>VWYO01013011.1:0-22991 GCA_013400275.1 Rhadina sibilatrix | reverse complement strand
TTGCTTCATATGAGCAATAAAACATCATGGCATTATTTTCAAAATCCACTTAGAGGTTAGCTTGCCTTACAGTATCTGTGTAGATATTCTCCAGTCTGCTACTGGTTTAGAGGCATCTTTCCATTACAGGGTGCAACAAATAATGCATTTCATTTTTCTGGCTATATTAGTCATGCTCAGATATTGGAGAACGCTTACTGAGCATAAAAGTCTTCTTATGTTTATAAACAGGACAGGAAAAGAAAATTACTTTTTCTCTGTNCAGTTTCTGTGTCCCCGGCATTTCATCACTGATGTCCCATAAATTCTAATAACAAGTTGTATCTTTACCAGCAGTGTCGGCAACGTAGTTCGTGGCATGAAGGGGAAGAAAGGCAGCACTGTAGTAGATATTAGACAGCTTTCTCTGCAGTGAACTGAAAATGTCTGAGCCCAGAACTGAAAACCATTAGTTTCTTGGTTTGGCCTGGAGCAGGATTAAACCATACTTAAAAGTCAGAAATCCAGATCAGCCCTGGTTAATTTGCAAATTTCTTTCCAATAAAGATGTTCTTGACACAGTAGGGAGCTTTACTTAATCAGTGTTTCTTAGACCTACTTAGGAACATGCTGCTCACAGCAAGCTATTTTAAGAACATCTTAAATTGTGTGAACGCATTTGCAAGACACCTGCCCCTGTAAGAAGTTACCCAGGAATAGTAATTAACACCTTGCTTTAAAGTGCAGCAGAGAATTTCAGATAGATAGGGTCAGGAACAGTAAAATTAAATAGAAAATAGCACAGAATACTTGATTAAGTAGATAGTAAAAAATGGGTTTTTACAAAATCTTGAGGGAATCGTGTTTTCAACTCTCCTTTTAAGACAGATGTCTATACCAACTTTTTATTCATTTGTAACCAGGTGTAGTTGTGGAAGTCCTAGCCTGTAAACTAGTAATTTGTTGTGACAACAGTAACATACAACAGTTTATGGGTAACACAAACATATTTCCCTAATGTTATGGCTAATATAAACTAATCATAATGCAAAGGTATGGATGGAAATTGTATGCCTCTCTGAGTTCTACAGTGCAGTAATTTGCCTTACAACTTCTGAGCTTTCCTATGTTGAGGAATCAGTGTCTGGTTTCTACACTGAGTGGAAAAAATGGGCTGAATAATTTGGGCAACTGACAGCTTGTGGGCTGCAGAGCAATTTATACCTCATGTTGTTGTGATTTATTTTTCTAGACTTAATAGTTCATTTGGGAGACTGGGGAGGGACAGCAGGTCAGTAGCTAATGCCACTATATGCCTGCAAGTCCTTTATATATGCCTTTCCCTGCAGTCCAAGTGAAATACACATGGTAGAATTAACAAAAGACTTAAAGACTCTTAACTATTTACTGTGTTCTTCTTTTGGCTCCATACATCATTTGTTAGTTACCATGACCTATTGATGAGAGAGGGTTTGTTACATATTGGTTACATATTTATTCAGACCCAGCTGCACCCTTAGGTTGACATAGCCGTGCACTGAAATACAGTTTTACACACCAAAGGCATAGTCATTGCCATGTCCTATGACCATTCAGCATGTGCATCCTACACCATCACATATAAAATGAGGATCTCTCTTTAGGACAGCAGTAGTAAAAAAGCTATTTGTATGAACAGGACAATGTGGGCAACACTTCTGTGTTGCTACAGCACGTTTGAATTTTTTGATTGTGCCTTGAGATCTGCTTCTCCTAATCTGTTTGGGCAAATAGAGGAAGTAAAACCTTGAATGATTTCTTTGCCAATAGAGAATATATAAATATTATATATTTATATATAAATAACATTTTAACAAATCGGCATTTACCTTAGTTGTTCCACTTAGAAATGTTATCTGTCATTTATATCAAACTTTGCTGCAACTCAAAGATGATAATCTTTGATCAAATTATGCATTCAGGTGCTATTCATTACATCCCCTTTACTGTGGATGTATGTACTAGCAGTATACAAGATACTCCTGAAAATAAATCAAATCCATTATTTTAATTATTAAAATGCTATTAGAACTAAGTCCTCCAGGGACAAAGCTAAATTTACTATAAGTGTATAGAATGCAGAAGTTCCCATCATCATTGATGTCTCTTCTAGCAGTTTTTTAAAAGATTTTTTTTGCATTTGGCTACATATTAGCTAACTGACCCCATCAATTGGAGAAAGAGAACTATTCAGAAGACTTCNTCTCTGTTACTGTGTTGGCCTTGATGTGTTATCCCTCAGAGACCAGTTCAGCAGGTCTTCTCCAGCCATGACTGTCGAAGGAATCCTCCATCAGAAGTGACCAGCCACTCTGAGTCTTTAGTAGTGATGCCTGTTGTATCCTTTAATTGGATTCAGTATGTATCTACCAGCCACACCATTTTCAGGCCCCAGAAACGTGTTCTCTAGAGGCTATTGGGTTTAACCAGTTGTACAGAGGGATGTATTCTTTAACCTGTTCTGCTTGAGGAAGAGTAATGTGCTATCCACATAACTTTTATTGTCTAATCATAGTGGACCCTTCCTTTTTCCTATGATTCTTCTTCAGAATTGCCAATCTACTCCTTTTAAAACTCCACATTAGGAAAAAAAAAAAAAAAGCAAAACCAGAAAATACGAGAAAATGCGAAGTTCTGTCAACAGTTTCTGTGTCCCCGGCATTTCATCACTGATGTCCCATAAATTCTAATAACAAGTTGTATCTTTACCAGCAGTGTCGGCAACGTAGTTCGTGGCATGAAGGGGAAGAAAGGCAGCACTGTAGTAGATATTAGACAGCTTTCTCTGCAGTGAACTGAAAATGTCTGAGCCCAGAACTGAAAACCATTAGTTTCTTGGTTTGGCCTGGAGCAGGATTAAACCATACTTAAAAGTCAGAAATCCAGATCAGCCCTGGTTAATTTGCAAATTTCTTTCCAATAAAGATGTTCTTGACACAGTAGGGAGCTTTACTTAATCAGTGTTTCTTAGACCTACTTAGGAACATGCTGCTCACAGCAAGCTATTTTAAGAACATCTTAAATTGTGTGAACGCATTTGCAAGACACCTGCCCCTGTAAGAAGTTACCCAGGAATAGTAATTAACACCTTGCTTTAAAGTGCAGCAGAGAATTTCAGATAGATAGGGTCAGGAACAGTAAAATTAAATAGAAAATAGCACAGAATACTTGATTAAGTAGATAGTAAAAAATGGGTTTTTACAAAATCTTGAGGGAATCGTGTTTTCAACTCTCCTTTTAAGACAGATGTCTATACCAACTTTTTATTCATTTGTAACCAGGTGTAGTTGTGGAAGTCCTAGCCTGTAAACTAGTAATTTGTTGTGACAACAGTAACATACAACAGTTTATGGGTAACACAAACATATTTCCCTAATGTTATGGCTAATATAAACTAATCATAATGCAAAGGTATGGATGGAAATTGTATGCCTCTCTGAGTTCTACAGTGCAGTAATTTGCCTTACAACTTCTGAGCTTTCCTATGTTGAGGAATCAGTGTCTGGTTTCTACACTGAGTGGAAAAAATGGGCTGAATAATTTGGGCAACTGACAGCTTGTGGGCTGCAGAGCAATTTATACCTCATGTTGTTGTGATTTATTTTTCTAGACTTAATAGTTCATTTGGGAGACTGGGGAGGGACAGCAGGTCAGTAGCTAATGCCACTATATGCCTGCAAGTCCTTTATATATGCCTTTCCCTGCAGTCCAAGTGAAATACACATGGTAGAATTAACAAAAGACTTAAAGACTCTTAACTATTTACTGTGTTCTTCTTTTGGCTCCATACATCATTTGTTAGTTACCATGACCTATTGATGAGAGAGGGTTTGTTACATATTGGTTACATATTTATTCAGACCCAGCTGCACCCTTAGGTTGACATAGCCGTGCACTGAAATACAGTTTTACACACCAAAGGCATAGTCATTGCCATGTCCTATGACCATTCAGCATGTGCATCCTACACCATCACATATAAAATGAGGATCTCTCTTTAGGACAGCAGTAGTAAAAAAGCTATTTGTATGAACAGGACAATGTGGGCAACACTTCTGTGTTGCTACAGCACGTTTGAATTTTTTGATTGTGCCTTGAGATCTGCTTCTCCTAATCTGTTTGGGCAAATAGAGGAAGTAAAACCTTGAATGATTTCTTTGCCAATAGAGAATATATAAATATTATATATTTATATATAAATAACATTTTAACAAATCGGCATTTACCTTAGTTGTTCCACTTAGAAATGTTATCTGTCATTTATATCAAACTTTGCTGCAACTCAAAGATGATAATCTTTGATCAAATTATGCATTCAGGTGCTATTCATTACATCCCCTTTACTGTGGATGTATGTACTAGCAGTATACAAGATACTCCTGAAAATAAATCAAATCCATTATTTTAATTATTAAAATGCTATTAGAACTAAGTCCTCCAGGGACAAAGCTAAATTTACTATAAGTGTATAGAATGCAGAAGTTCCCATCATCATTGATGTCTCTTCTAGCAGTTTTTTAAAAGATTTTTTTTGCATTTGGCTACATATTAGCTAACTGACCCCATCAATTGGAGAAAGAGAACTATTCAGAAGACTTCAATTACTTTTTTTTTTTCTTTTTTATTAGCAACCTAATATTTCCCATGGCATACTAATGCCTCATGGAGCGTGTTAAAAGGACAGAATTCACACAGGAGACTGGAAATGCTATTAACCTCACTCTGGTTTCATTCACATTTTGACTTCCAAACATAAGCCTTAGTCTATCTGTGCTTCCACCAAGCCAGTGGCAAAATTCTATTTACTCAGAAGACTGAACTGTCTGCTGTTAATTAATTTTGATTTTTGGAGGTTTTACTTCTAGTAAGGATGAGAAATGTTCATGTTACACCTATTTGGAATCCAAATACAGGGTTGAGAAATCTCAGGAACCCATATTCCAAACTTCTTCCTAAGTATTTTAATCTTAAAGACAGGCAAGAAGTTTAATGTAATTGTCACAAGCACCTTTATCAGATTTACTGATGTCAGTCATTGTTCTGTTTGAACTTAAAAGATTACTGGTTTGATTTTTTTGAAAAATATGCTTACTTTCCTGCTTAGGCACATGACTTACTTTACTGGTATCTCATGCAAGTTTGGATTCAATTTTGAGTAACAGATATGATGACTTTTCTAGCTAATCAAAATTAAATCTCTGAAAGTGTAGTATCACTTTTAACTTTTGCAAATTGAAATAATGAGCAGACTTTTTAGATAAGTTGAAGAATTAGTTGAGGAAATGCATCCATCACCTGCAGTAAAGTTTAAAACCTGGGGCTTTAGTCCAGGTAATTTTGAATACAGGGGCTGACATTAAAATCACAGGAACTTCTTTCATAAGTAAGAATTACAGGAGTATTGGTGGATGTGTAGCATCAGGTATCTTGGCAACTTTTATGTGTTGCTGTCTGGTTTTATCTGATTCCATTTGAATTGTTTTTGTTTCCATCTAACTCATAAGCAATAGGATTTGAAGTTGTTATTCATGTTGCAGACTTCACCACTGGAACATGCAAAGTGTATTGCTTAATTCAGATATTGATAAAATGTGTCTTTTATTTTTATCTGCATAAACATGAATGTAAGTGAAGGAAATTAAACTGAAGCAACATACTTACAGGTCAGAATTTTTGAAAGTGTATTGTTAGAATCAGACACCTGTGTAAAGGTGAGAGCTTTTCTATTATCAGGTGAAGTCAGGGATATTAGTGAGTCAAGGTTCTGTGATGCATTGTTAAATACTGAGACAAATCCCTTCAGTCACACACCCCAGTTCCTTGGCACTGGGGCCACCCTAAAGATTGCTGAGTATTCCAGAGACTTGGAATTCAGCTAAATTTGAGAAAGACAGATAATGCATCATTCCTCAAAATACGTAGTCTGTCTATATGTCTGTTATTCCCACAGCCAACTGCAAAAAGTTAGATTATTTTAAAGGACAAAAATTCTAGTTTAAAGAAGATTAGTTCAGTGATTGAAGTAATATCCAATGCAAAGATCAAAGGAGCTCCCAGGCTAATTTTATTTAAAGTAATTTTAAATTGTTTTTCAGCTTGAGCCTAAACATCGTAATTTATGAGGATGGGTGAGGATCAGTCATACCTTAGTTAATTTCAACATGGAGATACAAAGATCCACGAAAGTTTGCAAACCATTTTTTAAAAAATGTTTTAAATGCCAAAACAAGACATATCCGAAAAGAAAAGGAGGGGGAAAAAGCAGCATATGTATACTCAGTAGGCTCAATTAAAACCCACAGAAATTAACTGGAATCTCTTTGACAAGGGTGTGTCTTTTGAGACCATGCAGGGAAATTTATGTTCATTAGGCTGTGGCATAATCTCATAGGTTGTAGAAACAAAGGAGGGAAGAAAATTTTTTTTCTAATTTAACTAGAAGAAAGCCCATGGAAAACTTAGCATGGAAGAATCCTTCAATTGAGGGAAGAGGACAGTCCTGTTCAGTCAAATGCAATTAGAATGAACAATGGTTAATACTGTTATAAGTGAATAAATATTTCTGGATTAATAATTTATCAAGTTCCCTATGGTCAAGTAATTTGGTGTAAGGGAAGAATACATGTGAGCCTTTATGAAAGAAATATGATGAGGTTTTCCTCAATGAGTATTTCAAGCAGCTGTATGTTTTTCTGTTTCCAGCTGCTGCTTCTCTATTGTTGATACATTCCCAGCTGAAAATTTGCATGGGAGATAGGATTGCAGAATCTTCTAGAAAGAAGATTTGCCTGCTCATTGCTTCCATCTTCTTCGTGGTGCAGAATGCTTTCAGATTTTCAGAAATCTACCAAATGTTCTTTGGGAACCCAGTCTGTAGGACAGCTGACATGTCTTTGGCCTTAGTCTGCCTACAACTTGGAGCCCTCCTGGTTGTTCACCAGTCCTGTAGGATTAAGAGTGTTACTTCTCAGCAGAGTTGTGCATGCATGTGTTGGGTTGGCCTCCTTAAACTATTTCTTTCCTTCAAAAATGTGCTTATTCTGCATTTAATGGGAGAAAATACTTTAGCCAGTGCAATAAATGAAAATTAATTAAAATGCAATTAAGTCAATTTATGACAGACTCTTATCTTTAAAAAATTCAGGCTATTATTCTGAGGAAATTAGGTATAGCCTCTCTATAATTAGCGAAAAAATATATTGAAATGGATCATGCATGTCAGAGGCTGCCAAAATATTTGGTTTAAAAACAAAGATCCTTGAGGGAATGTCCCAAACTCCCAGTTTTATGAAGCTTCAGAATTTGCTTGTAGATCTTTACATTACCAGGTCTGCATAATTACAGGGATTAAACTGTGCCCGTAAGGCTGCCTGTTTTCTCCTGGTGCTTTCCCTCACACATACTCTGCTATTGCTCATGCCAATGCAGCTTCTGGTTCTGATAGTGGGAGTCCTGTAATACAAGGAGCTCCAGGCAGCTGCCAGTGCTTTGAATACTGATTGTCTGAACCTGCTCTGAGCAGGTCTATACACAATAACCAGGTAGTGCTGGGGGTTGGAAGGTAATTGTGCATTCTCTACTGCAAGGTTCATCCCAGTGAAGAAGTATCAACAACCATTATTTCTACCTTCCTTTCTTCCTCCCAAAAGCTTGACCTCCATTGTCCATTGTTTTCCCTTTGTTTCAAGATTCTTTTAAAGCTACAGCTTTGCTTCAGTGAGGTGCTGATTCTGTGTCTGCTTCAAGCACTTTTCATAGAATCACAGAATCATGGAATGGGTTGGGTTGGAAGAGATCATCTAGTTCCAACCCATCTGTCTAGGCAGGGACACCTTCCACTAGACCAGGTTGCTCAGAGCTCCATCCAACTTGGCACTGAACGCTTTCAGGGATGGGGCAGCCACAGCCTCTCTGCGCAACCTGTTCCTCACCACTCTCACAGTGAAGGATTTCTTCCCCCTTTCAGCTTAAAGCCATTACCCCTTGCCCTATCATTACATATCTTGTCGAAAGTCCCTCTCCAGCACCTGAAAGGTGCTGGAAGGCTGCTATAAGGTCTCCTCAGAACAGCATTCTCTCCAAGCTGAACAACCCCAACTCTATCAGCCTGTTTTCATAAGAGAGGTGCTCCAGCCCTTGAATATTTCTGACATTCTTCTGGACTCTCTCCAGCAGATCCACATAGTTTTTATGTTGAGGGCCACAGAACTGGACACAGTAATCCTGGTGGGGTCTCACCAGACCAAAGCAGATGGATGGAATCCGCTCCCTTGCCCTGGTGGCTATGCTGCTTTTGATGCAGCCCAGGACATGCTTGGATTTCTGGGCCATGAGCACACACTGAGAGATCATGTCCAGCCTCTTGTACATCAACAGCCCCAAGTGCTTCTCTCCAGGTCTGCTCTCACTCCGTTCTCTGCCCAACCTACACCTGTGCTTGGGATTGCCCTGACCCAGGTGCAGGACCTTGCACTTGGCCTTTTTGACCCTCATGGGGAATGCACAGCCCCACCTCTCCACCCTCCAGGCCCCTCTGGATGGCATCCCTGCTCTGCAGCACATTGAGTGCCCCACAGAGCTTGGTGTCTGTGGCAAACCTGCTGAGGGTGCCCTCGATCCCACTGTACATGTCACTGACAAATCTTGGAACAGCGATAGTGCCAGTACTGACCCTTGAGGGACAGCACTTGTCACCATTCAGACACTGACCACAGCTCTTTGCAACCATCCAATTCCTTATAGACTGAGTGGTCCACCCATCAAATCAATGCCTCTCTAACTTAGGGACAAGAATGCCACGTGTAACAATGTCAAATGCTTTGCAGAAGTCCAGGCAGACAGTGTCTGTTGCCCTTCCCTTGTTTACCACTGCTGTAACCCCACTGTAGAAGGCCACCAAATCTATCACTCATGTTTTATCCGTAGTGAAGCTTTGTCATCATTTGCCTCTTTATTTTCCATTGCCTTTGCACAATTTCCAGGAGAATTTATTTCACTATGTTGCCTGACACAGAGGTGAGACTGGCTGTCCTGTAGTTCACCGGGCCTTCCTCCTTTTTCCCCTTTTAAAAATGGGGGTCATGTTTTTCAGTCAGTGGAAATTTCTTCAGACTGTAACAACTTCTCCAATTGGATGAGCAGCAGGTCTTTCATCTGCCAGTTCCCTCGGGACATGCAGGTGCATCTCATCGTGTCCCATGAACTTGTGCACCTTCAGTTTCCTTAAATGGTCTCAAACCAGATCTTCTCCACATGGACTGGTTCTTCATTCTCCCCTGTCCCTGCATTTACCTTTTGTGACTTGACTGGAGCATTTGCAGGTAAAGACTGAGGCAAAAAAAGCCATAGAGTACCTCAGCCTTCTCTATGTCCTGGGTAATCAGGTCTTCTGTTTTTTTCTGAAGAGGATCCGTATTTTCCTTAGTCTTCCTTTTATCTCCAATGTACCTACAGAAGCTTTTCTTGTTGCTCTTGATATCCCTTTAAATGCAGGCCAGATTTAATTCTATCAGGGATTTAGTTTTCATAGAATCATGCAATCTGTCTGCTCGGACAATCTCTCTGTCCTCCCGAGCAGACAGAGAGATTGTCCTCTCCTTGTTTCCGAGCTCTTTAGGCATTCTTTTTGTGTTTAAGTTTTTCTGGGTGCTCTTTGTTCATCCATACATGCCTCATGGCAATTTCATCTGACATGATCTTTGTTGGGATCACTCCTCAGTCTGGAAGAGATGAATCTTCAATATTAACAAGCTTTCTCTTTTCCCTTCCGGGTTTTACCCCATGGTACTTTACTGAACAGATCCTTCAACAGCAAAATCTGCTCTCCTGAAGTCGAGGGTAGAGAGCTTGCTCTGCCCTTCTTTGTGGCCTAAAGAACTTGAAGTTCACTTCATGGTTACTGCAGCCAAGGTTGTCCTAGAGCTTCCCATTCCACACCAGCTGCTCCTTGTTGGTGAGTGAGAACAAGGTCCAGGACAGCACCTTTCCGTGTTGCTTTCTCCATCACTTGGAGAAAAAAGTTGCCATCAGTGCATTCCAGAAACCTCTTGGGTTGCTTATGTCCAACAGCTGTCAGGGTGGTTCAAGTCCCCTCTGTGGACCTGACTTGTGAATGTGAGGCTGCTCCTATCTGTCTGCAGAGGAACTCATCTGCTCAGTGTTCCTGGTCAGGCAGCCTGTTGCAAGCCCCTGCTTATAATGTCGCCTGTCCCTGCCTTTAGCCTGGACCTGATTCCACTGGCCCTTTCAAATACCNCACCTCCAGTGCCTCTTGGGATGTGACAGGTCTTTCCTCTTCAGTCTGCAAGGTGTTGAAGTGATTCTGCAAAGGCATCTCAGGCTTTGAGGAATTCTCCTCTTTCTGCAGGTCCTTGCTATTGCAGGCTTCCATTCTCCTGTGTTATCACCTCACTTCCTTCTCTCTGTGTTGTCTTCTTTTGCTGTATCTCTTCTCTGCTCCCCTGTTGCAGTGTGTTTGAAAATTGGGAAGAGCAGTCTGAGAGAGGGAGATGCTTTAATGCATCAAATGAATAAGCCTGTAGTCTGCTTGCTTTCTCCTTTCATAATCTGACCTGGCTGTACTGAAGATAAATGGTGTTCTGCTACTGAACGTTTTGACAGGGAGAACAGATAAAGCTGGCAAGTTATTTAGAAAAATGCACTATCCCACCTCTGGTTTTATCAATTATAATTACATGCTTTTCCTTAGTCAGAAAATGGTACTTTCAATAGCTGGTTTGCTTTATGTGTTTGATAGCATTTGATGTACTGCCAGATACTTAACCTGATGGGTTTTGTGGCTCGTAGGGCTGGTATAAAAATCTACAAAATATGCAAAAGCCATTAATTGTATTAGATTATATACAACTTCCTTTTTTCTTTCACAGCAAACTTTGTCTAAAATGAGCTGTGCCATCAAAGGTACTTTATCAGCAGATCATCAGAATCTTGTGCTGCAAGCTCCTTATGTTAGTTCTGCAAGCTCTACACATCTCTGCTTTCAGTTTCAGGGGTGGATTTGTCAAATGGGAAGTTTCCAGCAGCAGCTTGTTACTGCTGCAAAGCATAGTCTTGCCCGTGTTTGAACTGATTAGATTTTGGGTCATCACAGCATGCCAAATCCAGACTCTTTGGGTCAGTGGCACAGCCAGCTTTGAAATAATGCCTCCCTTGGCCTAAGTCCAGACTAAGCTGCATTTCATACACTGCCCTCCAAAAAAACAGGCTTTGTTAGGACAGAAGTGATTGTATGAGACATCAGATTGGCAGGTCAGAGAGCATCGACGTTAACACACCCTGATCTTGTCTGCTGATGCAGCTGTTTAATTTAAATCTTGTTTATTTTATGTCATGTCAGAGTATAAAAACCCTCTACTGATGTGAGGACACATATACCCAAACATTCTGCAGAATATGATCCCAAATATAAGCAGTTTTCAGCTCAGAAAAAAAGTATTGGAAAAGTTGTTATCTTAAGCAAATTCAGAGATTATTGCAAAAGTTTTAAAATAACCACACTGACTTTTAAGAGACCTGTAAGTTAATGGTAAAGAAAAGTTATATATGAACATACAAGCTTCATACATATTTACAAACTGAATTCTGAAGCAGAAAGAAAGGTTTACCAAACACAAAATAAAAAAGTAAATATTTTTTTCTGTACATCCACAAATTTTTATGAAATAAGCATTCGAAACTTGTGATTTACTTTCCATTTTGAAGAATTTAAACTTTTTCCCATCTTGAGATACCTAAATGGAAAATTCTAATGGAATTCACTGATAATATTCCCAAATGGTAGATTTAAGAACTTTTCTTGAATATAATTCCAAAGGGATTCTTTGAAGCATAGTGTCATTCACATATCTTCAGCTCTGCAGTTGTCTTAGAAGAGAGTTGTCGGTGGAAAACAGGCTTTCATTTGTGTGAGACAGCTCACATGCTAATTGTAATGTTAATTAAAGACACAAGTGTTAACAAGGACAACGAAAGGTGCTCTCTTGTGTTATTTTGAAATGTGATTAAGTGCTTGCCTTCAGAATGTTTTCTATTCTATTGATGTAATATGGAAAAAAGTGCTTTTCTATCTTCACTCCCTTTTTTGGAGGGTTCTAGGTTTTATATTTTGAAGTGTCTTGATCACTGAAAGCCAGGTAACACCCGAGGGAGGCTACATTGTGCAACCTCAGCTTTGAAAGATTTTACTGAACCCCAGCTTCTTCAAAGATTACCTACAAAATTTTAAAATACAAGGGTGTCTGGTCACAATGAATGCACTTCTCTTATGTCAAAGATGTTGTAACAAATGTAAACAGCTTTTCCTTTGCTTTCCCCATCATTCTTAAAAATCTGGAGGAAAAAAACACCTAACTACCAAAACTCCACAATGCTGATATAAACTCAAGGTATGAGGTTTGAATACAGAGTCTGGAAATGAAAATTAAAGGTACAGTTGGCAACTTCCTCAGCTGACATCATGTTTAGTAAAACATGTTTGGTGTTGTGAATGACTGACCTGGTCAATGTGCTCCAAATGGTTGTCAACTGTCTTTACACTCTTACATTTCACTCCTGCCATTCTCACTGCTTTATAGAACCAGGTACATGATTAGAGAAATAAAATATCTCCCCTCCTTTGTTTAAAATAAGTGAAAAGAAAACACCAATCAACTGTCAAACAGTGGAATTCTGCACTGTGGGTAAGGTAAATTGGAGGAGTCTGTCTCCAGTTTTGTAATGACTACCACTTTCCTCCTGAAAATCTGTCTCCTTGGCAAATCCACTGCTCCCAAAAATACCTTCTGCACATGTTTGTGTGAATGGAAATAGATTACAAGAAGGTGGCAGTATGATTTCTAAGTATGAATGAAGCTGCTGATGTATTTTTATAACAGCAAATGTGCATGTTTAAATCTCTTCCTTTGTAATCACTTTGTTTAGGTAAATCTGGGAAAAAAAGAGAAACCAAACAGAAAATTAGTTTAAAATGAAGCCACTTGAGAATATGATTCCACTGCAGTGTACAAGATACAGCTGTAGATCATCCACTCTCTCTCTTGGATTTTATTGGTGCTTTGGTAAGAAAAGTCCTGAATATATTATTGCTTTGTGAAAAATAGTTAAGAAACACTGTTTCTGATCTGCAGCTGTTACGGGCATGGAACTACAAACTTGGCTTTTGTCTGAGATTTTTTTTTTTAGATCTCTTAGCCTGAGGGGTAAAAACCCACTCACATTAGCATTACCATACACTATATGGTGAGACTGATACTCAGATGTTTTACATAACAGTGTGAAGCTTTTACATAAATTTCAGTTTTCTATTTTAGATCAAACAAAACACGCTTAAAGATTGTACAATCCCCAGAGACAGCTTTCCAAGAAGTTCCTTTGTGCAGAGCTGGAGAGGAGGCAAGATGTTGGCATAGCTGTTGACCTAAAAACCTGCTATGCCAACATATTGTCATCTTTCCTGTCTGTTTGCGTCAGAGGGAAGTTATACATTGTAATGGGCATTTGGAACAGCTTTAGTCTTTATAGGTAATTTGAGGTGTCATTTTTCTGACCCTGCTTTTGAGTCAATGAGGCAAATGTTTGTTAGTTACCTAACAACCAAAGGAGGGACAGAATTTGACTTGAATTTTTTTATTACTCAAATGACAAACAGCTTAACGTGCTCAGAAAAAGTTAGTGTGGAGATGCAGAAAGAAAGAGGCTTGAGGGGATAGAACAAGAATTGAGTGGTTTTTCTGACTGACCTCTACACTTTTGCAGAGAAATTATGTGTTGTCTGCATGTTATTATTTTGTTTACATATTTTTTTCCTTTTCTAATTGTATTCTCCATCCCTGTGTACTTTTCATGTTTGTACTTTCTGTTAAGAGCCATGTAATAAAGGGTATTGGGCAATGAGAATATAATAGTAGTCATAAAAGAGCATCCCCTAATGAAATGTTGTAGCTGCATTTCACTGATCTGTTTTCAATACTTAATTAAGAAAAATAAAGCAGTAAAACTTGATCTACAAGGTCTCATGATTACTGTACAGAGAACCCCATGAAAAATATAAATTCAATGTAGCAATTTCATCATTCATGTACTTACTCTGCATAAGGTGGTACTTCACACAACTAGAATTTTTCTTTGGGGATCTAAAATTAGAAGCTGAATCACAAGTAGTAATGCTACTTAAAAAAAAAAAAACATAATGAAGCAGAACTTGATGCCACATCATGTACACAAAAGTATAGGAAAGTACACACAAAAGTAGTCCTTTTACACTTCCAACTCATTCTTGTCACTCAAGTACTGTGTTTGATCTCTACATGAAAAAAGAAGTTTATTATGATTAGGCTATGTCGTTGCCAAACCTAACTTAGGGTTATTATCTGCAAGCACCATAACCAAATGTTCTTATTGCTTTCAGCTATGTAATATTCAGTTTTATATAGCCTCTACACTTAAGCCATGTATGTATCTGCAGTGGGAAGTCATTTAAGTGATGCCTAAACTTTTATATATGTATTTATTGTATAGAACACATTTTAGTATTTTAATGCACTCATGGTGACAAACCTGGCATAGCACACCAAATATAGTTGTAGAAAATTCCATCATTTTAGCAAACGTGAAGAATGCTCCTCTCCTAATTGATATTGACATTCATATTTAAATAGCAAGGTCTGAAGGCTAAAACATGTTACCTTTGTTCTAAAAGCAGGGTGCAGACAGAACTGAAAATTTAGTTCCCATATTGTGCCAAATCTACCACAGATCTACAGAGCAGCTGTCATCTTTCTTGTGGCGAGTTGACGTCTTGCTCTCAAACAAGTAGTGTCCCCTTATTTGAGCACCTAGCCTGTGGTACTGGACCTTATGCTAGTGCTCTAATAAGCAAAATAAATATTACTTGATTTTCTGAAAGGAAAATAATGGTGAGAGATACCTAACCTGCTAGAATGAATTAAAGAAAAATGGAGACAGGGATTTGATAGTGGAAAACAATGACTATAGTCTGGTCCTTATGGAGACATATTAATGTTTGGCTTAATAAGCAAGTTTTAAGTAAGAATATGGAACTTAGAGTTATGACACAGTACGTTGTTTGCCTTGAATTTACTTGCTCTAGGATGACTAGCTGAATTTTCTGGAGTTGTATACCAGTAGTTGCAGGCTTTCATCTAGAGATGTTTCTGGCTGGAATAGAGTTAATTTTCTTAGTAATTTTCCTACTAGCATGTACATGAGAATAACGTTGATTACAATCCAGTGTTTAAATTATTGCCTAGCAGTCCTTACTTTAAACCAAAGACTTCTTAACTTTCCCGCCTCTACCAATTAAATCAGTGCATCAGAAGCACAAACCAGAAGATGAGGAGGCTGCAGTCCTCAGCAGAAGCTGACTCTCAGCAAGATAAGAACAGTTCCCTGCCTGTGGGGTCATGGGAAAAGAACTCTCTGAGGTGTTAGGAGGCCCCAGACCAAAAGTTGCTATCGCACCAAGAGGCACATGAGGAACAAATGCATAAATTCTGAGGGAATAAAGGCCCGTGGGTTTTTGTAAGGGGTCCCTCAATATATTAGGCTCTAGCTGTCCTCTTGGTGTACCATTCAATTATTTGGTTATTTTTTCCCACAGCTGGATGTCAGAAACTCTGCTGTGAGGAACCTAGGGAGAAGAAATTTCTTTTTTAACGTCTTCATTACATAGGGCAGTGTGCTAGTAGTACCTAAACAGTATGTAGAACCTAAACAGTTCTGGGTCTTATGTGCTGGGTCTTATGTTCAACAAACCACATAGCATAAGCATATTCTATGATGAGACAGGAATTATGGCAAAATCTTGCTATTTCTGTAGGAAACAACTTTAGGAACAATGTGTCTACTATACTCTAAATACTGTAAACTGTCTAGTACATCATAAGAAACAGACTCAATAGGTGCCCTTCAAGTAAAGTGTAACTGCTTTACTTGTTTTGTGCATGTAAACTTTAAATTTATGTTAAAGGTGATCTGATATGTTGAGAAGAATAATAAATGATGAAGGAAAGAACTGAAAAGAATAAGTCTTTCTTGCCAAATACAAGACTGGGCAGAATTAGAAGGAAGGGGAAGGAAAAGGCCTGGGGTTCTGATTCTGACCTTGCTGTTGTCAGCACAACTATTGTTCCATCTTTATTTAGGATGAAGATACAGACATGGAATTGAGTTCATTGTTAGCAAGGTCTGGTTTAGAACATCTTCTGTGAACTTCAATCCTTAACAACGCTCAGTTGTTGTGCTTCACTTATTATCCTAACTACTACTTACATGCTCTGCTCCTGCTTTGTGACACAGGAGTAGAGGGAGCTTGGAGGCCTCTTTATATTGATCAAAAAAGAAGAGTATCTGTCCAGGAGGGAGCTGGGGAACGACATACATAAATACTCCACCAGGCAGCCCAGTGGATGTTCTTCATTAGTCATCAACGTTCAACAGCAGTTGACCAGCTTGGCTCCTGTGACCATGGAAATATACTGTGAATATAACATGTCCAAAATAAGAAAATACCATGAACTGGGGAGGGAGAAAGCAGGAGAAGCAAAGGTAATTGAAAACTAGTAACACAAAGTATCTTCTGAAAAAGAGGAAGCAAATCACTTGATTTTTCCAGTGATTCCATTATCCTCTACTCTGGATCTGGCATTTAGAATCTCTATCTGATTTCATGTGACTACATGTTCTGTATAGCACTGACTTTACTTTGCCCTGCTACCTGATAATTGCTAACACAATTGAGGCAGGCAGTGAGGCAAGGAAAAGCACAGAACAAAGGTTTCTTTTGTTTCATACTTTTGTGATCGTGGCACAAGTAAAAACAAACTGCTTGTTTCAGTGTGTACTTGTCTGGAGAGTAGAAGTCAGGACTCTTCTGGAAGACAAAGGCCTATCCTCATCCAGACCAACTGCAAAACATCTTTTCCAGAGGGAGATTATAACTGTTCTCTCACAGTACACACAGTCCTAGTGCATAAGTCCAAACAAGAAGTAGTCCTCAGATGATGCACTGTATTGAAAGCTGTTTGTCAACAGCATTGTTTGTTTCTTACCTTGGAATTTTTTAAGTAAACGACAAAGATTTTGCTCATCTGCCATAAAGAATGAAATTGGAAGGCTAGAACACAAAAAGGCAAACCTACATCTCAATTCAAAAAATGAATTTGAGTCTTGGTTGACTGCCAGTAAAAATTCCTCAAAAGATTCTCTTTCATAATCAGGTAATTTCTTAGATTATTTTCCAAGAGCATACTCAAGCTAGTTCTTGAAGAATACTCAGTTTTTGACAGCTCCATTGACAAATGTCCCTAGAATTAATATTTTTGATGTACTTAGAAGTAGTTTCATTCGTGGCTTCTGCCAGCTCTATAGAGCATTTCTTCATTAATGCAGGGGTAAATTGCATTATTTTTTAGCTGGTTTCTACCCTATTAAATTCTTATTAAGATGAGATATCTTTTTAAGTTGTGGGAGCTCACTTTTTTTATTCACTGCTGCATTTATATTCTTTCAGAGCTAAAAAGTTTTCCAGTGCTGAAGTACATGCCTGACTGGAGAGTAAGAAAAAGGAAAAGGGACATAATTGAATAGGAGAAGGAATGAAACTGATTACTTACTGCCATGCTAAGGAGAAAAAGTTAGGCTTACTTAAGAAAGACAATACAAAGTTAATAGTGGTACTAAAAAAAAGTAGTTCTGCTTGCTCAAGAACAAGAAGGGACTGGATAAAAGTTGGCATATACAAAAGGAAAACTATTGCAAAGCTCTTTCCTCCTTTTCCATCACATGATGAAACTTGCTTACATCTTCTGCTGACCTGTATGCATGCATGCATACAGGGAGATTTATTGGTTGATTCGTAGATAGGCAAGTGTGTGTACCCACAGTGGCAATTCTGAGATATATTGGTAAGAATCTACTTAAGCTGTTTTAAGATTAACACAACACCATGTCATTTTTAGGTTATCTTTCCTACCTCAGCATCAGTCTCTCCTGAACCACAATAAACAAAAAAAGTGCACAAGCACGAGTGTCTTTCTTACACAGCACAAACCCCCACCAACCCCAACCAAAACTAGAATTTCTCTGAATAAATTCCCTGTTTCTTAAACCCCTGTCTTAGAGTCAAGAAGCTGGTTAATAAATTCCCAACATTCATAAGATATTATAAATCAAAGCTTAAGAACTTACTCATGTCTATCTTCAAATGCTTCTCATTCTCCAAGTGTGTATCTGAATTAATTTTAATTCAAGTGGTACCTTCTCAGGCAATGTACCAGATTTACTCAGGTAACCATTAACTGGATGGTCAGATTTGGCTCCTGGCTGCTCATTTATGTAGATATCCCATTTCCAGGCACAATATACATAATCCAGCAAACTGATGTGACAATTCCTCTACCAGCTGCTAAAGAAACACTCTACACACTCCTCTGTTTCCATCTTCTGCTGAATTTGTAGAACATGATCTAAGAACTAATTTGTGTATATATTTAACAGTGCATGGATGAGCATATTCTCATAATGGAGCCATAAAGCAAGTCAAAATTGACTTTAAAAAGCCTATCTATGATTTGGGTAGCATGTGAAGTCTCTAGTGCAGTGTACCTTCTGAGCCCGGGGGTGACCTTGCTAAACCCTTGTGTGGGACAGTACAAAGTTGCTTTATCCAAGTGCCGACACCTGCTGAAATGATGACACAAAGTTGTATCCTTTTAAAATACTACTTTCTTTGACTCCAGGAGGAGTAAAGGATGGATGAATAAATACCTGTAACTTCAATACTGTTAAGGAAGCTTCTTTGAATAACTGTGACTTCATGCATACTAGTGACCTTGATCATGTCTCGTCAGTACACGGCATATGGGTCTTCAGGGCAGCAGACTTCCCTCTCTGGTTTTCATTCTAAACCGGGGAAAAAAAAAAGTTATTTCCTAAGGGAAAGTCTCTGCACAGTAACCAGCACCCTCTTGTGTTCACGGCGCGCAAAGGCCCAACCTCGTGCCAAGAAACTCCGGATGACTCCGGAGCTTCATCCTGGAGCACCTTCCACAGCCCCAAACCTGACATAATAGCAGGAACTTGAAGTCCTATACATGTTTCTCCAATAGCTGCTGGCTATTACCCAGACAGGAAAGCAGTAATTAGCACGGCTGTATTTACCTCACACATTAATTTTTCTCTAACACTGTCAGAAATATTCTGATAACAAATATTCTGAGCAACTTCTGCCCCAAGTCTTTCTTTTGAGCTACCACTGCCTTTCCAAGAAGCTTGGGTGTTTCTCAAAATAGAGTTTACACCGTGTCTTCAACAGAAGCTGAGAAGTTTGCCATGGCTCTTCAGATCTCCCATGATTTATTCAGTTAAGGATTTATGAGCTAGAAATAACCCTAGAAACAGTGTAATAGCAATGAAATGGCATAAGTAATTCCTAATCAGAACAAATACACAGTTTGGCTAGGGTACAGTAGTGGTATCTAAATAAAAGAACAACTGATGCAACCACTAATAGATCAGTTCTCCAGCCGCTAAACTGTCCCTGAAGTGTGTTGTTGTTCCTGTTGCTTTCCTGTTTGGATTCCTGTGTACAGAAATTCAGAACTGCATATAGTTTGCATACAGGCCTCTGTAGAAACTACTCAATAGCAGAGTTTAATTCCTGAGGGAATGGCACAAAGCTGTGTCAAGGACATTTAGGCTAGATATTTGGAAAAGGTTCTTCACCGGGACAGTGGCCAGGCACTGGAACAGGCTCTGGAGGGAAGTGGTCACAGCACCTGGCAGAGTTCAAGAAGTGTTTGGACAATGCTCTCAGGCACGTGGTGTGACTCTTGAGGTGCCTTGAGCAGAGACAGGTGCTGGACTTAATTATCTTTGTGGGTCCTTCCCACCTTAGGATATTCTATGGTTCTTAGAGTACTGCATATTTTTGCAGTTTTAAAAAATCCTCCTACAGAATTCTGTATGTAATTGTCTTTATAATTCTCTTATTGCACAGCAGTCATTCTCCAAGAATCTTCCAGTACAATGACCATTGTTTAATTCTGTAGTTTTCTCTATGAACAAAAAAGACAAAAGTCCAAGCATTTTGCACACAACTATAACCATATTCTATTGGGTTTGTATCTTACTTGCATAGAATTTTGTCATCTTCGCTAACTAAGTCTTGAATAACTTTTCAACATAAGAATACTAATAAAACTAGGTAAATTGGAATCCAATTTGAATTCACAGAGTGACAGATATAATAAAAAGATGCATAAACTTGTAGTAGATGAGTTAAATGAAGGAAAAATATATTCTAAAGAACATGAGATGCAGAGAATGCACTTGTATAACATAAGAACATGAGTGCTGAATGCACTCATGAAGGTAGATTTAAAAGATTACCATCAAAAATAATTAAAACAACTGAAAAAAACAGCTTTGTATCCTGAATCACAGTGTACCCTATGTATATAATGAGGGTGAAATACTGCATGCAAAAACCTGCTAGATCAGCTCAAGTTACAATATGACATATTCTAAATTCCTGTCATTTAATGTGTATCAGGAATACAAAATGTGTGGGTGAGAAGGGATTTCAGCCCTTGCAGCCTTGGCAGGGAACAGTACAGCATCCTAGGTGGTGTCCTTTCACATCTGCTGTTCTCCATTGGTTCATTATGAAATCCTGTACCTGCACTACTGTTTATAGTATATTGTCAGGGAAAAAAAAATCCAAAATTGTTTTTTGATACAAATAAATTAGTTAATCCCTCCTTGATTCTGCTGTTTAAAAAGACAGATTCACCATCTACTAATCCCCATATGAGTTTAGTATGGCAATTTAAATAAGACCAAAAATTCTGTGGTCAGGTTCAGAAAAGTATCCTCCTTGATGTACTTCACAGAGATTACTGATTATTCCATCATTACAAATGAGAGGTGAAGTTACAATAAAACTATGGCTTGTACAGCATCCTCCATGGATATGTCACCTAAAAAGTGATACTGTCTCACTTGCCTTTATGCCTTTCATTATGTTCTTAATTTCAGTTGCATTTTGTTTAACACATCATCCTACTGTCATCATTAGTTTAATTTCTATGATCTCTATCTGGCAAGGATGTGCACTTTGGTCTGAAGTGTTACCTGTTTTATGGATAAATGCAAGCAGACAACTGCCAGTGATGTCTCCCAAATTCACAACCAGAATTCAATTATGCTTTAAACCATTCTGTGTATCAAAGAAGTCTTTATCTTGCCCTGGAAGATACTGAAGCAGTCTTTTAATGCTTAGTTATTGCATTTCTCAATTGTGTCTGTGGTTTGGTTTCTTTAATTCCTTATGGATGTCATGAAAAGATGATTTTTTAAAAAGTGACAAACCTCTAAAGAAGACTTGTGAAATCTTGTTGCAAATATTTGTGAACTCAATGACTATTTTGAAGGCTTGTTGTGGTTTGACAGTGGCCAAATGCCAGACATCCTCGAAAGTCACTCACGCACCTTGCCCTCCTGAGCAGAGAAGATAAAAGTTTAATGAAGACTTCATGAGTTAAGGACCTGGAGACAACACTCCAAGGGCAAAACAGGCTCAACTTAGAGGGATGAAGTGGATATATTACTACCAAAATCAGAGGAAAATATTAAGAAGTAAAATGAGCACTTAAAAACACCTTCCCTCCACACCTCCCCCCCAGCCCCTCCCTCCTTCCCTGAGNCTGTGGATCCCCAAGGGCTGTGGGTGGATCTCTGCATTCCCTGTGGATCCCCAAGGGCTGCAGGGGCACAGCTGATGCACCATGGTCTGCACCACAGGCTGCAGAGGACTCTCAGCTCTGGAGCCTGGAGCACCTCCTGCCCCTCCTTCTCCGCTGACCTTGGTGTCTCCATGTTGTTTCTCTCTCATGTTCTCACCTCATCCTCTTTTCTGACTAGGAGAAAAAACTGTGTGCCACTTTGTTTTGATTTTCCCCTTAAATCTGTTATCACAGAGGCATTACCAACATCTCCACTGGCCCAGCCTTGGCCAGTGGCATGTCCATCCTCAGAGTCATCAGGGACTGGCTCTGCCAGACATGGTGGAAGCTTCCAGCAGCTTCTCACAAAAGTCACCTCTTTGGTACCCCTGCTACAAAAAAAAACAGGCCATGCAAAACCAACACAAGGCTATAAAAAAATTGGTGAACCTTTTGCCGTGATTACTCTACCAAACTTTTTGGAAGAAGCAGATAAATTTCTAGCTGATACAACAGAGAAGAGCGTACCTGAAAATTGTGTGTCATTAATGAATTCTAAATAGTCTGGAAGGTTAGTCATGGGAAATGTACTTTAACCAGGTCAGTGCAAAGAGACATACTGGAGCTCCAGCTCCATAAGGAAGAAGATCAGCATAGTTAGTGTGACCACTAACTAGAGTTAGTAAGTCTATTGTGAAGAATGGTAGGGTATGATGTCTTTTTTATGGTCATAGAGTCAATCCTTTGGTTGGAAGGGACCATTGGAGGCTGTCTGGTCCAAAATCTCCCTGCAATGAGCAGGGACATCTTCAACTAGATCAGGTTGCTCAGAGCCCTGTCCAACCTGACCTTGAGTGTTTCCAGGCTGGGGCACCTACTACACCTCCAGGACACCTGTGCCATTTTTTTGCCACCCTCATCATAAAATTACTTCCTTATATCTATATCTTTTTATCTATATCTTAAATTTACCCTCTTTCAGTTTAAAACCACTGCCCCCTGTCATATTACAGCAGGCACTGCCAAGAGCAGGGCCCATCTTTCTTGTAAACCCCCTGTGAGTATTTAAAGACTGCAATAAGATATTCCCAGAACCTTCTATTCTCTGAACAACACCAACTGTCTCAGTCTTTCCTCATAGGTGAGGTCTTCCATCCCTGTGATCGTTTCTATAGCCATCCTCTGAACCTACTCCAGCAGTTCCATGTGCTT
>VWYO01012999.1:98935-168319 GCA_013400275.1 Rhadina sibilatrix | reverse complement strand
AAAAAAAAAAAGGTATTTAAATCAGCTCAGCAGAGCACTCCCAGTCATTTGCAGGACCTGCATTACTTGTACTTCTTCTCAAGGCTAATGCCTGTGAAATTCCCCCCAAAATGAGCCACAGGATTTTGCAATAAAATGCTGCACCCAGGGACAGGACCCAGTTCTCTTGAAACCTGGAGTTTGTGCTCTGAGCTATGACTCCTGCACTCTGCTGTGACACCACACACTCAAATCACTCTGCCCTCTCTCCTTTGCTCCCTTCAAAGGTTTTGTTGGATTTCAGCTGCTCCAGGTGCCTTTCCTGGAGGTGCCACTGGTCCTGCCCCCCTCTGCTCACTACTCCCACTACCCAGATTCTCTTTACTCCCTCCTGAAGCTCCCCTGGCCTCTCTCTCCTGCCAGGAACCTTTCTTTTAAACACCCTCAATCACAGATGGCAGTCCAATGCTCACACAGCAATCCAATTTAGCCACTATTTTATTCCATGGCTCCCCTTCCAAGCCTCTCTAATGACTGCAATTAGCACTTCCCGAATGGAATTCACAGTGTTACACCCGGGAGTCAGGCACAGTCCTTAAAATAAGCATTGGTAACCGGGTTAGCAACAGGGAAAAGCTGCTAAAAGTACAACATCACTCACTGGTATCACTGACAAAGGGAAATGGATCAGCTCTCAGGATCACTCCTGTTATTGGGAATTACACCCTGAACAAGCCAGGGCATGCTAAAGAACTCTGGCTAGATAAAGACTGGATTGGACCAAAATGCTGCTAAATAAATGCTGTAAAAAGCCATAATGCACTCCCCATTCTGACACCAACACAGAACAGCTGAACACATTCACAGACCAAAATGTCACAGGATGGTGAAAAAAACACCTTTAGGGTATAGGCTAAAAAGCAACTTTAACTCGAATTTATGAAGGTAATTTGAAGCTTTCCTGTCTCTTTGGAATTTATGGCAAATATATAATTACTGAACATGAACAGTTCTCAGTAGCACTTGAGCAGCAAGGTGTTTTCAGAGTTTCAACTCAGAAGAGACAAGTGAAATTTAGTCTGATTACAGCCTCAGGCTGTACCTGCCCGTTTTGCCTCAGAATTTGGAAGAGATGCTTTCTGTCTCCTTTCTTTAAATTTCTGGTGCATGAGCTTTGGGAAGAGGATCACAGTTAAAATGACCCTCAGGTTCACTTTTCCCCAGGAACAGGCAAGAATTTAATGACACGACTTTTTAGGCAAACAGGCAAAATTCCCACTGCTCTGTATCCATTAGACAAACATGGTACTGTGATTTAGAAAATATAAAAAAAACTAAAGAACTGTACTGCAAAATACTACAAAGATAGAACATTTAGAGCATTACAAGGCCATGGCAATGGAAAGAAGGGAAGGGAAATAATTTTTCACCATCTTAACAAGAAAGTGCCTAAGAAATAAATAGGTGTATTTTAAATTAAAAAAAAAAAGTTTAATCCAAACTTTAGCTTTATGCTCAACACTAGGAAGATTTTGCTACAAAATCCACAAGTTTCTATGGCAAAATCATACTTGATTGTTGTGTCAGTGTGGAGCTGTGATGGTTGCTAACAATACTGGACTTCTAGCACCACCTCTTGGCTAAAAAAGTGCTGTGCCACACTGAAATACTACTAACAAAAGCAAATACTATTATCTGTTATATTATACTGTATTATATTACTATATCTTATCCTTATATATTATCATGTCATAATATATTCTTATCTATTGTATTATTTATTGCTATATGTTGTTAACTATTTCAATGCAGATATACATTGTAGCAGATAACTATACATTATAACATAATAATATATAATTTTATATATGTGANTTATTATTATTATTAATTTCTTGCTTGCTGGCAAACATAATCCACCACTGAGACATCATTTTCCCTCCACGCAAACTTTAAAAGATCAAACAGAACACCCAAATCCATCCTGTGGAAGGATTAGCTGGCAATCCCATAACTTCTGGATGAGATTACAAGAGTCACTGCTATTTTTTTGGCAATTTGGTGGCAGGTAAAGCAGAAGCACTCACTCACTTTGTTCATGATATCCAGCTCACAGCGCAGCCTCTGCACAGCGCTGCCTATTTTCAGCAACTGGATACGTAAAGCGTCGTCAATGGGCAGGCAGGCAGCAACTCTGTAAGAAAAATCTAGAAATGAGAAAGCAGCAGGTCAGTTAGAATTAACAGAGGAACGAATCCAACTATTGCTGTTTATTTTACCACAGGTGATTATCTAAGCTGTGGTCTCTTAAGGGATTAAAAAAAAAAAAAAAAATTAAAGATGTGGGTTCATAAAACCTCGTACCTATTGGGTTTGATGGAAGAGATTCATCTTTAAGGTTTTCATCCCACTCATGGAGCTGCCTCTTGACTCTTTCCATCAGGGTTTCCTTTTGTTAGAAGAAAAGCCTAATTTAAATACACAGGTATTGCTGTTTTCTTCTTAGGAAAAAAAGCAAAAGGGAAGCAAAATGCAGAGTAAGGTCTTCTACCTAACTGGACAGTAGCTTTTAATTAAAGAATAATTAAAGAAATCACTTTGTACCTACATTTTTTAACTGGTATTGCTCTGAGACAACACAGAAGGAACCAGAATCTCTGCTATCCCTCCCAGACATTTGCTCTAGGAAGGAGGGAACAACCACAGAGGGGGATCCTGATCTTTTCACACTACACTGAATATAAAATGCTTTAAAATGGAAATGATGAGCCAACAAAATTAAAGCTTTTATATTATCCCATACTTAGATATTACAGCTATAAAGCTCACTGCAGGTTATTTGATTTAAGGGTGAACTTACAGCATCATAAAGGGAGTAGAGCCAGGGGGGCCAAGATGTCAAACTTGCACAGTGGAACTTCCTCTGAAACCAAACCCACAAATATTTATGCTTTAACAAAAACTGATTTTAGGGACATGTTTAAAAAAAAAATAAAACAGGGGAGACAGACTTGATTATTTAAAGATACAAGAAATTATCCCCAGCAGAACCAGCACTTCACTGTGAAGCTTCCAAGCCCATTTTCTAAACCTTCTGAACAAGACAATACATGGGTTTTGTCACAAAACCTGTCTCTGCATTACAGGTATTGCTGATGCTTGGTAATTAAAAATGATGTCTTTCAAAAGGGTATCTATCTGAAATGGAGACAGTTCAAAATTTAAGTGCTATTAACACTGCATCTGTTCCTACATCTCCACCAGCTGTCCCTGGAACTACCAAATTTCCACCACTGTAATGTTATTTGCTTAATTAACCAATTTTCCCCAGTGATTTCTGAACACAGAAATTTAGAGCTGTAGTTAATAAAAGTCTAAAAAGCAGCATACAACACAACTACGTTGCTTCTCAAAAGAGGAGCTCACCCTGCACTGCAAATATGTACAAATTCAATTTTAATCTCCCCCTCGAGGGCAACTCTCCCTCCTCATTTACAAATTACACCAGTAGAGAGATGGAGGTCAACAGGACAATTATCCTGCTCTGCATCTGCAGCCCAGGCTTTTCCTACAGTGGGTTCACCTCACTTCAGCTTCACCTGACAGAATGAGCCTTGCAAAGGGATTTCCACCCCACAGCCCAGAGTTTCTGGGCTCATTAACTCACGTGAACTTGGTCAGCAACTCTGAGAATCAAGAGCTCTTTGTTATCAATGGAGTTTCTTATTTGATATTGAGATTACATGGGTTCAAAACCATTAAAGTAAAAAGCAAATCCAAACATGAGTCAAGTTTCCAGGACTCTCTATTAATTTCTGGAGGTAGTTCCAAGATCTCTACAGAAGATTTCAAGGTAACTTCTCTGTGTCAATGACCAGAACAATGGAATCAATAATAAACACAGATATTAACTGGCACAGGTTTCCCAGAGAGGCTGTGGATTCCCCACCCCTGGAAGTGTCCAAGGCCAGGATGGATGAGGCTTGGAGCACCCTGGCATAGTGGAAGGTGTCCCTGCCCATGGGATGGAGGGGCTTTAAGGACCTTTCCAACCCAAACCCTTGTGTGATTCCATGAAAAGCAGGGAGCTGGAATCTGCCTTCCCTGTTCTGCCTCCCCTTCTACAGATGGAATTGGAGACTGATTCTCAAGATGCCATCAGAAATTAAGACAAAAAAGAAAAAAAAATAAATACAAAACCCGAATAATCAAAGCTGTAGAGTAACTTCTCACCTTTTGGTACTTCTGCCACCACTGCCTGATGGCTTTGTCCTGCCAGGAGGTGGGCTTGGAAGAGGGAATCATGTGGCACCTGCTGAGGGACTGCAGCTGCACTGCTGCCATGGTGGGAGGCAGCACTCGCTCAGGCAGGATTTGCACTTTAGCCTGCTGGATTCTGAGAAAGGAAACAAAAAGATGAGGTGTACATGTATTTTTTAAAATGCTTCTTTTCAAATGCATGCATTTAAAAAAAATGGATTTTACTGCTTATGGGATGACAGGCTGGTGCAATGGATTAATCCTCCAGAGTACTACAGAATTTAAACAACAACCCATTCCATCAGAACTTCTTTTTATTTTAGGGCACTGCAGATCTGTTGGGATTGTGGTGGACAGAAATACAGACAGATTGGCAGTGGCAACACAGCTGAATGTTCCACAGTCTCAGCACCACAGATTTAGATTTTTGTCTCCTCAAGTTACTTTTGGTATAAATAATCAGCTCTTCCATCTCAATGCCTCAGTTTAGCTGAAATGCACTTTGCTATCTTCAAACCACAAAAGCTTCTGTGCTCAGCTAGAGGTCAGAATCAGCAGAAATAGGATACAGACTCTGAGCAGATTTTAATATCTCAGCATCAAAGGTCACCTCTTCCACAAAGACCTCAGCATATGTTATGTGGCTACCAAGAATGCTGTCCAGCAGGAAAGACTTCATGTTTTACCAGGATTATGCAGCAGAAATCCTGAAATATTGAGGGGTGTGTCATTACAAATTCCTAATTTTCTCACAGGGACAGCACTGAACTGGTAACTTACAATAAATTATAAGATTATGTTGTGCCAAAAGCACTCAGGAATCAGAAATGCCAACAATTATGGAAATGTTCTTCTTGCTAAGGAGCTCTGGACAGTGAACTCCCAGTAACAAAGCTGCTGCTGCTGCTGCAGTTGTCCAAGCAGGGCTTTTCCTAAGCTGTGACATTCAGAGTCTGTTATTTGGAGCCAAATGTTAGAGAGCAAATAGTACAGGAATTCCTCATTTCTTCAGCTGCAGGTCACAAAGCCACAGAAATGCTGCTCCCAGGCCTCTCTCTAAAGCAGCACCACTCTGCTGAATTGCAGGATACAGGTGAGCAGCTCTAGATTTACAGATTTGATAAACACTTCACAAGCCCAGCAGAAAATATTACAGAAGCTCTAGCAACTGTGCTAAGAACTGTCACATGCTCCCAGATCAATGCTGGAGCCTGGAGCTCTGGCCAGTGACACTGCCATGGTGCAGGGCACAGTGCCAAGGACTTGAAAATGAGGGAAGACTCAGGATATTCTTACTGGATGTCCAGGATCTTAAGCACTTTTAGAAATGGAAAAAGGCATTAATTACATAATATGATAAAACTAGTCAAAAGAGCCACTAAAGATCACAGCTATCCAACTGGAATATAGAAAATAAGAGAATATTCCTACCAAAGTTGACTTGAGTACAGAATTAGCTGCATAATTTTCTTACCCATCTGACTGTGTTCGTATTTCAAGCACCTTGAACCTCTGTCTTCCTATTGCTTTCACCTTGACTGTTTCAACTCCATATTCCTGCTCCTCTCTGTAGGCATAGATTTCTGCTGTCGTTCCAAAATGTGCTTCCCTCTCATGTGCATTACTAAAAAGTAATTAAACAAGAATTAAACAAATTACACCCCCTCCAAACAGCACTGCTCATTCAGACTCCAGCCTGCCTGCACTGACTGTACATGGCTGTGCTGATCAAAAAAGCAATTTTTGGTGAAATACCTTTAACTAATCACAATAATAATTTTTCCATTATAAAGCAACTTCTATTGTTTTGGTTGGTTGGGGTTTTTTTGCCAGGTGACTTGGTTTTATTTTAGGGTGTAGATGTTACATTCTGGGAGCAGAGGGATCACCAATGTGCCAGCATTGCAAATGCAGGCACTGAAAGCACCAACATTCTCTGGACTGACTTTCTAACAGGAACTGTTCCCACCTCCCACACAATTAATCCATAGTAAATTGCAGGGGAAAGAGGGAGGAACATTCCCAACTTCTTCTGGCACTGATCAGCTTTTCTCTTTCCCACTTTTCTATCACCTCCCATCTCTCAACTCTACTGTGAAAACATTTGCCAGTGCTTGTTAATTCACACACAAAACAAGCAACAATACAGCTCTCAAAACAAGAATGTGACTTCTACATTTCAGGTCAAGGCTTATTCTTTAACAAGATGGAACAAACAATGACTGAAACGAAGAGGATGCTCAAACAAGGAAGCAGATCAGTACTTGCTGTTTCTCCACACAAACACACAACACCTACACTGCCATCACACACTGGAAGACAATTCTTTGTTAAGCAATTTCAGCTTGTTAACGAGCACAGAACTGATGCTGCAACCATCTGCTTTTGCTTTAGTACCCACAGAAACTGTGCTAAAGACATGCTGCACACACCAGCGACCCGCCCGTGGCTTTTACCTGTATGCAAGGACAGCAAAGGTTCTGTCTTTCTGAATTAAATTCCGCACCATGCTAACCTCTTGGGGGCGGAAGAGCTGCAGCGGCAGCGTCTGGCCGGGGATCAGCATCACCATCACCCGGGGCAGCACGGGGATCACCTGGCAGCTGTCGTCGTCGTGCACCGTCCTGCCGTGGAACTCCTCCATGTCCGAGCCCAGGTACTGCCGAGGGCGGGGAGGGACAGTCAGGATGGGGCAGGGACACCACGGGGAGCACAGGGGTGCAGCTGCTCTGCCGGGAGGAAAGGCTGGGAGAGTTGGGGTTGTTCGGCCCGGAGAAGGCTCCAGGGTGAGCTAATTCCAGGATCTGAAGGAGCTACAGGAAGGATGGACAGAGAGTCTTTGCCAAGGCATGGAGTGCTAGGACACAGGGAATGGGTTCCCACTGCCACAGGGCAGGGGTGGATGGGATTTTGGGAAGGAATCCTGCCCTGTGAGGATGCTGAAGCCTTGGCACAGGGGCCCCTGGATCCCTGGCAGTGCCCAAGGCCAGGGGCTTGGAGCAGCCTGGGACAGTGGAAGGAGTCCCTGCCCAGGGGGTGCAACTGGGTGCCCTTTAAGGTTTGTCCAACCCAAACCATTCCATGGTCTTAGGATTCTGTGAAACTCAAAAGTTAAGTTTGTGGCTTAAGAGCATTACAATAAAACTGTACAAAGCCCATTCAAATGCCTTCAGGATATATTTAAAGGACAACACATAAAAACATACCATATGTGATGTGGGCAAACTGGTATCAAAATTAATGATGTTTGGCTTCTCAGCGTCTTTACTGTCTTGGTCCTCCACTTCCATTTCATTGTCATCCTCCTCCTCGCTCTCTACTGATAAGCACATACAGAATATTGGGGAGAAATCAATCAGCAAAGACCAAGGTACTGAGAAAAACCTGAGAATCAGGGAAATGCACTCAATATTCCCAGGCTACTGCCTTGCACAGGGAAATAAACTGGAGGAAAAGAATTTTACTGCTGTTACAGCAAAATCATCATTCTACAGAAAGGGTCAACAGCTGCTAATTTATTTCTGAAAGGCTAAAGAACAACTTTCCTTGGAAGGAAACAATAAACAAAGGCTGTCAGTTCAGCTCTTCACTACAGTGGTACCTCCTTATCTCAGCTCTAAAGGTTTTCTGTCAGCACACCAGGATGCCAGATAACTTCAGTCCTTGTAGGATGCTGAGTGAAGTGTCTGAGGCTGCACAAACCTCAACAATCAAACTGCAAGGGAGTAAGAAGCAACAGGAAACTCTGTATTCATGCAGAGACTCTTGCTGGTATTTTAGACAATTTAATTGCTGTCAGCCTCTGCTGTGTGTACACCAAACACAAACCCAGCCAAGGCAACTCCTGAGGACGCAAATCACAGGAACTCCAAGGGAATTTCAAATATAAACTAGTATTTAAAAACTACTGCTTCATTCCCGTTTCTCAGCCAATCCTAAAATAATTTTCAGGCAAGAGGACAATTAAATTATCAGTCACTGCATTAACTGACCCTATTTCTTTGAACACAAACATTACTTATACACCATGTTATGTTTAAACTACATGTCAGCATAAACCAGTCTCCAGGATTCTTACACCAAGAGCTGCTGGGTAAAGGATAATCCCAGTGGTGCTGAAGAACGTCATTTAGACCTTGAAAGCTATTACAAGATGGAAAAAAAATATATATTTTTACAATCATCTGTCTAGCTGCCTGCCTTTGCAATTAATATCTTCTTAAAAAATAATCCAGAGTCGAAAATGTAAAAGGTGGAGGGGTTCTCTCACCCTGGAGGGTTCTGCAGGGAAATTTCAGAAAAGAAAGATGCTGCAGAAGCAAAGAATTTTCCTTCAGAAATGGGAGCACCACTAATTTCACTATTTTTGAGTGGGAGGACAAGAGAACTGTGATGAAGACATTAAAAGCTGGTTTTAGAGAACCTTTTTTCCCCTCTCTGGCCTCCAGACACATTTGTGAAATGCTCCCACAAAATGTTTAGTCACTGGTCTTATTTCTGCTTCACCTCACTTATGGGTTTTTTTAAATAGTTCATAGTTTACAGAACCTGCTCTTAGAGATCCATCCTATATGGAATTTATCTCAGCAAGAAATTATCCAGCATGACAGGAAAGGGGGTTACAGACTCTCTTTGGTATTGTACCGATTTACAGCCCTTTCAGCAATGAGACACCATCTGCCTAATGATTGTTAAAAATACTCCACATCCATATGAAATTTCTTACATTCACTTAGCAACCCTAACCATGAACAACTACAAAACGTTTAAGATGTCCCAAACATCCGTTATTTTGCTTAGTTTGACGGAGGAGAAGAGCAGGAAATTTTTGTTTGCTTCTGAGGCATCACCGCAGGATGAGGGAGCGGGGGGGAAAAAAATAAAAAAAAAAAAAAAATTCTGATTTTTCCATGTGCTCCCATCCGGCTGCACCCACCATGAGCAGTTTTAACAGGGAGAGGCTGTCCCACTTGCTTTTCCCTGAGCGCAGAAGGAATTAGCAGCAGTTGACTGGAAAGAATTGTGCCCTGCAAACTTTTGCTGGCCGCTGCCAAAAGCGCACAGTGGCTGCTGTGTGGTGGTGGCTGAGGGACGATGACTCATTCCACTGCAGCAGCACCAGCCAGCCCAAAATACAGAAAACCCCGGAGCCTTCCCTCTCCTCCTCCTCCCTCTCAGCTGGCAAAACAAGCTGAAGCTTTTACACCCCCAAAATCCTGGGTTTTATTTATCCTTAAGTTCCGGGATTAGCAGCACCTCCAGCACACAGGAAGGAGGGGAAAGCGAGAGCGTTGAAGGCTCTCCCCTGCATAACAAAAATCACATTTTCCTCACGTTGGTTCATTAACATGACCCAATTCACCCTCAATGCCTTTGTGCAGAAATGAGGAACTATGAACCTCATCTAAGGTTATATACAGGTCATATTAAGGTGATATTAAAGCTGTATTTCCTAAAATACTTGGGAAATAGGTTTTATTAGTGCTGCATTTCCTCAAATAGTCAGGAGAATTGATTAAATTATAGTGATATTAAAGCTGTATTTCCTCAAATATTCAGAACAATAGCTTATATTCTGGTGATATTAAGGCTGTACTTCCTCAAACATTCAGGAAATATTTTATTACTATTTAAAACATACAGGCCTAAAAAGTTCACAGAATTTCCTGCCATGGGAAATGACACTGGTTCCTGGCAGCATTTCCTGCTCCCTTCTCCCCTGCACGCTTATGCTGAAATAATGCTTCTTTCCAGTTATGCACAAGCTGCCTCCCAAACCATCCCATCTCCTGTCAGCGCAGAGGCACCATACACAGAAAATTATACAATATTTACTATGCAATAATTATTATTATGTAATAATTATGCGTAATTCCCTGGGTGAGGAAATGCCCTGGTGTGTGTGACAGATAAGCCGGGCAGCAGCACATGGGATCCAGCACTGCTCTCCACCCAGCCCCGAGCACTTCTGCTTCCCCGCTTATTTTTCACTGGAAAATAGAGCAGAGACTTCCTAAAACGATCCAGGTTTTCCTCAGACTTTGGGTTTCACGGAGCTCTCGATGCACAGAGAAGTGCCCACTCTGGTGGGAACCCCACGGCGCGTTCCACCCCGCCGGCTGCCCCAAAAACCCGCGTGTCCCTTCCTGCCCCGCACAGTCACGGCCTCGATGGAGCATCCACGGCCTCCATGGGGCATCCATGGCCTCGATGGGGCATCCATGGCCTCGATGGAGCATCCACGGCCTCGATGGGGCATTCACGGCCTCGACAGATCCGTAGGAGCCCAGGAGCAGAGGCCGCAGGAGCCCGCGGCCCCAGGGGCCAAGGCTCGCCCTCCGCAGCCTTGCAGGCGCCGGGAGCGCCCGCAGCTCCGCGGCACCGCCGGCCCTCAGCGGCTCCCCACACCGCCCGGGGGCTCTCCCCGCCTCCCTTCGCTTCGCTTTCCCCTTCCTCTTTTCCTCTCCGCCTCCGCTTCCTTCCTTTCCTTCCCTTCCCTTTTCCTTTTCCTCTTCCCCGCCCCGGCCGCCCGCCGAGCCCCGGCGCGGCGCTTCCCCCGCGGGTGGCCCCCGGCCCGGCCCGGCCCGGCCCTCACCGGGCAGCAGCTGGAGGTGGTTCCCCATGTTATCTCGGGGTTCTCCGCCTCGGTCCTCGGCGGCCATCGCTGTTTACCCGGAGAGCAGCCTGGGAAGGCGCCGGGGCGGGGGCAGGAGGCGGGCGGAGGAGGAGCCCGAGGCGGCCGGAGCAGCGCCGGGGGCCGGGGCCCTGCGGGACCGAGCGCTCCGTGCTCTGTGCTCCGTGCTCTGTGCTCCGTGCTCCGTGCTCCGTGCTCAGCCCCGGGGCTCGCCCCGACCCTGTGCCCGGGGAGGGACGGCCCTTTCCGCCGGGAGGGCTCGGGGGTGGCGGGGGACAGCGGTTCCTCCTCTGCCGACGGGGCAATGCCGCGGGTGAGCACCGGCGGCCAAGCCCCCGAAGCGCTTCGTGGGCATGGGAGAGGTGAATAAAATGTGAATGTGAATAAAATCCGCGGTGGGGTAAACCTCACGGGTAAATGGCTTGAAAAGAAGCTAAGCACAATGTAAGGCAAAAATCTGTCAGCACAAGAGAGACTTGGAGAGGGTGCAGCGAAAGGACGGGGAGGTGCTGAGGGCGCTGGAGCATCTCTGCTGTGAGGGAAGGCTGAGCTGGGGTTCTTCGACCCCGAGAGGATTTTATCCGCGCACACAGAATTTAGTAACTTAATTATTAATTGTATTAGTTACAGTGCCAAGTGGACGGAGCTAGTCTCCCCTCGATGGTGCCCAGCAATGGCACAAGAGGAAAAGAAACTGATGGCCAGAAGTTCCACCTGGACATCAGGAAAAACTTCTTCCCTGTGCAGGGAGCGAGCGCTGGGACAGAGGCTCAGGGACAGTTTGGAGTCTCCTCCCTGGGGATATTCCAGAGCTGTCTGGACACAATCCTGTGCCTTGTGCTCTTGAGACTTTGCCAGCAGAGTCCTGTCCTGATGTGAGGTTGGTGGCATCACCAGAAACAGTTCGCGGGATGCAAACCCGGCTGATACACCCCAAAAAGTTCGATGCAGCTGCCTCTGCACTGCACAACTCACACAAAGGCTCTGTTTCATCATTTATTATCATTTCCTTCCCCTTTAAAAATCCTCAAAAATGCCATCTCGTAGCCCTGGATTTCTCTCTATTAAAATGTTCTATTTTTATTGCTGCAATTTTTATTGCATTCTGTGTTACAAATCACTAAACCCATACAGTGCTCCTCAGCATTTCACAGTTCCTCTATCTCAGCCCTGTTTGTTGTTTTCTCACTAAAAAAAGCTCCTTTTTTTTTTTTCAGGGAAAAATTCTGCACCTTCTGCTTTTCTCTTCAGTATCTCCCATTTCAGTTCAGCAATTCTGTGCATCAGTGACACATAAAACCAACGATTAGCAAGCAAAACGCTAATTTTTTATATTTTTTAAAGTCCAACCGGTTTAGAGAACCACATTTAAAAGACAACTAGCACTGTAATTTCCTTACCATCGTGGGTGGAAAATTCCCAAACAAACATTATCTCTGCTGACCTGAGTGGGCCTTTGGAGCAACAATCAATACCACATTTACCAAATTCCCATGATGATGCATTAAGCATTTATAAAACACAATAATCACTTAAATGATCAAGCTATGATTCCATAACTTTTTTTTTTCTGCATTGTCTCAGTGTAATACACATAATTGCAGGGTATTGTATCTGATAATTTACCATATTAATAATAATTTTAAAAAAATATTTTTGTTGTCAGGCTGGCCAACTGAAGAATTAAAAAATTATGAGCCCCTTCTCCAAACTCTGTGATTTTATTAAGAAATATTATGCTAAATTTTTTTAAATTCTTTTGATATGCTAAAATATTTTTATTTCTTTTGGTGTTTCACTAAATTGCTGGGGGTATATTTGAGTCACACTTTTAAGCTTGTTTCTGCACTCTTGAGGGATAGATCTTATTTTTAGTGGCTCCTGGGATTCTCCAAAAATTCACATGACCCAAGGAGCTGGGGTTTCTTTTAGGAAACACTAAATTCAATAATAATCACAGTAAAATGATAGGTAGTGGGGATTCTGGGAGTATTTTGGATGCTGTTGCTGCTCTTTATCACCCTAACCCTGCCAACAGCTCGAGACAGAGCACTGTAACTCCAGCAAGTGCTTTAAATATAAATTCAACCCCTAGATTGGGCACTAACTCTAATTTGTATTCTGTAATTTACAGACATCACTATCCAGCAGCTTTTTCTACAGGGCTGCACTAAAGACAATGAGGATTTTGGGTGAAGATTTTTTTGAGATAAGTGACTTCTGTTCCACCATCAGGATATTTATTAAATGCTTCAAGGTATAATTAATTTCGGGAGTTTTAAATTCAACCTGCTCTATAAAACACATTTAACATATAAATATTGATATTTATTATCACCAAACAAAGCTTAGTTTGAGGAGTCATTGATCTCCCACTTGAATTGCTCCCAGCACAAGGCGTGTTCCCAAACTCAGACTGGGAATTGTTTCCTAGAGGGGCTTCATCCCCAAATTCATCTCCAGTGGCTGGTTGGGAATAATTGCAAAGTTGTTCTTGGTTAACCATTGAGTAGTTTGGAGTCAGAGGATGGTAAATCCCCTTTCCAGAAGAAAAAGAAACGAAGGGACAGGGATGTAAAGCATGTTAAAATGTAGCTCTGTTTAGAATTGAATTTCGTGTTAATTTAGTGTTAATTTAGTCTTCACCCTGGGTCATACTTGGGATGAGGAAGGCAAAGGATTGAGTGCTTGTTCCCTGATCACAGTTCTCAGCACAAGGAGTTTGCAAACCAGCACCAGCCCCCTCCTGGTCAGTCATTCACCAAACAGATCATTGCTCTGCCAAAAAAACCAACTCTACCTCCCCAAAATATGCCATTTTATTTAACTTCTCCTCCTATTTTCCTACCCCTGCATCCACTTCCTGGCTATCCTCAGGAGAAAAGCTGTGTGACTGTTGAGAAGATGAAATAAGAGGAACTAAGAGCAGCTCTGCTGACAAAATCTTCCCCGTGTGAAATTCCAAAGCTCCTTTCCATCCCTCGGCTCCCTTCTCTCTCCACACTGGTTGAGAAAAGAAGTTGTCAATGTCTTGATAGCCAATGCACTCCCTCGTCCCCTCCTACATCCTCGAATGAAGTGGAAAATTAAAAATATTCCCGATATTGCTGGGAGGAGAGGCACTAGATGGTGCTGTAGCATCCCCTTTTGCACGTTCTCTCTGACAGAATTATTCAGCTGGGCTGCTCTGCGAGCCTTGGGGCCTCCGTTTTTAGGGGATTCGCTGCAAACAATGGAAAAGTTCGATCTACAACGTTATCCTTTTAAATCAGAGGGTTTGTGCCTCTGCAACGTGTGCTGGTTTGACCGGGCTGTTTGAAAAGGAGTCTGGATAGTCTTAATTAAACTGGTGAAAGTTCTGTGTACTTGTGCCTTTGATTTCTGCCCCGCCAAGAAATTGGCTCATTATTCACCCTGCTAATTACAAACCTGCTATCCCAGGCAGAACGAGGCAATCTCTCCAAGTATTCCAAAATAAAAAGTGACTCCCTACCTTTAGACAATTTATTACACTCACAGCAGACAGCAGCTACAGGACAAAAAGAAAATCTATACTTCAGGCATGAAAAAAAAAACCCAGTTACAAAAAAAATGCACGAAGGGACTTTCTTCCCAATAGCCAGGCAGCCCCAGCACTGAAGGCACTTCTGTCCACATGGCCATGGAAATTCCTGGCTTTTCAAGTGGCCAGTTGGACTTGCTACCCCCTCTGTCACCACTTTGTTGCACAAATCAGGGAGTTGTGCTACCTGCCAGTCCCCAGCAAAGAGGGAAAAATTCCTTCTTTAACTGTAAGAGCAGCCCAGCTGCCAGCTCTGCCCGCACCATCAGCTGTGCCATCCCAAACCACATCCTCAGAGCTGCCCCTCTCAACAGCAAAGGTACTCTCAGGGGATACAAACCTCGGAGCAAGGTGACCCCAAAGGTTTAAAAATCAGTGATGGGCAGAACTGTTCCAGAACGAGAGAGCCTGGACAACTGCTGGGAAGTGGAAGAGCAGAGGACGAGTTTATCTCAAGAAGCTGATTCTTGCTTCAGCAGACATCCCGGTGAGAACAGGGCATTATTTACAATTCCTTTTAATATTTGCTGCCTGGGTCAGGCTGGTGACAAAGGAGCAGCTCTGAATATGCAAGAGGCCCGGGACAAAGGGCCCATTAGCCAAACATGCCCATTACTATGCCGAGAGGCAAATTCTCCTGCCAGAGAACCCTCAGCCAAGCAACAGAACTATTTGGCAAGCGTGCAAAACCCATATTCCACACAAGTGACAGACAGCACGGCAGGGAAAGCAAATGGGGCTATAAACACAAATTTGGTTCAATAAAGGGAATGAAAAGTGAGGGGGAAAAACTCTGTAAACACTTTCTGGAAGGGGACACCAAGGCAAAGGGATCCTTGTGGGATATTTCTGTAAATCCAGAGCTGCCAGGCCCTGCTCCCAGATCACCTGAGATGTGTCTGTAGCTTTGAGGTGCAGGTCAGCACAGCCCTCACATATTCATTGCAAAGAAGATTTGTCAGAGATAAGGGTTTGGTATTTCCTTCAATTTTTCTATCACAAAAAAATTTGGTCATTTTTCTGTCAATGGGCTCCTAAAATTTTAACCAGCATAAACAAGAGTGACTCCAGTGACTCTTACAAGCTAGAACACAGATTTTTCCTTCTCCGTTGTTCCTCCTGGATCTGTCAGCAAGTTCAATGTGTTTACAGCTCACTGTATATATAATTCTGGACATTATTTCCCAAGCAGACCCAAGTAGCCCTGTCTGAACAGGAGCTTCTGCAGAGCTCACTGCAGTGATCCCTACTCACAGTGCAAAGCAGTGTTGGCTTTATCCCTGTGTATATTTTACCCAACAAACTGCTCCCATATATTATGTAAAATCATGTAAATGGGTGTATATACATTTAGATAGAGGGAGCTTGCTCATAAATCTCACTTCAGGTTAAAATACAGAGCACTGAGTATGAGTTAAAAGTACTGTTTATCTTTCACTGTGGATTTAGAGCAGGCTCTTTCCATTATCCATGCAGAAAAACCACTCGGAACTCAGGGAGCTTGAGAGGAGTTCATACAGCCACATTTACAACAATATTGTCCTTAATCTTGGGAATTTATCCTGGAAGTTTGCCTGCAGTTTGTCTTGGGGAGGAAGTCCAGTAACCTCTGCAGATGGTGGCAGTGAAAACCTAGCACTGAGTCAGGGAGGGAAAGAACACAGGAAGGCTTGGAAATCAAGACTTTTTTTGGAATTTTTTTTTTTTCACATTGTAACTTACAGAAATTCAGTAGAGACCGTGCAGTCTGCTTAGTTAGGGTTTCTCCATTCCTTGGGCTGAAAGTTATTGCTGACATCATTCCCCAACTCTTTAGTGATGGCAATGGGTATTGCATCACTCTGATCCAAAGGTGGGTGCACTGCAAAGATGGGGTAAAAAATTACATGCTGCAACGTAATGGACATAAACTGCACGTCATGGACATAAATGCCAAAGCCTGCTGGATTTCTGCCTCAGGCAGCAGGGAATGCACTCTCTAGATGTGCCCTTAAGCTTTGGCAGTTCTCATTTTCATAGAAGCATAACATGGTTTGGTTGGAAGGAACGTTACAAATCCTCTCATTCCACCCCCCTGCCCATGGGCAGGGACACTTTCCTCCAGCCCAGGTTTCTCCAAGCCCTGTCCAGCCTGGCCCTGATGTCACACCCATTCCTGCCATGCAGATCCATGACCTTCCCAGCCCTCTCTGTGGCCTTTCCCAACAGGAGGCCCTGAGCCTCCATCCCCAATCCCTTTGGGAGCTCAAGAAAGCCTTGGAGGTGTTCAGGTTCCTCAGCTGCCCCACCTTTCAAATCCTTCCAGCTGCCAGTTTTGTCTCTGCTGGAAGGAAAAAGGGATCTTGCTGTGAGGGAACCTCTGTTCATATTGCCTCTCTCAGGCACAAAACCACTTGCAGAGGTGTATTTTCTCTTTGCCAGCATAACCAGCACATCAAGGGGATTCCCCTACCTGAGAGAACATCCCAGTGAAACTCTGAACTCACTAACAGCTTTAAAGGGCTTTGGAAAAAGCAACAGTGAGAACCTCCGCCAGGAATGGCAGGGAAGTGCAGCACGTTCAGAAACATGGAAATTCTCACTCTGCACAAGATGTTTCGGGTATTTGATTTCCTGTGCCTTCAGAGGACTTACCTGAATATTTAACTGGCATCGAATCAGCTCTCAACGGAGAGTTTGCTCGTGCCTGTGCATTCTGAGAGGTAAAAAAATAACTCAGTAATCGGATTTTAAGCTGTTATCTAATTGCAGAGCAGGCAGCACTGCAGAAAAACCTCAGCAATTCGGTCCTTAAAGAGTTCTCACACCAAATTTTCACTTTGTTTAAGGGCAGATGTGCATGGATTCCAGAAGGAAACAGATGTTTTCATCCCATCTGAGCTCCTTCATGGGGGTAATTGCCTGTAAATAGTGAGGTTATGAAGCTATTAGCTGAATATCAGTACTCACCAAGCATGACGAGTTCATCAAAGCAGAAGTTCTACTACAGAAGTCCCACTTAAAGTTCATTTCCTCCAATGGCTGAGTGTTTAAGGAGATTTTCAACAATAGATCATATCTCGTGGGCCATTCACCCAACAGGTGATTTCCTGCAATGTTCTGAATCACTGGCAGCTCTCCATTTTACAGCACTAACACTGCCCAAAAATTTGTCATGGATTTCGTGCCTCACGAGTTTTAAGATCCTGAAGAAGCCAACAAACTCTTCCACAAGGAGCTGACCTTCATTTAATGACCTGTCATGATCAGTAGAAGTAAGAACAGTGACAACCAAACTGAGATATAGATTCCCCACCCCGCCTTTTCATTCATTCTGTTTCATATAATTCAAATATTGTAGGTTCTTACAGGGTTTAAATATACAGATTGCCTAAATATGTATTATACAGCTAGGCATGTTTTTCTTCAGAGTGTTTTTTAAATAACGTATTTTGTGCATGCAATTTTTTTTGGCATTTAGTTACACTAGAATGGAGGCCAATTCATTTGGCCTTTGCCTAAATTTCTGAAAATTCAATCAGTCGATTAATCTTACTAATATGGACACACACAAACAATTCATTAATGGTTCTAGGAGATCGTGGCTGGGTGGAAAATTGGACGTATTCTCTCATTTTAAATCTCCTATTGTTCTGTTACAGAATCTCACCACCCATTCCGTGTTATGGAAGGCACAAACCCGAGGCACAAAAGGGGTGAGGCTGCTGGGAATTAATTCCCAAAGTCAGGTAAAATGTCATTCCATTGTTCTTTTGTAAATCATCCCCCCCCAGCACCTGTAGCATAAGGAAATGAAAAATGGGACAGACTATTAAGCTAAACGGCCTTTTGGAAAGCTGGAGTGAAAGCTTTACAAATGATGTATTGTGGGAGGGCAGCCCGATGTTTTCTGTGGTTTCTTTAGGGTTTGCTCTTCCCTCTGATAAGCTGGGATTGAAATGAAAAGGGGCCTGACCAGACATGTTTGCACTGACTCCATCATCAGGGCCTGACACTCCACTGGAGGAAGACCAGCCCCTTTCTCAAAACACAGTTAATTCCCCTTTAATTCCCCATTTATTGAAAGTTGGAGAAGGCTGGGTTGGGAGAAGCAGCCTGGTGTCCCCTGAGTGCCTCTCACTGTGCTCAGCCCCAGCAGGCAGAGGGACCAGGATCAATAACACAGCCCCATCCCAGAGACCCCCACAGCTCCAAGGAAAAGGCACCTTCTGCAGAAGTCACTGGTGACACCAGGGGGTTTTAACCCTGGCATCCAGGAATGCTGCTCCAGGAGGCTGGGATAACTCACAGGATTCCCTGCTGGAAACTCTCTGAGTCTGATTTACTCCATATCCAGTGCTCTGTGCCCTAAGAGCCACTGGGGCAACTGGTTTGAGCATAAATGGTCCAGTGGTTTCCTACTGCATCCACCCTCTTGCTCTTTCCAGCCATTTTTGGGAATAGTTTTGCAACACCTCTCAATAAAGCTTCTAAACGCAGTGGATTCAGGGATATTTTTGAAGATGAGTTTCTTGCATCTTCAAACCTGAGAGATCTCCTTCCATCTTCTGAGAATGGGTCAGAAAGGGACAGACTGTACGTGGAACAGCTTTGCTGATCTTAAGGCATCTGGGAGCCGATTTCTAAGGGAAATTCCAGCTGGCAACTGCTGCAAGAGTCTGTGTTCAAACATACAAGTGGCTTGAAAACAAGATGAAAATGGTAGTTATTTCAATTTCCCCAGAAGAGTGCAGTTCTGGGTGCCATAATTAATTCAATGTATCCTCTCCTCACCCCTTGGCCCTTACTGAGCAAACACCACGTGGAACAAACTTTGCACGATACTGGGAGTGGCAAAAAAAAAAAAATCAGGTTCAGACTGGGTAAAATTCAGGGAAAACTGTCCCATCCAGCATCCCTGCTGGAATTGTGTTATCCCTGGCAGCCCCGGCTGTCAGGAACACGCAGGGAGCTCTGCAGAGCTCCCTCCCGGCTGAAGTGGAGGCGATGTTTATAATCGGGTTAATTACAAAAGAACTGAAGGCTGCTGCCATTCAATGCAGGCGTTAATTCAGATGGTCGCAGAGCTTTCCCAGAGCCACGCAGGGAAAATCCTTCCCCTCCCAGTGCAGCCCTGTCCCTGCCACAGCTCCAGCAGCAGCCTGGAGCAGGCACTGGGGCCAGGGGTGCAGAGGGCATCGCGCTGGGAGGACTGGCCAGTGTGCTTTTTGTTCAGAGATCGGTTTAGTTCTTTAATTCTAATGCTAATTGGGTTTTAATCCTTTACTGTGAGGTTGGAGAGGCATCCCAGAGAAGCTGTGGTTGCCCCTGGATCCCTGCAGGGCTTGGAGCAGCCTGGGACAGTGGAGTGTCCCAATCCCAGGGAGGTGGAATGAGATGATCTCTAAGCTCCCTTCCAACCCAAACCATTCCATGGTTCCATGAGATCCCTGCCCAGGCTGAAGGAACAGGGGATTTACCAAACATTCCACATGCAAAGGAGGAATAATCCTTTTCAGACCTCAGGCTGGGGCTGACCAGGGGGAAAATCCCTGCCTGAGGATGCCCCGGGCAAAATTTTATCAGTTGGACCAGCTGAGTGTTCCTGAGTCACCTGTTTAAAAAGGATTCAGCCTAAGGATGGTCTGGATCTCCTGAAGCAGAATCAAAAGCAAAGAATCTATCCCATTGACAAAATAATTAAACCATTAATAACTGCACGCATATAACTTTGGGGACTGAATGATATCAATTAAATTCAATTAACATCTGCACAATGCTTTGAGGACATAAAATGTCATGTAACTCCAAAGAAATTTTAGAATTAATCCTATTAATCCTATTTTTAGGATTTATTATTCCTAAAATAGTTTCTGCTGCACTAACACACTGCTAAATGTGAAAATCACTAGAAGCAAAGGCAGGGTGTTCCAAAGATTTAAGGAGGTTGGTAATCCCTTTTTGTATGGAAAAGTTTTACCTGAAATCAAGTTCCAGTTGAAAGTGGCACTTGCAGGTGAATCAATATTGATGCCATTTAAAAATAACCATATTCTTTGTATAGCTATTGATTCTAGCAGGAGTGACTAAGGGAAGGATATACATAAATATACCAAAAAAAAAGAGAGAAGTTGTATATTAATGTCATCTTCTATCATCGTAGGCACTAACATGGCTGGAAAGTATTGATTACCTTAAAAGCCCCTAATAACTAAAGAACTATTGACTTAATATTTTCTCTAATCCTCCATGAAATTTTACAGTAAGTCCTGATGTATTTTCTGTTAAGAGTTTTAGGGCTCAACTATATCATGTCCTTATCTGGAGTGTCAGCTCTGGGGCTTACTGTGCAGCTGATGAGAGCTCTGCTAAAGGTGAGGAATAACTCCCAAGATTTAAGTCTGGTTTCAGGGATTTTGGAAATAGATACATCTGCTAATGTCTATTATTTTATAGCTTTTGTCTTTTAAATAATCTTTGTCATTAGGGAATAATCTAATATACATTTTTTTTTTTTCCCAGTGGAAACAAGGGTTCTGCTCATAATTACTCAACTACAGCTGTTCTGAAAATCCCCTCAGCATTGGGTAAGTGTCTCAGCAGCCTTTTTTTATTGCTTCCTCTTTTCCTGGCACACTCACAGCCTGCCTTGCTAAAACTCCAATGGGGGACACTTCTCCAAGTCACATAAGGGAATAAGGAATGGAGACCTCCCCAAACACCTGAACTCTTCAGTCCCTCAGAGTGAGTGGATCCTCTACTTCCACCCCAGCCAGGCAGGGACACCTTCCCCCATTCCAGGCTGCTCCAAGCCCTGTCCAACCTGGCCTTGGGCACCCTGTGCCAGCCCTGCCCACCCTGCCAGGGAAGGATTTCCTCCACCTATCCAATGGAACTCTACCCTCCCTCAGTTTAAAGCCATTCCCCTTGTCCTGCCTGGATCCCAGCCCCTCAGATCCTGCCCTGCCGTGGAGCAAACAGAATGTGATCCACATTCACATTCACGTTTGCTTTGAGTTCAAACCAAACAGCTGACAGGTTTCTAGCCCCCATGGATGCTCCTGAAGCCAATTTGCATTGTGGTTCTACTGCCCTGGCTCTAATATCCCATCCCAACCCGTCCAGACCTCCATCCCTACAAACCTCACCTCCCCAAATGCACAGAACAGCTTTGCTCGCCCTCAGTGATTCTCCTGAGCCAAATTCTATCCATTTCAAGCCTGTTTACAGAATATACCTTCCAGATCTTACCACCAAACACCAGAACTGCAAAAAAAATCTCTGCTTTTTCCAAGAAGATTAAAGACTTTTAGATAAGAGCTGGTTTCAGAAACATTGAAAGAGAAGTGCAGTTCTAGAGCTCCCTGTGCCTGCCACCCTTCCCATCCCCTGAGCAGCATCACTGGGTTAACTCCTATTTTCCCAGCCCTCTTTATAGAGTGAGGCTGGTACAAAATGGGATCCAGCAAAGAACAGAATTTTTTTTTTTTCCCTTGTCTCCAGTAAAACCAAGGACTTCTCTTGATCCCACGAGTCACATCTAATCCTTCTGATTGGTTTTGGCTCAGCCCTGTAATCATTTATTTATCACTCTCTCTCTCTCACAGGAGCAGCCTGATTAAAACAAATGGGGCAGCTTTCCATGTGCTCTTTCAGGGCCAGGGTCTCCCAAAGCCATTTAAGCCCCCAAGCCCAACTTTAAGCTGGGCCTTGCCCTGGGTCCCCCCAGGCCTCGGGCAGGTTCAGCATCATCCCCATCACAGGCTGAGGAGGGAGCCTGCTGGGAGCTCAGCCCCTCACTCCCACCCAGGGCAGCTGGCCCTACAGCTCTGTCCTCAGAGGAGGCAGAGCACAGCACTAATTATTTTAATGACTGGAAATGAACTGTGAGTTTCTTAAGAGCCATTGAAGCAAAATGCTTGGAGTCACTCTCCCCACATTAATAGCAGAGTGCTGGAGATTGCTCATATCTTCGAGATGATGGAGTACATCTGCTAGATTTCCCCAGCTAATAGCAGGCCAAGTGTTAAAACATCAAATTTCCCTCACATCCTTCTGACGAGATAAAGGCAAAGGACAAGAGAAGAAACCCCACACAGCACCTTGCACTTGAGCTGAGCTGGAGTGCTCCTGTCCAGCTCTGCATCCCCAGGGACACCTGGCAGGGAATGGGCAGGGCCACCCTGCTCCTCTGGCAGCACCCGAGTAGCACTGGCATACCCAGGTGGCTCGGGATGCCCTGAGGGATGTGGGATGCCCTGAGGGGTGCAGGGATGCTCTGTGGGATGCAGGAATGCTCTGGGATGCAGGATGCTCTGTGGGATGCAGTGATGCTCTGTAGGATGCAGGGATGCTCTGTGGGATGCAGGGATATTCTGTGGGATGCTCTGTGGAATGCAGGGATGCTCTGCTGCACAGGGCCTGCATGCGTGGCTGGCTCTGCAGTGTGGCATTTCCAGACCAGCAGTTACTCCTCTATCCCTGTTTGCTTATTCCTGCTCTATCTCTGCTGTTCATTGCTGATTTGCTTTTTCTTTGTATATCCAAGGAAATGCAAATATGGGATTTAATCAGGAGGATGAGCCACGACAGCCAGTGTTTGCCAAACAGTTTAGTGAGCGTGAGCACCTCCATTAGAGCCAGAAGTTGCAGCAGCTTTAACAGACAATATTCAGGCAGCCCTGAGCATCCAAGCAGAAAGAAATCACCTAAAAAAAAAATCATGATTCATTTTTTAAAACGCTGCCTGAGCTCGAGTCCCTTAAAACTAAAAAATGCCATTACTATTTCAGGGAAGTTTCCATTCAGTCCCAAGTGCTGGCGTGCGGGCGTGGCACACACAGCCATGGAACAGCCCTCAGCCCTGGGCTCGGGGTCACAGCTGTCTCCAGAGTGCCCTGGAAGAGCAGCCCTGGGCACGGAGAGCTCCTCCAGCCTCTCCTGGAGGGGCAGAGCCATCCAGTGCCATTGGCTGCTCCTGCTCCGTGTGGAGGCAGCATGATGTGCATCAGATTGCAAATGGAGCTGAGATTAAACACAGCTCTTAATGGCTCTGCAAGCGCATCTGGGAGAAAAACATCGGGAGCATTCACCACTAAATTAACTCCTCATTCTTGCCAACACGGCCCTGTTTGCATTCCACTGCAGCCTGGCCTCTGCAGATGCCTTCCCTCAGCTCAGGCAGGGCTGGAGTTCCTTACTTCAGGAATAAACGCTCCTTTTTGCTGTCAGGCATAAAAGGGAGCAGAAGGATTTCCACAGTGCTCAGCCCGATGCTCGAGATCGTGGGTGATGCCAACCAGAACCTTCCATCTCAGAGCTCAGGGTGCACACACCACAGCCCAGCCCCAGGCTCACAATTAGCAAAGAGTTCAAGGAACCCAGTCTTTTTTCTTCCCTGCTCCAGGAATCCTTTGAGGAGACAGTCTTGCTCAAAGACACTCATTTTTGGAATGGATTTAGCCCATTTCATTTCAAAGGCTCAGCTGGAAAAGGCCACAGAAGCTGAAATTCCAGACTCAAGAGCCATCAGTTTGATAAAAAGGTTTGGAACAGGTGCCCAGAGCAGCTGTGGCTGCCCCTGGATCCCTGGCAGTGCCCAAGGCCAGGTTGGACATTGGGGCTTGGAGCAGCCTGGGACAGTGGGAGGTGTCCCTGCCCATGGCAGGGATGGGGTGGGATGGGATCAGTTTTAATGTCCCTCTCAACCCAAACCAGATTCTGTCATAAGTGACACCACAGTCTTTCTGCTCCCTGATCCCACATCTGCTCAAACTCCCCTTGAGAGAAAATCCAAAAGGAAAGATCAGGCACAGTGACATCTCCTCACTGTTAATATTCCCTTTCCAGGCCATGCACCAGCACTCAGCCCTGTCCCACAGTGGCTGTGCCTGTGAGCACACAGAGCCCTCTGCAGTGACAGCAGCAGAATAATTCACTTTTCACAAGGTAACCAGGGCCAGTGGTACAAACCTGTCCCTTTTAGCAGAACCCTCAGTGGGGTCACTGTCCCTCTGCTGCCCTGTGCTGCAGCCTCTGCTGGGACACTGGCAGCAGAGCTCTGCCCCCTCAGCCACGTTCTCAGTTTTTAAACACTGAATAATTGAACAGCACGGTTCTGTGGCTGCAGTGTTGTTCAGCTCACATCACTCTGATGGCTCTTACCCCTCCAATTTAGCTGGGCCCTCTGCACATGCCCGTGGCTGATCCCAGAACACCGAGTCCTCCAGCCCGTCTCCAACCCCTGCCCCAGCACCCCAGCATCCCTACCTTGTCTCTTTGATGGAAATAATCATATTTCAGAGTCACTGCTACATCCCTGCCATCCCTGTGCTGCTGAGCCTCCAGCTGACCCCTGCAGTGCCTTTGCTTAGGCAGCCAAACATCTCAGGGCTTGGAACAGGAGTGCAACACTTCCTCCATGGAAATATTGCTGGGAGAGCAGCTCGTTCCCTGGCCTTGTCCATCACTGCCAGGGTGAGCTGAGAAACCAAACCCAAGATGAATTCTCTCCAGTAATTTTCCTTTTGCCCATTACCTCGTGCTCAGTGCAGCAGTGCACATTTCTGCGTGGCTCAGAGATAAAGAATTGTTTAGATGTTTATTAAACAACAGAGTTGAATGAAATCAGTCTCATTATGTTGTCTGGAGGGTGGAAGTTAATTGGAAGACACAATGATTTACTCCAGTTTGAAATACCAAGTGGGGTTTGGAGTAAGTTAATGGCAACGAGGATCAGAATGAGAGTGTGGAAAATGGAAATTTTATTGTAATTCCTACTGAAGTACTTTTGTAAATGAGTGTGCCCTTGCCTCACTGTGAGAGGTTCCTCCCAGCTTGCTTTGCTCTTCCACATCTAAATTTTATCCGAGGGCACGTTAAATACCATCACTGGACACTGCACAGACAATTAATTCTCTAAATAAAACACCAGAGAGGAGCCAGAGTGGCAGCTGGGGGGAATCTCCTGGACACAGAAGATCCAGAAAAACAAATGCTGAGGAGCTGAGGAGCAGGGACACCCCACCCCTGGCTGTGCTCCTGCAATGCTTTGGATTGTGCCAACCCAAAATGTCACCACTGTCGTTCAGGAAGAGCCAGTGTGGCATTTTCAGAGTGTTCCCACCTCTGCCTGTTGTGCCTGTGCTAATTTCTGAGGCTGAGGGGGATTTTTTTTTTTTTGGTAGAAGAGGCACATCTGCAGCAAATGCCAAGCATTTGTTCCCTAGAATAAAGACAAATCATAGGAAAGGCTCCAAATGCTCCCAGCAGCAGTGGAATGACTGCACAATAGCCCACGGAGCCCAGTGGAGATCTCACTGAGCTAAAGTGGGATTTGTACTGCACACGGCAGAGAGGGGAATGGGGCCATTAACAGCAGAGCTCCAGTCAGGGAAGGGAGGGGAAATGGGGCTTTTCCCACCGAAATTCTTTGGGGAGGGGTTGCCAGGAGCCTGGAATGCCAAAGCCAGGCACCAGCAGATGGTGTGGGGGCACCCCCAGGGCCTCGTGCTCCGGCAAGGGCAGAGGCTCCCAGAAATTGGAAGGGCTGTTGGGAAATGGCAGGAAAAGAGATGCTGTTTGTTTTCAGTGTCCTAAGAGCATTTCCTGCACTGGAAATGGAGGGCAGTGAAGAGAGAAGGAGAACAATTCCAGGGAGCTGTTCCTGTGCTGTCCCTCCTGTGTCACTGCCACACCTCACCGGGGCAGATGCAGAGCAGGGATGCTCTGCTCACCTTGCCTTGCCTCCAAGGACCTTAAGGGCCACACTTGTGTTATTCCCATTCCTCTCTGGGGGCACAGAACTCCCTTGGATCTCCTGCCTTATTCTGAACCAGGATTAAACAGAACTCTGTGCAAAGACGTTTTTGTGGCTATGGAGGGATGGTCACATTCCCCCATCAGATCATGCCAGGAAATCCAATGGTTTCCTCAGCAACTTTCCATCCTCCTCCTCTCCCTCCCTCCTCTTTCACCTCCTCCTCCTCTTCCATCAAAGACAAGGCGCCAGCTGGCATAAAGGAAAAAAACCAACGTTTTCTTCTCTCCTCCTCCCCACCAAAACATTTATGAGTTTCAGTTTTGCTTGTGTTTTCCACCGCCAGTTTGGAGCAGCTTCTTGCTTGCCCTGAACGTGTCACCTGCCCCAGGAGCTGGGGACATTCCCATGAGCCAAAGAACCCTGATGGCACAGAAATTAATCCCACTGGCACAGGCTGACCACATCCTCTCAGCATTTCATCACAACCTTTTTCCCCCTTTTCATTTCTTTTTACATCTCTCCCACTGATCTCTCCATCCCTGCCTTCAGCAGTTGTTTATTGTTCATCTAAACACCTCCTGCCATTGTCTGACATTCCCTGCCAGCCCTCCTCAAACATTTGGCTTCTCCTGCCCTTCCTTAGCTTCAACCAGCCCAGGACCAAATCCCACTGCAGTCCTCTCAGTTTAACATCTGCTTTGGTTACTCCAGTTGCTTTTCCATAAAGTATTTCCAAACAATTTCATAGCTCCAATATTTTGCTCCACTAACAAACCTGGAGCTCCCACAGAGCTCTTCTGGAGGCATCTGAGTTTACCACAGGTTGAAAGATCACCTTTCCAGAAGCACCAGCTCTTACACCACTGGAAATTAAAACTATTAACATGGCTTGGATTATTTTGTCTGCAGGCAAAAGCAGATTGCTGTTGCAAGGGAATAATTCCTGAGATATTGCTCTCTGCTTGTTCCTCCGCAAGGACAGAGTTATAAAAAATTATGCCATGCTATAAGCTTAAAATATGTGGAAAAGGGAAAAATAACAAGTCTGCAACATTTGCAAGTGAAAAAATACCATGCAATTCAAATTCCTCTGGAATTTACAAAACAGAGGAGTTGTCAAGTGTCAGTCCAAGTTTCTCCTTACAGTGCCTGGTTGTCAGCCCCCCCAAACCTCCCCCAGATTCCCAGCTCACACAGCAGTGGGAGCTCAGTGAGAATCCCTCTCCAGCAAAACCAGCTCCCTCCTGGAGTGTCCAGAAGTGGGGAGGTCCCCTCCACCCAAATCTCATCCAGCCCCACCCCCTGACACCTTCCACCATCCCAGGCTGTTCCAAGTCTCATCCAACCTGGCCCTGGACAATCCAGGGATGGGGCAGCCACAGCTCCTGTGGGCACCCCACTTTATAGTTCCTTTTGCACATCAAATTCCTCCTTTTTCCTGATTTTCCTAACTGTCCAACACCAACCAGCAAAGACACCCAGCATTAAAACTTTGGCCATCACCTTTGGAAGCCTCTGCAGGCACCATCCTCCTCTTCAGCACAGAGGAGCAGGGGGTGGTTGGGGCTGAGCTGGGTGACAGCAGCAGAGGACAGAGAGCTGGGGACACCTGAGGAGCTGAGGGAGACCTTCAGGCCGAGTTTGGTTGGCACTGCAGGGCACAAAGAGCTGGGTGCTCCAGAAGAGCCCTGTGGAAGGGTGGAGATGCTGGGCAATGCCTGGTGGAGTCGTGGGGCTTGAGGGGAAATTGCAGGAGGGGGGTTCCTTGTTTCCTGCATCAGTGTATTGACCTAGATTCCTGTCAATTCCTGGCTTTATCCCTAGGAAAAGATACTGTACTGCCTTTTCAGAACACACATGGAGAAAAGGTGCTTTCCATGTCAAGCAGGCCCCCTTTCAATTAGAGCCCCACGAGTTCAGTTTAGCAGCAGATATATGAAATAAACAGGCAGGCAGCCACAAAGCTCATCCATCCACTCCTGATTAGTTCCACAATGCCTCCCATCCGTGCATCACTTCAGGTGGAACGTTCTGCCTTGCCCTGCCTCCTAAATTCTGTCTATTTGAGGAACTATCGAGTGAGGCAGCAGGATGCAGCAGGGTGTTTGTCAGCGCATCCATCGATCGGCATTTGCATGGCAGGGCCGTTTGTGGGCAGCCTGTTCCTCCCCAGCGCTATCCACGGCCTGAATTCCCGGGAAATTGATGGCCCTGTTCCTTCCGACCTGCTCTCTTTAAGTCCCTCAGCTCCTGACAGGTCTCAGTTCCAAACACGGGGGTTGTTCAGCACAAAACAAAAGGGCAGCGCCGCCCGGATCAATAGCGACTCGTGGGAAGCTGCCAAGGGATATTCATCTCCCAGCCTGGGAATCACAGCAGAGGCTCTGCCTCTGGAGAGGCTGTGGAATGCCCGAGGGCAGCAGGGCACCCATACCTGCATCCATCCTGCCTGTGAGGGTCTGAATCCATGAAATATCCCTCGGAATTCCAATCCCAGCACCTCTTATATCAAAGGAGACAGATCCGTGAGCCACTTGAGCTACCCAAAAGGGAGAGGGACATGCAAATATCTTCTTCACGTGCTGCATTTTACAGTCACTTTTTTTCTCTCATTATTCCCCTCATTTTACCTGTCACTAAGAAGCAAAAAACCTTAAGCTTTTGTTTTCCCAGTCCCTGATTTTCAGACAATGAGAATGAGATTCCCAAGATGGAAGCAGAATTCCAGCTGTAGATATGGGAATGGAAGCAGAATTCCAGGTGTAGATGTGGGAATGGAAGCAGAGTTCCAGCTGTAGATATGGGAATGGAAGCAGAATTCCAGCTGTAGATATGGGAATGGAAGGAGAATTCCAGCCGTAGATATGGGAATGGAAGCAGAGTTCCAGTTATAAATATGGGAATGGAAGCAGAATTCCAGGTGTAGATGTGGGAATGGAAGCAGAGTTCCAGCTGTAGATATGGGAATGGAAGCAGAATTCCAGCTGTAGATATGGGAATGGAAGCAGAATTCCAGCCAGAAATATGGGAATGGAAGCAGAATTCCAGCTGTAGATATGGGAATGGAAGCAGAATTCCAGCCAGAGATATTGGAATGGAAGCAGAATTCCAGCCAGAGATATGGGAATGGAAGCAGGGCACAGGCTGGGTCTTGGATTACCAGGAATAGGTTTGATACAGGCAGCACTTGAAGCCCCCAAAGCTTCCAGCTGCTGAGGGGCACTGGGAGAAGCAGGTCCCAAAATCCGTGCCATAAGTGCCAGGACCACGTCGTTAGTAGGAACAAGTCATTAATTACAGGGGAGTTGGCTTTCCAAAGGGCCCTGGAGGTAGCAGAGCCCTGGCTGGTGTGAATCCCCATCCGTGGTGCCATCAAAATCTCGTGGTTTTGACACAGCCAGTGGGGCTCTCCTTGGGATGAAGCAAAACCATCTATGGAACAGATGGAGCAGGGCAGCTCCTGACCAAAAATAGACATTCCTTTAAAAATAGATGAAAGCAACATTTAATTTAGTTGAGAGGTGGAAATGAACCATTAAGAAATCCTGGGCTTCTCTAAATACCTGCTTGTCATGTATATTTAATTGTTTTCATTTCCATTTGGATTGTGCTCTGCACTTACACAATGGCCACAGCTTGTCCTCAAGTGTCTGAGCATGGAGAGGGATTTGAGAGGAAGGAAGAAGGATGAGGAGATTTCTGGGCAAAAAAATAGATGCCCAAAACCACCCAAAAGGCTGTTATGGAGGATTATTAGTCAGTCCTCAATAAAGAGATGAAAGAGCAGGGTAAGCAGCAGGACAAACCCACATTACAAATACATCAGCCATCAAAAACCTGCTGCTGGAAGACAGGCTGGTAGAACAAATCACCATTTTCCTTCTTTTTCTTCAAACCAGGACAAACTAGTGGAAAGTGTTGCTCCAAACCACTTCATTAATATCAAATCAGCTGCAGAAGACTTGTTAGAGGCAGCTAATTACCAAACCTCTGATCAATGTGCAGTGGGACGAAGGTTGTAGCTCCTGCAGGTTCCAGACCTCAGCTCCAAAGGTGTTCTTCAGAGTCCTTGAAAAATTCCTTTTCTTCACAGCTCCCCTCATTATTTATTAATGACTCTTATTCTGAATTCTGGATCACCATTATTTCCTCAAGCAGGAGCACAATTTTTCCTTCTCTTATCAAAACAGAGTCAGGAACTCGAGTGCCTGCCCCTAGGGTTTGAGTGTTCCCCCTTTTCTCCAAGCCAGGAACCCTCATATCCAGAACTTACGTGGATCCAGCAGGAATTTACGTGAGATCCTCAAAATCTTCAATGTTTTCTCTTTAGAAATTGCTGCCAAAGGCATTTCGTTTCAGCTGAGGTAATGAAATTCAAAGAGATCACGACCTGGCAGTAGCTGGCCATGCAGAGAAGGTGTTTTGTCAGTACAAGTGGCACTTTAACCACCAGGACATTTCCTTCTGCACATCCACAATTCCAGAGGGATTCTGTACCCGTGGTCCCAGGGCTGGTCAAGCATCTGAGTGGAACTCCCTGATCTTGCCAACAGCTGTGGCCAGAGCTCCTCTGGCAGCTTTGCCATCAGAGCTGTGTCAATTAGGGGCAGGGAAATCCATCCCAGTGGGCACCTTCCTTATGGAAACGAGTTATTACACGGAGGTTCAACTAATGTGAGCATAAAAAAAATGATCTCTTCCCTCAGAGAGAGAGGACAGATGGTTTCCCCTCCTTGTGAAGGGTTGGATTTTCAACACAAGCTGCCTCTCCAGTGGAGAGGAGGGGGAGGAATCATCTCTTAATTACTGCTCCACTGGCTGAAAGCACATTCTCGGAGCAGAAGGTATTAGATGGAGTTTTCTTACACCAAAGTCAGACATAAAAAAGAAATCACAGAACTGTTTTGGTTAACAGGAGGAAAATTCATATTAAAAAATCCCCACTAGAACAGAACTGGGTGATTCTTCCCCACTTTACACAGAACAACCTGAATCAAAGGCAGAGCCTCTTTTCTTAGGAGGTGAAACACAAACACCCAAAGAATTAAGTGACAATTCCTTCATGTTCCTGAGTTATGGATTAGAAAAATCGTCTCAGCAGCACTGATCAATGGCAACTTCAAAGAGAAACCTGGCCCATCCATTACAGTTCCTCCCAATTACATCCTTCTGCTGAGAACTGCATTTTATGTTCCTTCCAGGCTTCCAAAAATGAGGGAGCAGGATTTTTAAAAAAACGGCTTCTAAGCGAGTTTTACCTTTTTATTGAATTTAAACACCACAGGGCTGGTTATACTGGGAGTAAATTCTGAACTGCTGGTGCTGCCTCTGAAATGGAAGCACCATTTTCAAACAAAAATCAGAAACATCTCAAAGCTGTTGGGTTTTCTGATCATTTCCTCTCCTTTTTCTTGAGACTTCTTCAGCAAATTTTGTCTAAATCCACAAATCATTTTGAGTAAGCTGAAAAATCATTTACCTGATTTGGCTGGGTGAGCTGTGGGTTTTCGTCAGGTTATTTCAACCTCCTGAGCTCTCTGAGTTTTGGAGGGGAGTTTGGGATTGTTCCTTCCTTTTCTCCTGGAAACCACAGAGAAATGTGACTCCATCCTTCTCCCTCCATCAGCCAAAGGCCTCCTTAAAGTGGAGAATCCCACCTGAAGCCAGGAAAACACTGGAAAACAGGAAAAAACAGCAGCAGCATCTCCAGAGTGTTGGTACTTTTCTCTTGTGGGTTTGTTTGGTTTTTTTTACCTCCAGCCCATCGAGTGCCCAGCAGCTCCCATCATTCCCAAATGTCCTGTTGGAGATGAGCCTGTTCTGGATGGGAATTCCCACCTGCTCCAGACCTGCCACACGTTCCCTGTTCAAGGAGGAGCTCTCTGAGCCCTTCAGAGGGTTGAGGAGGAGTTCTGCACGCAGAACAGGGAATTATCCTTCAGCACTGGCTGATCCTGGCTCAGCCAGGTGTGACCAGCAGCATTCCCTTTCTCCCAGCCTTTGGAATTCCCCAGGGCTGCTGCTGCACTCAGCCCCCTTGCTGACCAGTCTGCTTTAAGTGCCAGCAGCTCCCAGTTAACTGATGTGATCTTTGAAGGTCATTAACCACTCCTCACCCCCTGGTTATCCAGAATTAGCCAGGGCTTTGTTTGGTTTGCAGGGCACAGATAACAATGGATTCCATTCAGGAAATTATGCACCAATTATCTCTGAAATTAGGCTGCACACAGGGGACTGCTGAGCTGCCTTGGGAAAATGACAATTTTTTTTTTTTTTCCCCACTCCCACTCCTGCCTCCTTCTCCCAGCCCACCTCAACACCTCCCACATCATCACTGATTTCTGCTGCCGTTTGTTCTTACACAGCCCCAGCACCCAGAGAGCTCAAACCCCCCAGAGAAGGTAATTCTGGAGATCTGCTCTCAGTGTCAGGTGTCTGCACTGGGGTTTGTTCCATCCCCACCACGCCAGGTACCAAATCCATGGTGCTGTCACACCTGGGGGCTTTGGGGGAAAGGCAGAACTCTGCAGCAGCCTGAGGGGCTCAGCTGCAACCACAGAGGCACAGAATCCTCCAGGCTGCATCCAAGATCATCAAGTCCAGCCTTCACCCAAATACCCCCTGCCCACCAAACCATATCAAAAAGTGCCTCATGACTCATTTTTTGAGCACAAAACCCCCAGGTGGACTCAGCTTGTCCTGGGTGGATGCAGTAACCTCCACTTCATCCCCAAATCCCTCAACCTCTTACAAACTAATAAGCACAAACCTTTGAGCAAAATGGGACTTCAGTAAAAACTCTTTGTGGAGGTAAAAGGAGGAGATTCCTTTTGGCAGCAGCAGAAAGAACAGCTGAATGTTCTGCAGCAGTGGCTGATTAATCCTTTTCATTCAAAAATCATTTAATTTAAAGGAAGAAAACTGTTCTTGAAGCTCCTGCAAGGCGGAATGTTTTGCCCAGTTGAAAAGCTGCATCTCACCAATGGTGGCTCCATTTGGCCAGTAATAAAGTCACTTCCTTTCCCTCTATTATAATTATTTCCATGAGAAAAGTGTGAGCATTCCACATGATTAAATGACTATTATAATTATTAATTTTTAAAAGACAGATGTACTTTAACAGAACAAACTAGGTGCCAACAGCAGAGCTGCCTCCTTATGACCTAGATTTGATTTTCATGAAAACAGAAGTGAAGGTTTGCACTTGCAGCCCCTGACAGGAACCACAGCTCTGGTCAGACATTCCCAGAAGACAGATGGAGTGCTCTGGGCTCATCTAAGGGACACCAATCTCCTTCTCCAAAGCTCCCCAAAGCTGCCAGTCCCACACACCATCCCATTAAGGAGGGTTTCACTTGGAAATCACGTCGGGGTTGGATGGCTGCCCATGTGGAAAAGCTGCTTTGCATCCTGGGGTTCAGGGCTTGCTCTGTGGAAAGGAGGAGAAATGCAAGTTCCTGCTTCATCCTGCAGGGAGGGAGGTTGTTTGGGGGGATTTTAACAGGGAAAGCTGCAGCCTGAGCCCTCCCTGGAGGGTGTGCAGCATCAGCAGCTCCCCGGGGCTGAGCTGGACCAGACTGACCAGCACTGGGCTCAACGACCTCCCAGGAAAACTTCCAAGTGCTGCTTTCCCTGATCCAGCCATTCCTCAGCCCTGAGCCAAGGGGCATTTCTCTTGAAAAGACCATTTTTTGGGTAAATCAAGCGTGGCACTGCGGGGTCAGGGCAGAGCAGGAGGTCCAGGCAGCAGAGGAAGGACAGGACAGAGCCCCTGAAAACACAGAACACCCCCCAGCACCTGGGTTGTGGATCTCTTCCAAGGAGAGAAAGCTGAATTGGGCATTTCGTTATTTACATCCTACCAGCCCGAGTCCTGCTGGGGATTTTTAATTGCACAAAGCATTTTCCTGCTCCTTCCAAAATGCTCTTTATGTGGAAAGCGCTGATGAAGCACCAGAGAGGAGTGTGTGTTCCAGCAGGTCTGGAGCAGCCCTGCACCCCTGTCTGCTGCTCCTGAGCTCCTGCCAGCACACAGGGAGCCTGCCAGACCCACCCTGCCTGCCCTGATGGCACAGGAGCCTCGGGGGATGTTTGTGAGTGGAGCTCCAGCTGCAGGTTGGACCCTCAGCACCCAATGCCTGCTGAATCAGCTTAGTTCAGTTTCCTCAGCTGGATTTGGAAACACTGAATAGCAAAACGAATAAAAACAATGAACAGCAAACTCTTACCTGTGATAATTTTAATCTGGCTTGACTAGAGCCATCGTGGCTGCACCTGCTGACCTTTTTGTGGAGGAGTGAACTGATCTCGGGACCTATTGGGGAGGATGAAGCAAGAAGGTCCTGCAGAGAAGATTTATTAGTAAAAGACTCAAGAAGTATAAAACCTGTAAGAGATATAGAATTAAAAGCTAAATTTGAACTGTAAAATACTGAGCAGGAAAAGAGTAATTAAGTTAGCTAAACACAGAGCTGGGTGATTCAGTGACACCTCTGTCAAGACAAAAGGATGAATAAGGGGTTGGACCCTCTCAGGTATCAGGGAAAAGGTGGTTTTTCAGGTTCTTAGTATGTAGATTTGTATGGTAATATAGTAGTCCCCATAGGCTGTATGTAAATTCTGTAGGTTTTGTATCCTAAGGTGATTGGTTGGTGCTATTTAGAATATTCATGATACAAAGGGTTAAAATGGAATGTAACAGAGAATTCGCTCTCTTGCTGCTTGGACCCCTGCCCCTGTTAGACATTTAGACTTCTCCTGTTGCTGCTCCCTTCCCTGGTCAGGCTGTCTCCCCACTATTAATAAACCAGGTGTCTTGAGAGCACCCCGGTCTCAGGACATCTCTTTTTGGACTCAAACAACCACGACGATTTCTACAGGGACCGTCCATGATCTCATCCAGAGGAAAGTGGAAATAAGGCTCGAGCAGGGTATTGATGAAATGAGGCACAGCTCTGCTCTAAAAACACCTGGAGCAGCCTTTTCTGGGATGCTCAGGGTGGCAGCAGGCAGCCCTGCTCACCCTGGCCCCGTGCCTGGCTGCTTTACACCCTTACCTTGGGACCTGGCTGGGAAATGAAGATGTTCTTTCAGAATCCTCAGCTGGGAAAACCCCCTCCTGCCCAGCTCCTGGCTGCTCCTCACACCAAAGGAGCCTCGTGCTCAGGTGCAGCTTTGTGATGTCTCTCTTCAGCCTGACAGGTAAACCTAGATCCCAAAAAAAAAAGGATAAAAAAATCACCCCTGGGGGGCAATTAGCGTGCAAGGATCATCACTCTGAGTCCTTAGCACTGAGAAACGTGTCAGAGAGTTTAATCCCTGCCCTGTTAAGGCTGAGGGTGGCACAGGGCTGGAAAGGACCTGCCCTGCCCGTGGCCTGGTGGCTCCCAGGGCGTGAGGAGGTGGCTGTGGGTTGTGACTTGTGCTGCCTTCCCCCTGCTCAGGCATTCCAGTCACAGACCCTGCACAGAGGCACGCTGAGGCTGTGCCTGTCACCTGCCAGAACAGGTCCCAGCTTTGGGCATTTTTCTAACAGCAAACGGGGCTGTCGAGGAAATGAATGTTCATACAGAGCGTTGGATTTATCACTGGAGTAAATCAGATGATGCTGGGGGAAAATAGGAGTGGAAGTTATCTACAGGCATGGCAGTCTGAGAGAGCCTTCCTCCCTGAATCCCTGAGCCAGGGAATCTCTCAGGAAGCTCAGCCCAGAGCCCAGGCTGGTTCCATAGCAGTGCCTTGGGTCTTTAATCACTCCAGAGACACAACTCCCACTGATAGCAGCACAGCTTTTGCATTCTTGCAAAATCAGCATCTTTTTTTGGTGTTTTTTAGTTGGTTTTTTTTGTTGTTGTTTTTGTTTGTTTGTTTGTTTTTGTTTGTTTTTTTTTTTTTTTTAAAAGCAAAATCACACACTCAGCTTCGGGGGGAGCTGGGTGGCAAAACCCCAGTGGAACTGCCAGGCAAGTCTCCTTTCTGACCTGACTCCAAATTAAAAATGTGATAAATAGCACTCAGCAGGAGCCAGGGAAACGCTGTAAGTGCAGTGAGTGGGATCCTTGCTTTGGGCACAACGTGTAGGAAAACAGGTGCATATAAATACACTCCTAAAACATCAAGATTCATGTATGAACTGAAAACAAAGACTTCCTACATACCCACACAGCAATCCTACACACAGACAGCAGGCTGCTGGATTTGGGTTCGAAGCATTGGAGAGGAAATGTTTATATTCCTGCATCTTCTGTGAAACTTGTTCTGAAATGAAATGAAATGAAGAGGATCATTTACAAGGGATGGAGTGACAGGACACAGGGAGTGGTTTCCCACTGCCCAGGGCAGGGCTGGATGGGATACTGGGCAGGAATTGTTCCCTGGCAGGGTGGGCAGGGCTGGCACAGGGTGCCCAGAGCAGCTGTGGCTGCCCCTGGATCCCTGGCAGTGCCCAAGGCCAGGCTGGACACTGGGGACAGCCTGGGGCAGTGGGCGGTGTCCCTGCCAGGGCAGGGGTGGCATTGGGTGGGATTTAAGGTCCCTCCCAACCCAAACCATCCTGGGATTGTGGGGTTTAAATGTTTAAACTCTGAGCAGGGAGCAGCACTCCATGGAAGTAAAAGCAGCTCCTGGCACAGTGGGGCAGGGTCTGTGTGTGGCCCTGGATAAACCCAGGTCACCTGAGGCAGCAGCACTTCCCTGCCCTCCCCAGCCCCACAGGCACAGAAGGAGGAGCTCGTTAATTAAGGGCATCAAGCTGAGGCTCTCCCAGCTCAGCTGATTCACGGGACCCTCAGGGCATTTTGCTCAGGTGCCCAGAGCCCAGCTTTGCCTTTCTCTCAGCAATCCCAAAGTCTGACCTGTGATGGCCTCAGCCTTGTCCTGGCACTGAGCTGTGGGTGCAGGTCCTGTCAGACAGAGCCCAGGGGGATGCTCTGCTGCATTGCTGCCTCTGGAAGCTGCAGGATCCTTGCTCTGCTGCATTGCTGCCTCTGGAAGCTGCAGGATCCTTGCTCTGCTGCATTGCTGCCTCTGGAAGGGCAGGGGCATTGCTGTGCTGCATTGCTGCCTCTGGAAACTGCAGGGGCATTGCTGTGCTGCACTGCTGCCTCTGGAAGGGCAGGGACATTGTTCTGCTGCACTGCTGCCTCTGGAAGCTGCAGGATCCTTGCTGTGCTGCATTGCTGCCTCTGGAAGCTGCAGGATCCTTGCTGTGCTGCATTGCTGCCTCTGGAAGCTGCAGGGACATTGCTGTGCTGCATTGCTGCTTCTGGAAGGGCAGGGACATTGCTGTGCTGCATTGCTGCCCTCTGGAAGCTGCAGGATCCTTGCTCTGCTGCATTGCTGCCTCTGGAAGCTGCAGGGGCATTGCCATCCCCTTCCAATGCCACCCTTGGGTCCTCTGGAATGCCAGGCCACAGAGCTGGCAGCTCCCCAGGAGAGCAGGGAATATTTTCCCCTTCTATATTTTTGTACTCACTAAGACATAACCTTATTCTTGGAAAAAAACCATCTCTTGGTCCATGAATTATACCTGTGGGTAGAAAAAAAAATACTTCCCCCCCCAAAAAAAATAAACCAGCCTGACAGAAACTCGTGAGTTTATCAAATTTTTGAGGGACTGAAAACCTCTTAAAGTGAACTTAGGATCCAGTTTTCCTGCGGCAGTTTCTCAGCCCTGGTAGAAGCTGGAGACACTGGAGTGTGGAACAGAGATATTCCCAGATTTATTGTCAGCCTGACAATGATTATGTAGCCCATTGAGATGGAGTGGTGTGATTTAGTGGTTTGGAGGCATTTGTCAGGGTTGATGAATGCATCTGGTGATTCAGGCAATGAAAATGTGAGATTTCCAGCCCGTGGCAGATAAAGGATGCTGCCTGATACACGGGGTTATGGCAGGGGTTAGAGAAGGGCATAAAATTTTTATTTGTTTCTCATTTCGACTTTTAGTGGGAGATGGGAAGGAAGATACACTTCCTTCAGCTGAAGAGGCTGTTTCTCCTCTCCAAAGAGGAGAAGGTGTTTCCTAACTAATACCTGGAATTCTTGTGCCCCTGGTTTCTCACCTGCACTGGGCATCCAGGTGGGTGCACTCAGGGAGACCTCGTGGGGATCTCCAGGCTCCCCCAGCATCCCCAGCTCTGCAGAAAGATGTGCAAATACTGGTTTTCTCATTTGCCTGGGTTTGAGATACAAAGCCAGCTGGAAATGGGAAATTGCCTTTAGATAGGTCCAAAATATGGGCATTTTCTTAGACAAAATGAGCGAAACAAGCTTTTGAAATTCCAGCCATATCCAGACAATTTACAGCTCATTTTGGCTTCAAGTTCACAGACAGAAACAGGTTCTTAGGAAAACAAGGTATTTTGAGGTGTGTTTTATATTGAATTTGTACACAAATCCCAGAATGGTTGGGATTGGAGGAGATTTTAAAACTGATCCCATCCCACCCCTGCCCTGGCAGGGACACCTCCCACTGTCCCAGGCTGCTCCAGCCCCAATGTCCAACCTGGCCTTGGGCACTGCCAGGGATCCAGGGGCAGCCACAGCTCCAGGGCCTCAGGGAAAAAAAAAAATAAATTCCCATAATTGGATGAAGCAGCAGGCAAAGAGAACCCAGGTCAGAGGCTGCTTAAGGCAAAAAGAAAGGAAATTGAGGATCCTGTTGCTTCAAGAGCAGTGAAGAACAAACCTACTGCACTAATGGATATTTCTGAGTCAATTACGTGCCAGTGCTGGTCCATTTTCCTGGAATGTTTTATTCCTTAGCTTCCAGATGGAAATACTCTATTTTAACTAAGATATATAACTATTTTACCTTCTGTTATTTAGGGGTTTCCAAGGAAAATGCATTCCATTGGTTTGTTCAGCAGAACAAACCCGGGCTCTGCTTCAGCTCAACCCCAAGCTCAGCTCTCACTCAACAAAACCAGCCCGAGCATCAATCCATGGAGAAGTACTTAGGAGGAATAAATTGATTTTCTCATTGCTCTGTGTTTGCTAAAAATTATTCGATTATGTATTTAGCTGCTAATGGAAGCTCATTAGTAGATTTTCATTTCATGCTTGTTTGCACCTGCAATCCATTTTTCCCTGTCCAAAGCACCGTTTCATTTCGGCTCCGTGCTATAAATTTCCTTGCGTATAAACTGATAAGCGTCAGCCAAAATTCGGTGTACGTGGTCTGGAATAGCTCGGGGCCAGGGCTTTCAACAACAGCCTCATGAAAGCAGCAGATCCCCGGTGATGCAGGGGTGCTCGTTACTGTGCCTATTGATGGCCTCATTGTTCACTCATTAACTTCGTTATCCTCGTTAGCGTCAGCTCCTTGCCGGGCTGCTGGGTATCTTTGTAACCCAAAGGTGGGACATTCTCAGCTTCGGGAGGGCTCCCTCTTTCCCCGCTCCCTGCTTTTCTCTCGGGATGTAAATTCAGCGATGCTCAATCAAAGCTCAGCTCTGGCTCTCTTTGGAGGGAGATGATGCTGCGGGAACAGCGCCCAAACCCAGCCACAGTCAGCACAAAGCAGCCAGGCCGGGCTGAATTTCTGCTCCTGTACTCATGGTTCGTGCCTGCAATGCTTTGATTTCTCTAAAACATCTTCCCAGGCACAATCTTGTCAACAAAGGATATGTTTTTTCTACACTCTCCCGTTTTCTTGCATTGCTCATCCCTTGTGGATGTCCCTCTGACTCCAGCAATGTGGCCCAAGGATCCCACCTCTTGGGTGGGCTCATTGTAAAAGGTATAAAGACAGGTGTATTGAGAATAAACACAGATTGGAGTCTTCTCAGCCTTCTGAGTGTCTGTGTTCTGATTTTGTGTCCTACAGCGACATCCTCCCCTCGGGCTCTGTTTGGAGGGAGATGATGCTGTGGGAACAGCACCCAAACGCAGCCACAGCGAGCACAAACTACCCAGGCTGAATTTCCCCTCCCCACAAACTAACCAGGCTGAATTTCTCCTCCCCACAAACTACCCAGGCTGAATTTCTCCTCCCTGTCCTTCTCCAGCTTCCTGACAGGTTTGTGCCTTGGGATCTGCAGCAGAAGGAATCAGGCCCTGCTTCCCTGGGATCTGCTTCCACCTCCCCCTCAGAAATCCTGCCCAGTCTGGGCTTGGCTCTGCCTCCCCTGCTGCCCCTTCCTCTCCCCCGTGGCAGACAGAAGCCAGCCAGACCCCACACAGGTGGAAAGCAGGGCAGTCACCCCAACTTACCCATCCAATGCCCCTTCAAGCATTCCTAGCTCAGTCCTGGACCACCCTGAGCTGCAGCTCTGGATGGATGTGGTTGGAAAGGCTCCTGCTGGGAGCAACTGGGAGCAAGGAGGGCAGAGATCAGAGGGGCAGGAGATGACCAGAACCTGCTCACTACGAGCTGCTGGGCTCATAAAATGTTATTTTGGAGTAACCCACATCGAGCTTAGTGAAGCAGAACCTGATCATAATAATTATGTCACTTTTTGTTTTTGTAGGAGGGAATTAATAAGTTGTTCAACTTCAGCAGAATTGCTCTGAATTGATCCAAATATGAGAAGTGACTCTTGGTGTTGTGTGTACTAGTGCAGCCCCCCCACAGAGAAAAATGCATTTGCTGTAAAAATATCTATTTTATCAGGTAGCTCAAGCCTCTGGGGTCTGCCTGCATTCCCCACCCGAGTAACTGAGAGCAGGAACAGCTCTGAATGTGCTTGTTAAGTGGGCCTGATCAATACAAATCTATTTCTCAATTAAGTAGAAGATCCTGGTGTATGTGTATGGCCTGCAGGCCAAAAAGAGTTCAGAGGAAAACTGGATTCCAGAATACAAAGTTGTGTTGTTTTTGCTCTGTGTTTTAAATGAGCTTTACCAGCATGCAACTGCAATCCTTGTGAACTCTGCAGATTAAATTTCCTTGCAGTAATGACCACTAGGAATTAGTGAAATGTTAATCTTCCCACCTGCTGTGTATGATTATACACGAGTCTAATCAACCTGATTACAAAAGAAAGTAATTTCTGCTTTTGCAGGGTTTTTTGGGGTTTTTTTTGCTGTTTTTGTCTGCTTTAGTTCTTCCCGAGGAACTGCGAAATTCCTCACCCTGTATTTTCAAGCAAAAACAGTGATTAAATTAAAATTGTGTAAAGGGGAGCAATGCAGGCTGATAGTAATTGCTTTACAAGAGACATAGTAATTGATGCTCTGAGGATTTATTGCAGAGCACGGAAGTGAATTAGGAACCTGCTTCATCTGGATTTGCGTCTTTGTGTCTTGGTTTTCAGCTAAACTCTCCTTAATGAGAATGCTAATAATTACAGTGGCACTAGATTGTTTTAGGGGCACAGGAGGATGAGAGCCACGTTTTGATGTCAGTTAGAGCCACAGTCACCCTTCTGCTGCCAACCCTGGGACGATGGGAGGAGGAGGAAATGCACCTGAACCCAGCGGAGAGTGGATCCATCCAACTCCTTGAAAGTTCCAGCCATGTCCAGACAAGTGATTGTAGATACCAGCTAAAAAGCTACATCTGATGGTATTTCTTGGCTTAAAGCTTTGTTAAGGCTGGGCCCAGATGCCTTGGGAGCAGGTGCTGCAGTGCAGAGAGGCTTTCCCAGTCAGAAATCCAGGAAAATGAGCCTACAGATACCTGACAATGCAAGCAATGCAGGGTAAGCCACGGCAAACGTTACCCTGCTTCCTCCAGCAGTCAAACCCAGTTTCCTGAGCAGCCACAAACCCCAGAACACCTCAACTCCACCCCCTGCTTGCCCAGTGCACATGGAAACACCTGGAACAATCCCTGGATTCAAAATCATCACCTCCAACCATGTGATCCACGTATGGCTGCCAGTTATCCAAAACCACTCCAGGCCTGACGAGCATCACTGCACAGGCAGGTTTGGTGTTCCCAGAGCAAGGAGATGCCAAATGTGCCCCCAGTGCTCCCAGCAGTGCCTGGGAAGAGCTGCTGGGGGATCTCCATGGTGACAGCCTGCACCACGTCCCCCAGTTACCTGAGTGATCATTTCCATCCTTTCATCTGGTCCTCACTTTTCATCTTTGCCTCGCTCCTAATGGAGAGGAATGGACAAACATCCTCGTGTTCCTCAGGGGAAGAGCAATGTTTTTTCTCATCGACGCTCCTGCAACTTAATTCAAGCAAGAGCTTTTGCAGGAAGAGCTGCTGATGGGAGTCAGGAATTGGCCTTGGACACACACACACAGAGCCAGCTGTAAACTGGGCTGGAGAATGGCAGCCTTGCTTGCTAAATTCATCCCCAAAAACCTCTAAAAAAAGCCCCTTCCTTCCAAACCTGTTCCTGGGGCAGTCCCAGCACTCCCACACCCCCAGTCCTTCCCAGCCCTACTTCTCCCAGTGCAGAAATCCCACAGGGAACCTCTGCCCTTCCTCATTTCTGGTTATGGCACAGAAAATGAACGTGACTGAATCCAGAATCCTTTCAGGAGCTGCAGTCTGGAGAAAAATCCTTCTGAGATGTCCAAGCCATCTGTCACACCTTGTGGCAGAAGTTGTGGCTCTTGATTTTGGAGGGAGCCACAGCCACACCATGGCAAAGCCACAATTCCCTGGACTGTGCCTGGTTCCTCCTCCCTCTCCCTCCTCCTCGTGCTCTCTAACTCTGCTGCTCAGAAAAGCTGAACATTTTCCAGCTCAGCTCGTTAAAATCTTGGATACCTTAAACAATCTGGGCTCCCTCAGGCTTTGGGTGGCACAGGAACGTCCTTGGGAGATGAAGCCCAAGGCTGTGAAGGGAATCTTGGAGGTGGGAGACTGAAAACCCAGCCAGGGCATCCAGCAGGTGTGAGACACTGGGGTGTGGGACAGAGAGAAAGACAATTAAAATGGGGTTATCAGCTGTAAAGCTGCTCCTGAGACACTCTCCAGGCCTGTCCTGAGGGCAGAGGGAGGCCAGCCTTGCTGAGTGTGACCTGAGGGGGAGCAGGGACTGATTGCTGTGCACCCACCCCCCCTCCAGTGCCTGCATTTTGGGGTTTAATCTGTTCCTTACTGCAGAAATAAATGCAATAGATGATTAAAGTGCTGTTCTCCCAGCACTCTGCAGTCCCCTGCTCCCCCCTCCCAGCACAGTCCCTGTTATCTAACACCTGGTAGGGGATTTAAAAGGAACTCTTCATCTCATTTCACACATTAGTGCTAAGTTTAGCTTCTGTAGGTAACAGTTTCTGTTTGAACTAATAAAGAGGTACCTTTAGAATCTCAGGGGCACACTCTCTGCTCATTTGAAACAAATGAGGATTATATAAGGAGGAACAGGAGCTACAAATAGGATTCATAAAATTAATTGGCTGGAAGCTGCAGCGGAGTGGAGCCATTAGAGGTGATGAGTGGCCACAGCACAGTGTCCTTGCCCTGGCACAGCCCTGGGGACACGGGGCTGGGCTCCTGCAGGGCCCTGGCACCGCTGCCACTGGGCTGCCCTGGGCTCCCCAAGAGCTCCCCTTTGTCCCCTTTTGTGCAGCCCATCATTTTCAGTGAGGAAAATATGTAAAAAAAATCCAAGAATAGAGAGATTTGATGGAAAGGTAAAACACCAGTTTCTAACCAATGAGTTGAAGAGCAACAAAAGTATTATTAAAATATATATAAATAAAACTATAAATAGAACTAGCCAATCGGAGTGCAACACGAGGTCTGTGAAAACTGTATAAAATATATATATATAACTGTATAAAATATATAACTGTATAAAAACATATGAGTTATGTGAACAAAGGATTGGAATTATGGGAAGNCTCATTTGAAACAAATGAGGATTATATAAGGAGGAACAGGAGCTACAAATAGGATTCATAAAATTAATTGGCTGGAAGCTGCAGCGGAGTGGAGCCATTAGAGGTGATGAGTGGCCCCAGCACAGTGTCCTTGCCCTGGCACAGCCCTGGGGACACGGGGCTGGGCTCCTGCAGGGCCCTGGCACCGCTGCCACTGGGCTGCCCTGGGCTCCCCGAGAGCTCCCCTTTGTCCCCTTTTGTGCAGCCCATCATTTTCAGTGAGGAAAATATGTAAAAAAAGTCCAAGAATAGAGAGAGAGATTTGATGGAAAGGTAAAACACCAGTTTCTAACCAATGAGTTGAAGAGCAACAAAAGTATTATTAAAAATATATAAATAAAACTATAAATAGAACTAGCCAATCGGAGTGCAACACGAGGTCTGTGAAAACTGTATAAAATATATATATATATAACTGTATAAAATATATAACTGTATAAAAACATATATATGAGTTATGTGAACAAAGGATTGGAATTACGGGAAGGTTGTATTGTGTGTTCTTTTATTAACAGAATCTGAAAAATGTGATAAATGAATATCCTTAGATTGTAACAAAGTAGAGATGGGGGTTGTTCTTTTTCTTTTTGTAACTTTTCAACTAGACAAAAGACAGAAGGGACTTCTGGCATTCCTGAACTGAAGATTTCTGATAAATAACAGTTGAGCCTTTGAGGGTTTGAATCTTTGGACAGATTTACAACATCCATCCAGACTGCATGGAGTCCCACAGATAAACTGTATACTTGGGGGGATCTTGAAACCACAATGAATATTTGAATCGTGCTATTCAAATGAATATTTGAATTAGCTTATTTAAATATGTAACACAGAAGTCCTTAAAACAAAGGATCTGAAAAGAGATGGTGTGCTGATGATGATCTTGCTGGTATCAGCACCTCGGCCGAAGCAGCTTTGTTTTTCTGTCTCCTGATTGTCTATTTTATTTTATTTCTATTAAACTTATAAATTGGCATAAAAAGTGAGCCGTGTTTCTCACACATTCAGTTATATTTATACATTTTAAAACTGCTGTTGATGTAGTTTTAAAATGTGTAAATATTTATAAATATTTACATGTATGTATAAATACAAACGCATTGTTTGATTGGTGTTTTTTATTTTGTTTACCTGTTTAGCAATGATTGGTTACAGTTCAGTGCTTTATGGCCCTCCATTATTTAGTCCTTGTGGTTTTGGTATTCTGTTTTTCAGCTTTTTCTCTCCTATTTTAGAACAGTTTATGTCTTGGTGACTTTGATGAATTCTAGAGGGCTTTGATAAGAACGACTACAGACAGTTTGGCTGGAGCACACCGTGGTCCAAGTTGCCCAAATACACTTCTACACCAGCCAGCAATTCAAACAAATGGAAGTAAAGCTTCTCTTGCACCTAATTAACACTGGTAATTACCACTGGTAATTAATAGCAGCAGCGTTGGGAACTCCTTGTGTTTCTGAGGGCTGCCCCTGCACTCCCACACGCTGCTTGGAGAGAGCCACCCACCCTGCCCGGGCTCTCTGGGGTTGCTCACAGCCACATTTCAGAGCAGCAGGGATCACTCAGTACATTTTTCAGAAGAGCTGGGCCATGTCTGTGCTTTTAAGATCATCCCAGAGCACGAGCTAAGATTAAAATCTCCCTGTAGATTTCACAGTGTCTGGGAGTCTCGCAGCTCTCCAGACACGGCTTCTATTTAAAGAAAACCCTCTCTCCCCGTGGATGATGTTCTGTTCTCAGGTGTCACCTGCTCCTCAGAGCCACCCCCACACGGAGTAAGTGGGGAGGGAGCCTGTGGGGGATCACAGCACCAGGGAAAGGGCAGCTGGAGCGTCCCAAACCAAAAGTGGCACTTCTGGGAGTGTGGCACCCACTGCTGCTGCTGCTGGGAATCATTGGCAGTCCCACCTGGTGCAGCTTGGGGCACGGTTGTCAAAACAACAAGCATTTCTTTATGTACCTGCTGTCATAAAATCAGCCAAAACCACTTCTTGGCCTGCAGTAAAAATCTTTTCATATCAAAGTTTGGGGTTTTTTTTCCCCGTTTTTCAGACGTTACAAAAGAAGGGGATGAGGCTGTGATGCTTTATACAGTGCCATATCTGGGGGGGTAAAAATCCCTTGCTTAAATGTCTGCCAGCATAAACACACAGCATTTAACACTGACCTTATGAAAACCTTGCAGAACACCCAGCCTTTTTTCTTGAGATGTCAGAATCTTGTCACACATCCCACCAATGGCCATCACACGGAGCATTAGATCACCTGATGGACCTTGGGCTTCAAGGAAAATAAATTTAGAAGTCAGTTTTTTGGGGAAGAACACAGTGGGAGAGTCTTCAAGCCGTCACTGGAATGTGGCCATCCTTGAGGGACGTTTACAGGAATCTCAGCCCATCAAACTCGAGCCAAAGTGAGATGGGTGACTCACTCCCATGACAACTTTTGAGGCGCTCTGCAGATGGAAAGGGAAAAGCAGGGATATTCTGCATGCGTGGTGGAAAGACAAGTAAATATCCAAGGAAAAACCCACTGCAGTTGGGGAAGGTGTGTCCTACTGGAAACCACCAAAAATCTCAGCCTTTCTCACCTCAGGGGATGCAGCCTGGGTTTGCCAGCTGGCCAAAGCAAGAGGAGGGACAGCACATTCCTCAGGGCTGCAAGGAGCCCTGGAGGGAATCCTGTGTCCCACCTCCCTGTGTGGGGCTGGGTCCCAGGGACACCTCTGGTGTCACCTGGGAGTCATCCAGGCTGGAAAACATCAGGTCCACAGCACATCAGGTCCAACCATCAACCCAACAGCACCACGCTCACCACCAAACAACATCAAGTCCCAACACTGAGATTTCTTAAAACATTGCCAAGGATGGTGACTCCACCACTGCCCTGTTCCGATGCCTGACAACCCTTTTCCACAAAGAAATTTCCCCAAATACCCAATCTAAACCTCCCCTGGCACAACATGAGGCCCTGTCCTCTCCTCCTGTCTGTGCCCTGTTGCTGACAGGATCCCAAAGAGCCCAGTCCCCTTGATGCCTTGGGAAGGCTGAGCGGGAACAGAGACTGGACAGAGCCAGAGAATAAAGCAGAGATTTATTGAAAGGCCTCAGGACACTTTGGGCAGGACAGGCCTGGCCAGGGCTGCACCCAAGGGGGACCCTAAATGGTCCCAAAATGGACCCAAAATGGTCCCAAAATGGACAAAGGGTCACCAGGTCTGACACTTTGATCAGTTTGGGTCCATTTGCACATTGGGGTTGAATTGTCCAATTCCAGCTGCAGGCTGTGAGGTCCCATCCTTCTTGTTCCTCCCTCCAGCCCCCCTTGTTTGTGCTGTTGGGCTGAAAGTTGTCCTTGGTGTGCAGCAGGAACAGGATTTGTTTTGTGTCCCTGCTGTGTGCAGAGCTGAGTGACCCTGAGTGTGAGCTCAGAGCTGCACCCCTGGGCAGCACAGAACCTGAAATACAGGAAAGATAAAACTGAAGGCATCACCCTGACTGCCCCAGGCCAGGGGTCTGACTGCCCAGCCTGAATTCCCAGGTGGCACCATCCCAGCTGTGGAACCATGCCCACACTGACCCACAGCAGCACGTGGCACCTTCAGTTCAGCTGAACACCCTGTGCACTTCCTCACCCATTTTCCACGCGTTTTGTTGGAGCATTTCATTCCCCAACCCGCCCTCCTGGAGGGCACAGCCACTGTTTTCCCACAGAAATGGGTTTGTTCTGCAGCCACGTGCAGCAGAGCCATGGAACCTCTCATCCTGTCCCCACTTCAGCTCCTGGCACCATCCCTGAGCATCTGGAGAGCCCAGGATCAGGGTTGTGCTCCAGAGCAGAGCCAGCAGTGCCTCTCCACACACAGAGCCCTGCTCAAACACAGAACGTGTGTCTTCAGCTGGAACCTCAGAGCCAAGTGCAGGGGGTTTGTCTGTGGGTAACAAAAGCCTCCTGGCATTTCCTAAGTAGAATGAGACCCGAGTGTAGCAATTATTCAGAGCCTTACACACATCCTTGCAGACAGTGGAGCTGACTTGGCAGGCTGGAGCTAATTGGGTTTACAGTAGAATGAAGCTTTGATTGAAGTGCCTCGCTTAAAAAAAAAAAAAAATATTCCACATTCCCCCCATCCCTCTGCTAACATTACTCTGGAGCATGTAAAACAACCACCCCACATCTTAGCAAAAGGAGAAATGCAGGGATTTTTATTGCTTTACCAAGCAGAGACCCACAAGTGAATAATCCTGGGTGTTTGATGTGCTGTATTCTGATCCATAATTCAGCGGCGGCACAAGGGCTGCGTCTGCTTGACATTTCAGGCTGCTTTTGAAGTTCACAAAACCCCTGCAGTCACCAAGGGGAGGGATCCTGCTCAGGGAGCCAAGGTGGGCACTGAACAAAAGGTGAGAAGCAAAAGGCTCCAAAGCTAATGCACAAAAAACCTTGGAGAATGTAAATGAACGCAGCCTCGAGTTTACCGAGTAAATAATTCAAATTCTACTGTGGTGATTTATGGAAATAAAAAAGACATATTTAATGAGCCCAGCAGGTGCTTCTGCTTTTACATGTAAAAGGCAAGAATCAAAAGGCAGAAGCTTTTTCCTGTTTGATGGTCACAGTTTAAAATAAAAGCTCTTCCCCGCGCTTCAGGGGTGTGCTGTGCTCAGCACTTTTGCTGCTCCAAGGAGGGTCCTTTGAATGCTCCCATCACCATTTGGGGCTCCAACTTCCACACAGCCACCTGCAGGATCCTGTCCCTTATGGGCAGGGACACCTCCCACTGTCCCAGCTGCTCCCAGCCCCAGTGTCCAGCCTGGCCTTGGGCACTGCCAGGGATCCAGGGGCAGCCACAGCTGCTCTGGGCACCCTCACTTAAAAAATTCCTTCCTTCTAACTGCTCCAAACCTGCCCTTTTTTTAGTTCAAAACATCCCCCTTGATGAACTTGTGTGCTGTGCTTCATCCTCTTTCTGTCTGGAGGTGTTTCTGCACAACCAGCACCTGGAGAGGAGTGGCCTGGCTCTGAGTTCATGCTGGGCACGATTTCATCCCCTCAGGGACAGCCCCTTACATTCAGCCAGATTTCGGGGCAGGCAGAGGATGGCATTTATTAAAATAGGCTTAAAAGAAATCACAGAGAAGGGAACATGGAGGTGGAAACCCCACTGACCTGAGCGAGGCGGGGAAGGAGCTGTGCCACACATCCTCCCTGCCTTCAGTTCTTCCTCCTCTCTCACTCACTCGATGTTTCAGAAGGAAAACCCAGAGTTCAAAGCTGATGTTTCATCCATCAGCATCCGTGGGGCCGGGCTGTGCCGACACCCCCTCCTTCTCCATCCACTCCCACCTGGCTCATTGGTGGAACCGCCTAATTAAGAGGAGAAAATGAGATTTTTAGGAAGCAAACCTTCTGCCTTTCTGGGAAGACAATGTCAGCTACATCACAAGAGGCGCTGAGAGCAGGCAGAGAGGGACTTTGAAGGGAAACTGCTGCCTCAGAGTGCCGGGAGCTCTCCCAGGACTTCAGAACTCCACATTTCACGCTGTGTACCCTGACAGGATCGCCCTGGAGAGGCTGGGGAAGGAGCCCTGCCACACTCACACAGAGCTCTGCCAGACCACAACACCCAGCAGGCAGGGCTGGCACAGCAGAGCAGCTTCACAGGCAGCCGGCCCAGCCTCCTGCTCCGCTCCAGATGTCAGCTGGGAGAATTCACCCTGCCCGTGGAAATGAGCGGCTGCTGCCTGACTGTGGGGCAGGTGGAGGGGCTGGGGGGGTCTCGCTGGGGGGTTGAGAGCAAAACAGAATCCAAACTCCTCTGCAAACCCACAGCTGAGCCCATGAAAAGATGGGAGGGCAGCCCTGCAGCCCATCCATGGTGCAGTGAGGGACAGCTGGGCCAGGGAGCCCAGCTCTGCACACAAATCCCAGACTGGTTTGGATTGGGAGAGACCTTAAATCCCACCCAGTGCCACCCCTGCCCTGGCAGGGACACCTCCCACTGTCCCAGGCTGTCCCCAGTGTCCAGCCTGGCCTTGGGCACTGCCAGGGATGCAGGGGCAGCCACAGCTGCTCTGGGCACCCTGTGCCAGCGAGGGTTTTGTGTCCAGCTCGTGCACGACTGAACCAAGCCACGACCTTGCAAAGAGTGAAATCATCTGGTGAGGTTCTTCAGTGCAAGGACAAGAAAGGCAGGAGTGACATGGCCAGCGTGGTTTCTCCCTGGAATGAGGGGACAGGGAGAGCCTTCCCCAGGTGTGGGAGTGGCAGGTCCCCATGGAACCCTCCAGGAGCTCCAGGGAAAGGCAGCGAGCTGTTCCCACCAGCTGTAAATTCCCACTCCCCACATCAATGTCCAGCAGAGGAAATCAGCCCTGCAGCCCTTCCACAGGTCTATCACATCCTCAGTGAGCTCCCTCCCCGAATTTGCTGCTGCAAGGGGAGGTGACACCTCCCTGGGCAGGGGACAGGGACATCCATGGCCCTGGTGCCACCTCCAGGGATCCACGGCCACCACCCTGTGTCACCCACAGCTGTTGCCGTGGCTGTTGGAAATCATTAAAAACAAATAAACACATTTTTATGCCACAACTCAGAGAGTGCCTGGCTACTGCCAGGAGTTTAAATTTGGCCTGTTTGGTTAATTTGAGGGGATGCCACGAGTGAGGGCCTGATTTGAAACCACAAGTCATTTTTCTCCTTGGAAGAGTGGATAACTGAGTCTATTAATCCAACAATACATTTCAGCTGAGTTATTGTGACAAGGGACTTCCATTATCCATTTCATCGAGTTGCAAACTGTCAGAATAAATCTCAGGGGGTTCGGGAAGAAAGCTGCCTGCCTTTGTTGGCTGTTTTTATATGCCACAACAGTTTAATTTGGTTCACTTTAACTCAGGATACTGTACAACTCTACAGGGGGAAGCTCATGGGGAACCTACAACAGAAAATGGCAACTTTATGGTCACCAAAGTTTGGGGGGTTTTGTGGGTTTGTTTGTTTGTGTTTTTTGTTTGTTTGGGTTTTTTTGTTGGTTTTTTTTTTTGTGGGTTTTTTTGTTTGTTGGTTTTGTGGGGTTTTTTTGTTGGTTTGGGGGTTTTTGTTTGTTTTTGGTTGGGTGGGTTTTTTTGGTGTTTTGTTTTGGTTTTTGGTGTTTGTTTTGTTTTTTTGTTCTTGTTTTTCTTTAAAGCAGCCAGAACAGTGAAGTTTGACCACCCCAGACCTGTGGCTTGCAGGCTTGGAAAGTAACAGGGGCTGTGCTCCGTGCTGGGCTGAAATCAAATATTTTGGTCAGTCCCAGTGCATAGAATATCTCACTCCGTGCACCCAGGGGCAAGGACAAAGGGAAAAAAAAAACTCTGTCGTAAAGCCCTTTACATCTTGGATTGATTTCTTTAAAAAGGATCTTGCAAGAGATAAACAGTTGTGACTTCAACTGCTTTTAATTCCACCCTCTCAGCACTATTGCTGTGAAACAATGAGAGCTCTTAATTCCTGCTCTTCCCCAAAGTCATCGTTTGGTCTCAGGAGGGGGTCGGCGCTGAGTAGGAAATGTCAGTGTCACAACTTCACAGCTCCAGCCCGCTTTTGATCAGATCTGGGCACTGAGAGGAGATGCAATATGCTCCTTCCTTTACTGTCGCCGCAGAGCGTTCATTAGCTTTAATTATTTTTTAGGTTCTAGGGGGAACCATTAAAAAAATTAATCACAAATGGAAGGAGCAGCCGCCGTATGCGGCCATAAAAAGACAATAAAGCATTTTAGGATCCACACTTGTTATGATTTACACCCCAAACAGGACCAGAGGTAGCATATGGTGATTGCCATAAAGCAGCATTTATTATAAAAACACAGAGATTTATCTCCCAGCTTGGTTGGATGCAAGGACTTAACATTGACTTGAACTGATATTCCAATTGTTGCAATACCAGAACTGGCGAGGGGTTTGGACCAAGCCTGACCTCAGCTTGTTTCTCCTACAAATCCATCCTTTAGCAGGCTGCTTTCCACTGATTGCAGCTGAGCTGCTCACATCCCTGCATGCAGGAGGGGTTGGGACAGAGGTCAGCTCCTGCTCTGGGGCACCACCTGTGTCACCAGCTCTGGGCCCATCTGTGGCCACAGAGGTGCCACCTCTGGCTCCAGCACTGGGCTCCACTGTGCCCAAAAGGACCCTGCCAAGGTTTACTTTAATTTCAGCACCTCAAGCCCAGTAAAGATCTAATGAATAACTATAAACAGGGTGTTGTTTTTACTGTAAAGAGGAGAAATGAGATGTGAAATGCTCACCTCAGTTTCTTCTTGCTGGCTGAAGGCAGGGAGGAGCAGCAGCAAAGGCAGGAATTTACAGCAGAGAGGCACCTCCAAGAAGGTGGCACAATATTATGGGCTGTTCCTGTTCAAATGTGGAAATCATGAAGTTTTAGCACCTTGAGGGACAGGACAGGACCCACCCACGAGGGGAGGTGGTGACACAGGGCTGGCTGAATGCCATGGGCAACATCAATCCCTGGGGCAGCAAGAATCCCACTGGATTTCAGTCCTGACACCCACCAGGGGAGAGGCTCTCAGGGCACAGCCACGTTCTGCTGCCAGGGGCTATGAGGTGAATTTTGAATTCAGCACTAATGGACTCCAGTGGAACTGCCTCAATAAATAACCAGAAATACAGGAGAGCTGGATGGCAATGACCTCTCCTCCTTTATTTACTGTCCAGTTCAATACTTTTAATTCCCCCAATCCAATCCAATCCAACCTACACCAATATCCTTCCATGTCAGCACAGCCACAATCCCTGCTGCTGGGGAAGGGCTGGTTTTAGGGAGGCAAAGCCCAGGCTGAGAGCAGGGACAGGGAGTGTCTCACCCCTCCCCGTGGTTCAGCATTAAACCATCACATCTTCCTGGTCTGAAAAGCTCCAGTGCTGAGGGCTCCTCTGACAGCCCCTCTGCTGCTCCTCCTCTCCCTCTCCAGTCTGATCGTGTCTGGAGTCTGGGAGACAAAAAGGTCAAAGCTGTAAAATAACTGTGGTCTCCTCCTCCTGCCCTTCCCTGCAGCTCAGGGGAAATGCAAGGAGTGGGTTGCCACTAAAGGAAAGGTGATTTTTCTGCCTCACCCTTTCCAGAGAGGCAGGAGCCACATTCCCATCCCCACAGCCACCCCTCTCCTTGTCCTGCACCCACCTCCTCATGCCCAGCTCTGCTGGCACTCAACTGCAGACAGAAATAATGGACAGAGCTAAAAGACACATGACTTACAGCCTCTCCTCAAAAAGAAAATAAAAACAAAAAAAAACCCAAAACAACCAACCCTTCACAGACAGCCAAACCAACAAAAACTTCCTTAAAATGGTCAAAATTAACCCCAGGAAGAGCTGAGGGTGATCAGACCACACCACGCTGGCTCCTGTGAGTGCTGTGAAGCTCCTGCTCAGTGCCAGCACAGATCCAGCACTGGAGCACACAGAGCAGATCCCAGGCTGACAGGAATCCCTGTCTCCAGTGGAATTCCAGTGGCTGTGGAGAGCAGGGAGTGGCAGGATCGGGGTATTTGTTTCAATTAAGCAGTATAAAGCATCGGATCTAAAGAGAGCTGAGGGCAAGGGATTTGGTTATTTGGAATTATCCTGCCTTAGAATTACACTGGCTCTATGGTTCTATATTGTCCTCAGACATTATATGGAATTAGTCACAACAGGGAGAAAGAATCAATCAGTCCTGGCTAAGGAATTGAGATAATAATGACTCATTTGACGAGATTGCTCTGGAAAATTAATAATGACGGCGGTAATTACTAACCTGGGATGGCTGCAGTGCTCATTATTCTCCTTTTGCTCCACTGAATGTTAAGCATTATGAGGACATCAGCTGGGGAGTTTTGTCTGCAGCCTTTGATCACAGCAGGGGCTCAGAGGTCCGAGGGGTGTCCTCCTGTTACAGCACCCCAAACCCACCGGGACATTTATCTACGGCCCAGAGAGCAGCACAGACATCACTGGCTATGAAAGGGTTGATGCCTGAACTCCTGCACCTCCCTCGCCTACGTGCAGGACCTGCTCTGCTCCTTTGGGAAGTGCCCATGCATCACAAAGATCTCCCTGCTCCACCAGCTGCTTCATTGCCCCGGTGCCAAAGATCCACCTCGGTGCTGGGAACAGCGAAAATTGGGCTCCTTCCCCAGCCCATCAAACCCCTCCTCCCTCGGGGACACACCTCAGAGTCCCAGGGCAGCAGCTCTCCCCAGCACCCGAGTGATGCTGAGGGCAGGAGGCAGCTCCAGCTCATCCAGGGCACCTCGGGGACAGCAAATGTCCTTTGATCCAGCCAGGGAGAGAGATTGGCTCTAAAAAGCCAGGAGTGAGGAACAATGAGGCTGCTGAGCAGCTGTGCTCTCAAGCAGCTGCTCCACACCCCCGGAGTGCCTTGCAGGACTTTTTTTTTTGTGTTTAAAGAGGCTCTGCAGAGCGTTTCACCTTCTGTTGAGCAGCAAGGGAAGGTCCTGGAACAGGCAGGAGAAGGAAAAAGAAGTTTTTATTCACGTTGAAGGGGAATAAACTTCTAATCTTTGGAACAAGGCTGAGGTTTCTCAGAGCACCAGCTCTCCCCCTGGACTGAGGAGTTTTGAACTCTTCTTCAGCTTTACCAATTACTCCCATTTCTCTACCAAATTATTTTTCCCCAAATTGCTTTTAGCCTAGAACAGCCCGGAGGACAAAAATCCAGCCACATAATCTGAGCAATACAATTCTGCCTTAAAATCCCAGCTTTGATTTTGAACCTCTGTTTTTCCCCACTGCCAGAACAGATCCTGGTTCCTGAATGACACTGGAATCCACCCCCCAGAGGAAATGGGATTTGGATCGTGGCTTCCCGGGGCTGGTGCCACTGGTTGATCCAGTGGTTTTATTAATTTATTTCATCAATGCAGGAGTGAGGCTGACACACAGGGGCTCCATTTGCTGTGTTAGCTCTGGCCACTGCCTGAGTATTTAAAAAACAACCACAGCTAGAGCTCACCTTTAGCATTTCTCAGCAGATTTCACAGTATCTAAGAGATAAGGTCAATGAAATTAAATGAGATGCACCAACTCAACGGGAACTCAAGAACCACAAAGGAGATTTTACAACCTTTAACCCAGAGGCAGGATGTGAGCAGAGACCCGTTCCCAGAGCCAGCAGGTCCATCCTGCTGCCTCCATGCCCTGATTCCAGCCCCACAGGAAACCACTGCATCTCCTGCAGGATTCCGAGCTTCCCCAAAGAATTTGGGACGTCAAACACTCCTCACCATCAGTGCTCCCGACAGGAAGGGATTTATTTGGGAGTCTGGTTTGGGCTACAAGCGCTGAATGCTGAGCAGAACCGGCCCAGGGAGGTGGGAAATCCATCTGTGTGAGGCCGGGGATGCTGAGGCTGTTCTGCAGCACATTAAATCTCAGCTGTGCTCAGCCAGGACTGAAATAGTCACCGACAGGGTCCCCTCCACCTGGGGATGTCACCTGTGAGCACAGCTCAAGAGCAAGCCCAGATTTAGTGCTCTTGCCATCCTGCCTGGCTCCAACACTCCAGATGATCCATGGCTGCTCCTGTTGCCTTCTCCAGAGTAAACAGAGGCACCAAATTTCTGTTCGCAAGTGCAGGCAAGCTCCGGGAGTTAATTATTGTAATTACCCATCGAACAGACTCCGAATGCTAATCTTTTATAAAGCGGCCTGTTAATTGGTGTTAAACTGCCATTAACCTGCCATTTCCCGTGTTTTCAAGCTGACCTGGAGCCCAGCACCGTGGAAAACCCAATCCATTTCTCATTCCTGGCAATCACCGGGCGCCGAGATTTGCAACTGAGATTTGGAGCAGAATTAGAAATTAACATTAATTTTTAATTTTAAAATTAAAAGCAGAATTAGAAGAAAAAAAAAAAATTACCCACATACCTGGAATTGGACTGGTTGTAACAAAGGGAAGCATCATCCTGCTGCTTTGAATTGCAGCCTTTGGTGGTGTGGGACTCCAGTTGTCCATGGTTTTCCATGAATGCTTTGTGCTCCCTCTGCAGTGTCTGTGGGCTCTGCCAGGCTGGGCTGGCGTTGCCATCAGGGCACTGACTCAGCTCCTGAGCTGCCAATCTGCAGGTGGAGCAGATTCCCTCTGGAGCCCTCTCCACCGTGGGAGTCTCCCTGTCCCAGCCCACCGGGCTCCAGGCCTGGTCCTGCAGAGCATCAGAATCCCAAACCCAGCTGGAACACGCCCTCATCAAACCCCTGAAGCACCTCAGAATCATCCAGAGCTGCCCCTAAGGAGATCCTGGAAAACCAGGGATTTTTGCACTCCTGTCCTTGTCTGGGCTCTCATTTAGAGAAGTGGAGACAAAAAAAGTTGGCTCAGGTACTTCTCAGAGGTCAGTTATAAAATCCAGGTTCCCACCAGGGCACTGAACTTCCACTTAAATCTGCTGCAAGAGGGAGAGCTGGAATTTCCATTTCAGACACCCATCAGGGGAGGCAGCTCTGCTGACTGGTCTCTTCCCAAAAACTGTCACTGAAGTGGCTTGACCTGCCAGAGCCTTTCTCAGGTTATCTCACCCGACTGACAGCTATCTGGACTAAGAGTTCTCTCTTTTCATTTTATATAACCAACTATAAAAGTTGAGAGGAACTTTAAGTGACCTTTAGAAAGTCCCAAAATTACTCATTTCCTGAAAAAATTCACCATTACTCAGCAGCACGTTGCCTCCCTCCTCGTGTGAGATCCCACTGCACCCACTTCTGCAGCCCTCACCAGAGGATACAGGACAGAATTTCCCAATCTAAAAGATGTGCAAGAGTTTGAAGAGAGTGAAGAGTCTGAAGAGTGGAGCAGTGAATTTTTATGTGCTAATCCAAACCTCTTGGTGTTCAGTTACCTTTAAAATCTGGTCTAGGATATCAGAGAAGGGAAAAAAGGGGTTAGTTAACCAGAAATCCTATGGAAACAGAGATCTACCCTGCCCTGAGACTCTCTCCACGATGTTTTAGGGGTAACTAGGAAAACAATGCCTTTGTCATTTAGGATTAACTCCAGTTCCTTGTAGTCCTTGCCAGAGCAGGGCTCTTGTTGCAGCTCATTTATGTCATTTTCCACTTTCCTTCCAGAATCCTTCCATCACCTGCTTTGGCATGTTGAATTCCTAACCAGATTGTACTGAAAAGTACAAGAAGCAAAGAAATAAAACCTGCTGTGCCATCAATAATAAACATAGGAAGCTTCTGGAGGTGAGAATCCATCTCATTCAATGTCTCCTGCTGTTGATGGTTATTATTCCTCCATTCAGGCTTTTCCAAGACATCGATTTATCACTTTCTTTCCTGGCACTGGCAGCTTGCCTAAGTCCACCTGCATGAGCCTCCTGTCTCCTCTTCCTCAAAAAAATGTGCAGATCTTCTCTTTGATACCATTTACTGCCACTCAGATGCTCACCCACAGGAAATTCTCATTTATTTCGCTCCGCAGAGGCCCTGTTACATTGATAAACTGAACCCTGTGGCAGCCAGCCATTCCTTTTCCTTGGGAGCAGATGGGCTGAGGCCAGCATCACCTCTGGGCAGAACACAGAACCCCAAAATTGCCTGTCAGCAGTGCCAGCACTTCCACCTGAGCTGGGAGTGAAGTTAATTCTCAGCCCTGACACCGACCCCGGCTCCGGCCGTCACCTCCCACCCTGGGAATGCTGCTCCTGGAGCAGCTGCTGCACAAAGCCCCACAGCCCTGTGTGTGCTTCACACCTTCCACCTGACACTGAACCAGTGACCAGGGATTTTGGCAGGAGATTAGAGAGCTGTCAGTCCCCAGCTCTCTCATCCGGCCCTATCACACACAGAATTTATTGTTGCTGGGATACTGGCAGCCCTGGACGTTTTGCTTTGCTTATCTTTTACTCTTCAGAGTTACATATTCCCGGTTTTTTCTGAAACTCCCTCATTACTATTCCATCCACTCCTCACACCTGCACGGTCCCTCCAGTGTCCCTCATGTGCTCTCACTGCCTTATTTTCTGCCACTGCCTTCAAATTCTGCTTGAGTGCACGTTCCTCTTACAGCAAGGCAGGAAAAGAAGCCTATGCAGATGGGAAGCTGCCTCTTCCACTCAGGAAAATGAACTCTACAAGCTTTGCACTACAGGAATTACCTGGCTGGGCTCAGGGAGGACGGACAAGCACGATCATAAAAACCCCAGAAGGGTTTGGGTTGGAAAAGACCTTAGAGCCCATTTTGTTCCACCCCCTGCCATGGGCAGGGACACTTCCCATTATCCCAGGTTGCTCCAAGTCGTGTCCAACCTGGCCTTGGACACTTCCAACCTGGCACCCTGAGCCAGGCCTTCCCCACCCTCACAGGGAACAATTTCTTCCCAACATCCCATCTAACCCTGTCCTCTGGCAGGTTAAAGCCATTCCCCTTCCCCATTAGGATGTCCAGGACAGCCTAAAAAATCCAAAACGCCCATTAGAGCTTCCCCTGCACTTAATCCCACTTGCTTTTATTTCACCAACATGTTCCAAAATGGATGTACAGATTGAGCAAAGGACTTGCTCATCAGACTCACACTTGTTCAAGAGAGTGGCTCCTCAGAGCACCCTTCTTCTAGAGAGGAAAAACCTCATTGCATCGGTCTGGAACAGCTCCTTAATTACTTCAGGGTTGAAATCCAAATGCAAAGATTTCCATAATATCCCTAAGAAATTGGTTTAGTACAATGAAAGTCATTAAGAACAGTCCCTTCATATCTTGGGACTCAATGGCCTCACTGCTAATGACTTTTCCTAGGCTGACAATGATATTGACAGGAAGAAGGGAGACTGGAGAATGCCATGAGATGGCATTTCAGCATTGTTCCTGGGTTGTACATCCACCAGGGATGCACAGCCCCAGCAGGAGGGCTGCAGAAAGCTGAGGGATCTCTCCTTTCCTGGCTGGGTGCTCAGGGCTCAGACGTGAGCCGTGTGCCTCCTGCTCGGGCTGAACGTCCTTCCCCAGCGTGCTGCCAGCCCCTGTGGGGAGCTCAGGCACTCCCAAACTCACCCTCTGCCTGCTCTGCTCCTCCTCTTTGCTTTGGCAAAGAGCTGGGTGCTAATTTAAACCCACTGGGTTTAAATTAAACCCACCTTTAAATTAGCACTGGGTGCTAATTTAAACCCAAGCCTTGGCTTTTTCACGGGGTGAGTGGGCCCGGAGGCTGCAGCGAGGCTTTTCTCCTCTTTTGAGTAAACCCCAAAGGCCCACTGGCCACTTTCATCCACATAAACACTGCAGAGAGGACCCCAAATGGTGATTGTGCCTCAGCCCCTGCTGAGGGTGATGGCAAAACTCCTAAAGGCAGCTGGTTGGTGACTTATGTACCAAGCCACACCTCAGGGCATCATCGTGGCCTCAGACGCCCCCAGGCCACTGGAGCAGCCCCCTCAGTGGCACTTGCCAGATAATGAATTCTTTCTGACTGCAGTTAATTATTTCATGCCCTGCTTTGCTTTGTTACAGGGGTGCCATGACTTTCCTGCCACATGGAAATGATGCATTTTTGTGTGTCCTGAGGATCTGCAAGAGCCACGGCAAGGGGCTGGAAGGAGATGATCTTTAAGGTCCCTTCCAGCCCAAACCATTCCATGATTTTAATCCATGATTTTAATCTATTCCTCTCTAACCTGGCTGCTCCTGCTGTGATGCTGGGTTTAACACTCCAAACCAGTATCAGACTGGTCAGGTGAGTTCCTTCAGAGAGTCAGGGAACATCCTGAGCTGGAAGGGACCCACAAGGAGCATCGAGTCCAACTCCTGCACAGGCACCCCAAAAACCATCCTGGGCATGCCTGGAGTGCTGTCCAAAGGCTCCTGGAGCTCTGGCAGCCTCGGGGCCGTGCCCATTCCCTGGGGAGCCTGGGCAGTGCCCAGCACCTCCTTTTTCCTGCTCTCCAGCCTGACCCTGCCCTGACACAGCTTCACAGCTGGGGCCAGCTCCTCAGTGACCTTCTCAGGGTTTGTTCGTGGGGATGGAGAGCAAACCAAAGCCTGCATCTGCAGAGTGCTGCTGCTCAGCAGGAATTCCCTTCATGGATGCTCCCAGGACACCCCATGGACAGCAAGGTCCTTCACCCAGGTTCATGCCCTGCTCCTATCAACAGGAATCCCTTTCCCTGCCACCTGCAAAGACAACAAAAACCAGACCATCTGGGCCTCGGGGGCTGCAGGAAATCACCTTCTAAAGGCCCTGCTTCTCTATTTCTGCTCAGTTTGCTCTCCACAGGGTCCAGCCCCCTCATTAAAGGCTTGGTCAGGCTCTGCAGCTCCTCCTGAGGAGCAGAGGTGGTGGCAGGACCTCCCAGACTGAGCCCTGTGCCCAGGGCTGGGCAGACAAGGGCAGCCCCAAGGCAGGGGGCCAGGAGCTGGGCATGGCCAGGAGTCAATCAGCAGCTCCACTAATTGCTAAATTCACTCATTTTCCCACAACACAAGGAGGAAGGAGCCCGAGTAAATTGCTGGGGCGGGTTGTGTGTAACCCTTGGCTCAGGGCAGGTCATGAATCTGCAGGCTGGCTTTTCACAACTCTCTGACCTCCCCATTTATATTTCTTTCAAGCAGTAATTTCCTAATTAACAACCTCTCCCCTTTGAAGCTCTGCGCTGCTGTTTTCTCCTTTCCTGACAGCACCAAAATTGTTTATCCCATTTCCTCACCTAGATTTTAATTTTCTGTCCCCCTGAACAATGGTAAGGACAGAACAATACAGGGAAATACTCAAGAACTACCCCCTGCCCAGATCAGAGAGGAATTTCTTATCTTTGACACCTGCTGGCAATTAATCCTCTGCATGCTTGAACTTACAATTAGGAGCCCTCCTGTAACAGGATTCAACCCTGGATCCCAGCTGCCCTCTGCCTCCCCAGGAGTTTCCAGGAGCCAAATCCTACCCTTATTTTAGGGTATTTAGGGAGGATTTTCTCTCTTATCTCTGTCTCCAGCCAGGAGGAATTTCTCTCTCTCTCCAATACCCATTGAGGGGAAACTTTGGCTCGCTCCAGGCTGGAACCTCTGGTTTTGGACCCCTTGGGTTTGACATGAAGATGATTTTTTGTCCGTGGAAAGACACAAATTTTCCTACCTAAAGTATTTGGTATCAGTCCCTCTGTGCCTCTGCAGCAGCCCCACATCAGGCACCCCTCAACATCCCTTTCCAACTGATTGTACTTTGAGTTTGTCCTGGAATCTGGAAGGCCAAGGAACCTTCTGCACCATCAGATTAACTCCTGCCCTACCAAGCACCCAGTGCAGGTTTTCAGCCCAGGCTTTTGTTGGGATATTACAATACCTTGATTTTGCCCATTTGAAAATATTTCCATGCCCTATACAGTGAGTCAGCTTTGCAGAGTGCAGACAACTGAATGGAAATACTCAAAGAATTCTGTTCTTTGAGGTGCTGGTGGCATTAGGAAGCCATTTAGTGCTTTGAAGAACACCATTTTATTAAGTATTTCAAAGCAACTTCGGAGCTATTATTTCTTATTTTGCTGTTCAAACCTGTAAGTTTGAAAATTAATCACTATAGGACCTTTGATGCAAAAATCTATGAATAAAATAAATTCTGAGAGCAACTTTCACGCTGAGTTACCTTAAAACACTCCTTCACCTCCCTTATTAATTTAATGCACATCTCAGGAAGTATCTTAAATATTAGCAACAACATTCTACTAAATAACAAAAGCCCCCTATGGCTTTGTGACTTTTCCTCTTTTCACATCCACGAGATTTCTCATGGCTTTCCAGTGACCTTTAAATAAACTTGTGGGGTTACTAATTAGCATGATAAACGATAGATTCCCATTTCACAGGCAATTTCATGGTCAAGCAGCCCACCAGAGCCAGGCTGTGCTCTCTGCAAAGCCCAGAGTGTCTCCAGCAGAGACACCTTCCCTGAGAACGCAGGTCAGGACGGTTTAATTCCTGACAGAATTAAATTCCCTTCATTCCTGAGGGCTGAGCTGAATCCTGTCATTGCCACGGGTGAGATCTTGGAGGAAGGGGCTCACCCAGAAGGGGAAAGACACATTTAAAAGGTTCACAAGAACAGCAACAACCTCCCTGTGGTTGTTGAGGGGGCCATGACACTCAGAGCGCTCCGGCAAAACTTCTGAAGGCTTCAAGCACCTTGTTATCCAAAAAGTCTCTCCTGCCTTTTCTCTGTAGCCTTCCATGGGCAGCTCCACACAGCTCTGGCTCTTCCTCTCCTTCTCCTCTCTTCCTTCTGCAGTTCCAGCTCGCTCCTTCCTGTCCTGGCACTGCCACCTCACCCTGTCTGTCCCTGGCACGGGGTCTGACCCTCTCTGTCCCTGCACAGCCTCCTGTCCCTCCCTCCTCACAGCCCAGCCAGCAACCCCAGCTGCCCCCTCCCAGCCAACTCACCCTTCATCACCCCCACAGCTGGGAGGGCCAGGCTGTTCCCATCTTTGGGGATGAACACAGCTGCAATGTGGGGACAAGATTGCCTTCTGCACTGTCTCTGTTGTCTCCCCACGCTGGAGTGTCCAGAAGTGGGGAGGTCCCCTCCACCCAAATCTCATCCAGTCCCACCCCCTGACACCTTCCACCATCCCAGGCTGTTCCAAGTCTCATCCAACCTGGCCCTGGACAATCCAGGGATGGGGCAGCCACAGCTCCTGTGGGCACCCCACTTTATAGTTCCTTTTGCACATCAAATTCCTCATTTTTCCTGATTTTCCTGTCTCCCCACATCACCCCAGTGCCAGTGGGCACATTTGGGGTGACACAGAGGAACAATGGCACCACCATCCCAGGGAATTCCTCATCTCCCTGTTTCCAGGACGAGCTCCTCTTGTCTCTTCTCAATCACTTTGGGTTTATCACAGAATTGAATTTGAAGCAGTCACTTTGCAGATGGGCTAAAGCAATTTTTTTGTATCTTTTTTAGGTTTCGAGCAAGAGAAGACAAAATGATCCCTGGGATTGCATTTAAAAGCAGACCCTGTTGGGTTGGCATGGGAGATCCCCACAGGGGTGGTCAGGCATGGAATGGGCTGTCCAGGGAAGTGGTGGCTGCCCCTGGATCCCTGGCAGTGCCCAAGGCCAGGCTGGACACTGGGGACAGCCTGGGACAGTGGGAGGTGTCCCTGCCAGGGCAGGGGGGGCACTGGGTGGGATTTCAGGTCCCTCCCAACCCAAACCAATCTGGGATTTGCAGAGAGAGGTTGTGTCCCCAGAGGGATGGGAGGAGTAGAAGATGGAAAAGCAGCAGGAAGAGGAGGACAGGGGGGTCAGGGCAATAAACACTTGCTGTTAGTCCAGGAGAGCATTTCTAGGCTCAGTTTTACCCTGATCTCAGGGGAGGACTTAGGGACCACAGAAAATATTTCAACAGCAACAACACACACAAAAATAGAGGGAAAGCACAAAGAGAAGGGTCTATTTGGCAAAAAAAAAAACCCCCAAACCACAACCAGGTAAAAGCTGGGGGCACAGGGCAGGCCACCCCCCCATCCCTGGCGTTACCAGCCCGTTGCCATAGAAACCCATCCCTGCAGAGCCCCGGGGCCCCAAACACTGCAGCATGCACTGATGCCAAGGAAACCCAGCCCTGGGTGCTCAGGAGGGGCTGCCCTTCCCACTCCAGCTCGGGGACAGAGCAGGGCTGGCTCCGAGTGCAGCTGCCTGGACGGTGCTTCCATTCCCGATTTTCAGTGATTTACAGCCCAGCTTTCATTTGACATCCACATGCTCACATTTCAGATAACATTATGTGCATCCTTTTCTGGGAATATACTTACACCACAGCGCACTGCATAAAGCAAATGGTGTATTGATGGGAAAGAAATAACGGAATATTCAAGCAAAATCAATAAATGCCTTCAAATCTCATCTTTCAGCCTTGCTTAACTTTGTTTAGGGAGGCAGGGAAGCTCCCAGGAGCTGTGGAGCTGGCCAAGCTCCCAGCTGGAATGAGGAGCAGGAAACCTTGGAGAGACAGCAGCACCTTCCTGGGTGCTGGCATGGGAAAAACACCCTAAAGAGAGAAATTTTATTGGGGTTTTATAACTCAGGGCTATATTAATCACCAATTAGCATCCAGCTGCTCCCAGCTGTGGCACAGCTCAGGCTGGAGGGCAAGCAAAGCAACCACCAGCCCTGTCCTAATTGTTCAGATAAAAACCTCAGCTTGTTTCACCTTTTATCAAGGGGAGTGTTCGGTGTCATCCCTGTTTTCCAGGTGGGAAGTGGTAGGGGAGTGCTGGGCTGGGGCCACACCAGGTTCCTGCCGTGGATCCCCTCGTCTGAGGTGCAGGAGAAGGTGCTGATGTGGAATATTTTTATATAGGCCAATCCTCTGCCAAAAGTGGGTCCAGAATTAGGTTAGTAAGTCGATGTTTCCACGCAGGATGATGTGCCCTGGTTTTCCAAAGCGCTGAGTACCCAGCCCAGAAGTTCCCTCGTGGGGCTTGAAACTTTATTTTTGGCACCTGGTTTTATAGAGAGACCATCTGTGACAGCCAGCACGTAATTAATGCCAAGTTACATAAGCCATTCATGAATAAGCATTATTTTCCATATATTAAGCTTGCAGAGACAGGCTTCAGAACTGAACTGGTATTTAGCAAGGTAGGCCTCTGAAATTGTCAATTAATGCTCCTTGACATTTTCTAAGTATGTTAATTTATATTAAACCACTGCAGCCAACTCTGCATAAGATAACTCCGAGCCTCAGCCATAAACTAAGAAGAAAAATGCAGTTGAGGAGCATTATGGCTGCTCTTTGTCATCTCCCTGACATAATGCACGTTGTGTATGCAATGCAGGGAAGATAAACACATATATAAAGCAGGCAATTACCTCAGCTCACACAGAATATCATATTTATGACCATTTGCAGGGTTGGATGTAATTCATTGACTTTAGGTGCTGGAGTAAATACATCACTCTAACCCCAGGGGCCAGGCTGTGAAATGCAGGTATCAGGATTTGCTGCCATCTGCCAAGCCACAACAATCTCCATTCTCCTCCCAAAGTGGTGGTCAGGGAGAGGAGTGGTGGGAAGAGCTGGGATCAGAGCTGCCAAGGAATGGCAGGGAATGCAGGCAGAGCACAGCAAGGAGAGGGTTAAATTTGATAAACCCGCAGATTAAAAGTCTTGTTCCTTTGAAAGGCAGGTTCCCTGCTGAGGGGCACTTGGAGAGGAGGATGGCAGGGTCACAGCCTGATCACCCCTGGGGAGCAGCACAGTGGTAACAGGGCAGCTTCGTGCTGGGACTCGATCATCTTAAAAATCTTTTCCAACCCAAAGCATTCCACAATTCCATGGTTTTGCAAGGAGATGGCCTGGACTGAGTGCTTGGCCCAGGATCAGGTGCCCACCAGGGGCTTAAGAGGTCGGAGAGCCAGATTCTACATCAATGTCAACACAAAGCACAGCAAGAACAAGGTGGTTCAGTCTGGAGAAGGATCCAGAGAGACCTTAGAGCTCCTTCAGGGCACCTAAAGGGGCTCCAGGAGAGCTGGAGAGGGACTGGGGACAAGGAATAGAGTGACAGGACACAGGGAATGGCTTTAAACTGCCAGAGGGCAGGGCTGGATGGGATACTGGGCAGGAATTGTTCCCTGGCAGGGTGGGCAGGGCTGGCACAGGGTGCCCAGAGCAGCTGTGGCTGCCCCTGGATCCCTGGCAGTGCCCAAGGCCAGGCTGGACACTGGGGACAGCCTGGGACAGTGGGAGGTGTCCCTGCCAGGGCAGGGGTGGCACTGGGTGGGCTGTGAGGTCCCTTCCAACACAAACCATTCTGGGATTCTCTGATCATGCTCATCCATCCTCCCTGAGCCCAGCCAAGGGGCAGAGCTTGCAGGGCCCATTTTAAGCAGCTGCTTGGCCACAGACCTGACAGGACCTGGGCACTTTGGTGCCCTGAGTCAGAGCCACTTCCAGCCCCACAGCCAGCCTGGGATAACGACGGGGGCTGGATTTCCCCGACACTTTGCCCACTCCTGTTGCACACAGCATATGACTAATGAGGGGCAATTAAAGCCCAATTGCTCTTCCCCGTGCTGGCTGCAGTCGAGGGCAGGCACACAAACGTGCCACTTGGATCTGCTGTCATTTCACAGCTGGTTTCATCTGATGCGAAATGGGGAAGGCAGTAAAGAATCAAATCAGAAAAACCATTTAACCTCCCAGATTATGAGGGGATATATCACTCAAAATGCAGCTCTTCCCAGATCCTCAGTTAAACTGGAATCAGCCTGGCTGACTTGAATCCCAAAGACATCCACGGGGCTGTGACCTGCCAGCACAGGGAGCTGGAGATGGATGTTTAGTAAATGCAGTTCTCAATGGATATTCCCAGAAATTGGAAACATTTTGCAGTTATATCTCCAACAATCACAGTCTATTCTATTCCGTAACCAATATGAGCGATTACTTGAGGAGATATAACAAATGCAAAATGTTTTAAAAAAATATTTTGAGAGTGATAAAAGATGAATTACACAAACACAGCAAGAAAACCAAAAAGAGCAGGGCTGCTCTACAGGAAGCACAGCTGATCCCTCCTCGTTGTATTGCTTTGGGAAAGGAAAAAAGGGGGGATAAATTAAGCAGTTCATTCTGTAAGTAAGTTTTAAGGTAATCTGATTACAACAGCTCCCACTAGCACCATTCCACAGCAGCAAAGGATAAAATCAATAATGAACATCAACATTTCCATTTTGTTTAGTGGCTCTGTAATTCAGCCACGAGAATCTGCCTTTCACTCAGGGCTTGGCCAAGGGAGGGCCAAGGCTACCCCAGCTGGGATTTCTCCAGGCATTGCTCATTTATTGCTGAACAGAGGACAGCACAACTCCAAAGGTGATAGTCTGGGGTAATTTTGGGGGGAAAAGTATAAAGCTTTTAGGATTTAGGGCTTGATTTGATGCTGCTGGAAATTTTGATAGCATTTTGTATTTAATGGTCACCCAACATCAGGCTGCTGTTGTCCTAATCTATCCTTGAATAATAAAAGCTCAAACCAAACACCAATCCTTGTTCCCAGTTTAAAGAGAGAAAACAGAAAGGAAGTGGAGCTCAAACCCATGGTCCTACTCATCAGTGGCACAGGGAATGGACACCAGGCTCTAGGGACATCACCTACACCTGTTCCCACCTGACTTTTCAGTTTCTGCTATAAAATAGTTTCACTCCTCTGAAATCAGAGTGGTGCAAATCTTGTCTCAGGTCTACATCCAGCACTGCCCCTGTCTACAGAGACAAAACCTGTCCTCAGTAACCCACGGCTCCAACATCCATCTATTTCCATGCCCACACAGCTGCCCACATCTGGGCAATGCCTTCCTGCTCTCCTCACCCAGCTGGTGGGGCTGGAGGTACCTCACTGTAACAGCACTGTTTCCATAGTTCTGAATATCCATCCCACCCTGGTACAACAGAATCCTGCCAGGAGAGAGTAACTGAAAATCTGAAATTTGCCCCTGTTGGGGCAGAGCAGCCTGGCTGTATTTGCCTCTGAACCCCACTCCTGGTCCAGCTGCAGCTGGTGGTGCTTCAAATGAGAACAACAAAAAAGAAAAAAAGGATGAATATTTTTCTTTCAACAGTTGCAGATTTCCCTAAATCCCACATCCTCCGGGCCACCCCGAAGGTGCTCTGTGTCTCTCAGGGTAAAGCAGGCAGGTTCCATCCCATGGAGAAGCCCAAGCTGTCCCACAGTGCAGGAGCAGTGAAACCTTTCTGCACCACTGACGAGCAAATCATTCACTTCTAACTGCAAAGAGAGACTCTGGTGGGAACTCAGAGTAATCCCACGCTGTGCACGAGCCAAGAGCTGCAAACTCTCCACACCCTGTCCTGACAACAAAGCTCGTGTGCAGAGGGAGCTCCAGCAGCCTGCTCAGCTCGAGCATCCCTCAGCAGCCTTTCCAAAGCTCTGGATGCCACTCCAGGAAAGCCCTGGCAGCATGGCTGGGAAATGACAGGGCAGTTTGTACACTCACTGCAACCCTGGTGCTCCTGTGCCAGCCCAGGCTGGGACTCTGCAGCTGGAGAGATCAATACAAGCACAGCTCCAGCAGGGCTGGCACCCTCTCCAGCCCTGGAGAGCATATCCCATCAGGATCCCATCAGGATCCCATCAGGATCCCATCAGTTCCTGCTGAATTCCCTGCCTGAAAGGGAGCAGACACAAGGATAACGTCAGGAGGGGCTGAGCCTCAGCAGATGCTCAGCCCCGGGGCAGAACAGGAGTCAGCCTCAGGCCAGGGCTGCCATTTGTTCCTCAAACATTGACAATTCTCCGCAGACAGGCGCAGGATGGGTTTTACAGCCCACCTCAAGGGCATTTTCCAGGAAGCCTCCTCTGTAATCCCAGCAATGAACAGAGACATCCCTGTGTGCCACACCATGAATCACCTCAGCGTCCTTGGGCTTTGCCACATCTCTGTTTTCTGAGGGAAGAACAGAAGGCTTAACACAACCCTTCTGGGTTGGCTTTTTGTTGTTTTTGTTGTTTGGTTTTTTTTTTTCCCAAGGAGAAAATAGCAACTGCTATGCTCACAATAAATGGAGATTTGTTTAAAAGGCCATTTACTTGAAGGTGAAATATGTCCAGGTCATAGAAAAAGCCCATTTTTTTCCAGATTCCATGTCTGTGTTCCATGGTTCCCACTCTCCCTTTTTACTGTCATTTCCCTCATTGAGGAAAAACTGTGGGAGAAAAACAGCACAAAGACATTCTGCCCAGATTTAAAATCACAATGCATTCAGAAAAGCACTCATTTTTTTGAAAGGCAACTTTTCCCAGACAATCTTCCAACGGGAAAGACAGGAATATCTGCAGAAGATTAAACACTGCTAGTGTTCCCAAGCTCTGCTTTATCACTGGTTTTGTGCTCGCTTCACCTTGGGCAATTTGGGTTCAAACCTAGACAATTGGGCAATCTGGAAACCAAGGGCTGTTTGGCTCCTCTTGGAGCAAGGACAGCTTGGAGAGCTGGATGTCTGAGACCTGCTGGGCCACCCAAATCCCAGAAAATCCCACAGGGCTGGGAGGGGAATGGGAGCCCAGAAGGCTGGGAGGGGAATGGGCCACGTGTGACAGCCCTGTGGACACTCAGCACGCTCAGATATGCAGAGCCCTGGTGGTGCTTTGGCTCCCATCCATGTCCAGCCCTCCAGGAATGAGCATTTCCATGGGATCCTGCCCTATCCATGTCCAACCCTCCAGGAAGGAGCATTTCCATGTGATCCTGCCCCAGACACATCCAACCCTCCAGGAATGAGCATTTCCATGGGGTCCTGCCTGTCCATGTCCAACCCTCCAGGAATGAGCATTTCCATGGGATCCTGCCTGTCCATGTCCAACCCTCCAGGAATGAGCGTTTCCATGGGATCCTGCC
>VWYO01012999.1:71792-98795 GCA_013400275.1 Rhadina sibilatrix | reverse complement strand
GCATTTCCATGGGATCCTGCCCCAGATACATCCAACCCTCCAGGAATGAGGGTTTCCATAGGATCCTGCCCTATCCATGTCCAACCCTCCAGGAATGAGCATTTCCATGTGATCCTGCCCCAGACACATCCAGCCCTCCAGGAATGAGGGTTTCCACGGGTTCCTGCCCCGTGGCAGGGGAAGGGAAGGGCTGTGTGACAGGAGAGCTGTCGGGAGGGCCGGATCACAACAGGCAGCAATCTGGAGGCTGTAAAAATGAATGGGTTGTGTTTCACTGGGTTTGATGTGGTCGTATCATCTGTAAATTATCTACCCAGCCATTTTTCCAGTTAGCCATTATTCTGTCAGGCCGAGGGCTGCCAATTCCAGCCCTCCCAGCCATATGCAAGGCTGTAAAGCTTGAAAGCAGCTGTCTCCAAAGCAAGCCAGTTTGGGAAGAATAGGAAAACAAATTACATAAAAGCAGATTAACTTCTCTTTAACTTCCTTTAAAATATTTCTTCCCCACGGCCTCTGTAATCCCATTTTTTAAGGGAATTTGGTCTCTTTATTTGTTATTCTTATCGGTGTGACTTGAATTTAAAGCTTTATGCTTCATGTTTCTGCCCAGGGACGTGTTGTGATGATAATCCTCAGGCTTTTCCACGGTGGGAATGGCTCTTTGAGCAGTCTTCAGCCCCTTGCACTGATATTTCCCATGAGACAAAGACAGACAGGGAATTCTTGGTGCCTTCAGCTGAAGCTCCTCGGTGGACAGCAGCATTTTTTGGACGTTCTTGGGGGTTTTATTGTTTTCTCTTTTAACTTTGGACTGCTTGGATATGGTGGCACTCACCTGCCCAGAGCAGCTGTGGCTGCCCCTGGATCCCTGGCAGTGCCCAAGGCCAGGTTGGACACTGGGGCTTGGAGCAGCTTGGGACAGTGGGAGGTGTCCCTGCCATGGCAGGGGTGGCACTGGATGGGATTTAATGTCCTTGCAACTGAAATCAGTGTGGGATGCTGTGATCCCCAGTTCACAAACGGGCACCAGGGGCCTGAAGGAGCAGGATCAGCCCTGTGTGCTGCCCAAGGACAGCCTGACCACCTCAGTGGCTGCTGTTCCACTGCCAAAATCCCAGCGGGAAGGGCTCTGCACAGCACAGGAGCCCTGAGCAAGGAGCCAGGAACCCGCCCCGGGAAAATCGCGTGCGGCGTGGGAGCAGAGACAGATCAGTCCCTTGGGGACAGCAAGAGATCAGAGAATTAAAGCTGAACGAGCTCCCTGTGCCCTCTGCAATTAAAGGGAACTTGAAAGAGTTTCAATTTGGTGATATCATTAATTTCCCCTTCTCCTCCTCGCTCCCACTGCAGTTCAGAAGAGTCCTCCACTGTTTATTGACTGAGTGATGAAAGACTGAGCTGAAGAGACCCAAGAAAAGGAAAGTTTGAAAAGTTTTCAGCCCTTTCATCAGTTCTTTAAACAATGCTCAGAAAAACATGAGAGACAGGCTGTGCTTGAGAGCAATATTGTAATGAAAGCTGCATGCAGTGGGCTTTGCTGTCCAAATGTGACTCGAATACTCGCAGCCCGATGTCGTGTGAAGATTTACTTGGCAATTTTGTCACAAACAAGGCTGTTAAGAAACACATTTATACTTTCTCTTATTTACTAAGGGGGGAAAAAAAACCTGCTTTGGTGCACCAGCCAGGTGGGAAATGCTGCATGTAAGAGTTTAAAAATAAATCTATGTGCACATATGTATGGCAGGAATGCAGGGACCTCAGGGAGCACGGGTTGTGTGTGTCAAGCAGCTCCGAAATAAAGCCTGCTGCAGAGCACCCCACACTCAAATACTTCCACAGATTTCTGCCCTGTGTTTCTTCTCCTGTATTTCCTTGCACTCTTGTCCTGTAGGTGGAAGGAAACTGAGTCGTGATCCCCCCCAAGGATGGTCCTGTAGGTGATGGGAGCAGCAGAGGGATGGGGTTCCACACTAACAGCCCAACTGGTGTAAAACGTCCTTGCCAAGTCTCATTTTCCACAAAATCACAGAATCCCAGAACAGTTTGGGTTGGGAGGGACCTTAAAGATCATCCAGATCCAAGCCCCTGCCAGGAACTGAAAGGATGATTGGGATCTGTGGCACAGGAAGGGTTAACATGGGAATCCAATTAGGAAGAAATCCTAATTATTTCAGCAATCAAAAGCAGTGACTCACCTTATGAGGGAGCCAACAGATGCCATCAGCACAGACATTTTCCTTGTTTATTTTCTTGTCTTCCCAGACTGGGAGGAGAACGTGGGGGATCCCATTCCTGGCCATCTGGCATTAGTGTGAAAAATACAGAGCGAGATACTCCACAGTTGTCTCAGCAACTCCCTTCTGGATGACAAATTCCCATGTTCTCATGACAGCTTTGGTTTTTTCCAGGCTCTGCCCACCCATGATACAACCCCAGGAGATCTGTCCATTTACAACAACCCCAGCCTCAACCAGCCCATGCTTAGGAGCCTCATGGGCGTCCAGTGGATAATTTTTGGTCAGAACTGAGAATTTTAAACGCTGAGGTCACAGGTGGTGAGGCTGGTGCTGACCATGGGCTCCCTGAGGGCTGCCCTTGTGGGACTCAGGTGCTGGCAGGTGATGGTGTGCATGCACTGATCATCAGGGACAAGCCCAAACCTGGCTGGCAGTGCTGCATTTTTGCACCTTCCCAAGCACTACACATTTATCTGAATGTGGTGTCACCGCAGCGTTGCCCCACTCCCAGCAGAGAGCAGGCCCTGAGTGACCGAGCTCAGCATGGGGTGACATTGCAGGCACCCTGCTCTCCTTGGCACCTGCAGCTGCCTCCACTCCACTCTGCATTCGCCTCAGAAAGACTAAAAAATGCAAAGAAGCTCCCATCCCGATTTCCTTCTCCTTGTCTCCCTCAAAGCTGCTCAGTGAATGGCCCTGGACGCCGCGGCCCCAAGGAGGCAGCTGTGGGAGCCTGACGAGCTCTGCGTGCCCAGGAACTGTCTCCTAGCAATAGGCAAGATGTGAAAGCCTCAAAATAACTCCTCCTTCCATTTCTCGTCAGTGACTCACGCTGTACAACGCGGGCTTTGGGGTTCTGTCAGGATTTTTTGTCCTCGCTTTCTAACAGCAGACCCTGCACGTGTTGGGGTGGAATGAGGCTCGGCAAAGGGCTCAGGTGCTGCCTGAATCTGAGAACCCAGGAACATCCCAGGTGTTCACACAACCTGGATGCAGCTCACAGCCTGCTGACACACGAGAGGAAGCTGTGGCAGCTGTGATGATTTGCAGTTATGAGGTATTTTGCACAACCTGAGCAGGGAAAACCACCAACTCTGCTCGCTGTGTCCCACCAACACTCAGTGCATGCTTTGCAAAACAGAGGGGAAATGGGCTTGGACGTGCTTAGTGTTTGGAAATTGGGAATGAGCACATTCAAGGTGATGGAGTGATACAGTCTGAAATGAGGTGAGGTGGTGTCTGGCCTGACAGGGGTTTTAGCAGCAGTGCTGAATAAAAAAGGAGCAGGTTTCCTGTTCTGTTGATGGATTTACACCATCCCACTGCCAAGCTGTCAGGAAGGACTGTGGAGTTGTCCAGGACAGAAATAATTATTTCAAAACCAAACACACGCAGCTAAATGGCCAGATCTCAGTCCCAGAAGTACCTAGACATTTTCCTAAGCCCCCCCACCCCGAATATTTTCTTATCTTTTTCTTTTCCTGAATAATCCTCACCCTCTACTTCTGATTGAAAAATACCTAAAAATAGTTGTGGAGAAGAACTCTAATGAATTATGCAATGGACATATGCTCTCACATCAAATCTTGATGTTTACTGTATCTGATGTCATGCAGAAGATTGAAGGCTGGGACTGTGCTGGGAATGATCCCAGCTCTGCAGTGGGATTCTAGGTCACATCCCTCCATCTCTGCTCAGGCATGGGAGCACCTGGGAGAGCAGATGGCTGGACAATGGAGCCATGGCTGGTGGTTTAATTTTCCTGGATTAAGGAGCAAGTACTGTGCAAGGAGTTTGATTTGCTAAAGATGCAGCAGCAACCCTGGCACAGGAAAACCCTCCCCAGCTCCAAGACTGAGCCTCCTTCTCACAGAGCTTCTGGTAGCACTGCAAATCTCCAGGCAACTCGTCCACCAGTCACTTCCCAGTTATTGCCATTTTTATTGCTTGTCTCTAAGAAATATCCAGCCAAAAAAGGAGACAATTTAAAATCTACCTTGCAGCCAGGCAGAGCGTGAAGTGCCTCATCCCCAGGTGACTGTAAAAAAGGGGAGAACCAAGATCTTTCACCTGGTTTCTCATTCCTTCTGACTGCTTCTCCTCACCATCATGAATGGGCAGATTTCAGACCTGCTGGCTCCAAACCAAGGCTGCTTCCAGAACATCTTCATCCAGCAGGGCCTGATCCAGGGAATGCAGCTCAAACCTGCGGCTCCCTCCTGCTGCTCTGCCCCAGGTGAGCTGGCTGCCAGCCACCTCAGCAGCTCCTGGCTCCCACACTCTGCTCACAAATGCAGCTGCAGCTCCTCAGGAAGTCACAGTTGGCAGCACCAAGCCCTAAGAACTCTTAATCATAAATACCATCTCCCACCAGGAGTTTTTGAGGCTGAACTTGGACAAATCTTGTCCTGAGCAGTAAATAAAGAATGAAATGTTGTCCTGGGAGAAGAATTGCTAACCTTAACAGCTTCAAGCTGACAGGAATTAATTAGCCAACAGCAAAAAATAACCCCCACTATTTCAGAGATGGATACATGGGGGTAAATTGATTCCAAGTATAACTCCTGTTGCCTTCCACTGAAATCCATTAGGGGTGGATTTAGCCCAGCGTGGGTGCACAACATATCACTACAAACTCATCCCTAAACCACATGGACAGATGTGAAGATTACCACGAGGGGTCTGAGATTTAGAATTCATAAATGAATTTCTTGCTTCTCTGTAGAGGGGCATAGCAGGATTATGTGGAGAAAATTACACATTCTGGTATTGAATTTTAGTTAGGAGCAGCTTCGAGATAAAATTAACCAGAGTAGCGAATGGATTATAATAAAACAACACGGATACTAAAATAAAAAAGGAATTACTCTCTTACTTTCACACCTATCAAATTTAGAGGAAGAAAAAACCTGCAGTAGCACTGTGTGTATTATCAGGACAGTCAATGAGACATGAAACAAGGACGAACTCCATTTGCCTGGGCAAAAAGCCCAGTTTGGAAGTAATTGCTGTAGTGGTGTAGCAGCTGCAGATATAGCCAGATCAAATCCAAAGATCAAACGCTTATTTCATTTTGATAAAAGTCATTAAACCACAAATCAACTTACTCTGGAGTACAGTCAGGAAATAACTCTGTATATACCATCTGCACATAACTCTCCCCTAATAAATTAAAGCAGTGGCAGCAGATTTCTTTTGTGAAATCCTCAAAGTTATATTTCATTAAGTATCAGCATTTCTCATTTGGATTTTATTTAGCAGATAAGCCCCTGCACCACGTTTCAGAGCAGGGCAGAGGATTTCTGGGCTGGGTGGGTGTGCTGGGGCTGTCTGCCTGCCCTGGCAGCAGGGCCAGGCTCAGAGCAGCACTCAGCCCTCTGCCTCTGGGCCTCCAGGTGACAAAGGAAGGCACAGGTTTGAAATATTCTTCTGAAAACTAATACAAGGGCACAGCTGTTGGATTTTTTTCCTAACAAAACCCCATCAACTTGAACTCCTAGATATTAATGGATTCTCTGTCTGTGCTAAGCTTGGAGATGTTCTTACTTCAAGCCAAACTTTTCAAATCTGAGGCAGGAAGGAAGGGAGCCAGTCCCTCATCAGGAGGCTGAGGCAAAGTCAGGCTACCACAGGTGATGATATGAATAATGACATTTATGCTGCAGGAATTTAATTAGACTGAGGAAGAATTTGTAGTAAAGATGTCACAATAACTCAAGACAAAATGAAAATCAGTCCAAAGACTTTCAGTCCCTAATTAGTTTGGGAATAGTAGATTAAAGATAAACTCAGAAAAAATTGGTGGAGTGACTGGCTATTAGGGGCCAGGAGAATGGAGGATGTCACCTTAGATTTTTCATTTTTTTGATGCTTTTTGAGAAGACTAAGTGCAGAAAAGAAAATCTTAAATCCAGGACTTGATTTCTTTTCTTTCCTCAAGAGATCAAACGTTTTTGCTTTTAATAAACCCCACGACAGCCACAAGCCTTGGTTGTTGACACTGATTTTTTTTTTTCCTGAAATAATGAGCTGCGTGACACCTTGGTTATATATGGAAAACAGCAACTCTGTGTACAGACAACATTCAATTTCTGTGTACTGCTGTTTGAAAAGCAAGAGAAAAAAAGGTCTTTCTGATCATCCACAATAAGTTATTTTCTCGGTGCTGGCTTGTTCTGTGCAAGACAAATGAAAGGAATAACAAAGCTGGATGTTCACAAAAGAACCAGGAAGATTTTCGAGCTGGGTTGATTGATCTGGATGTGTTCACATTTAGGCAGGAAGAAAAAGAGTTTATGCAAAACATTTTGCAGTCGCCACTAAATGGATTTTAAAGCTTTGTGGTTCTGGTGGAGCTTTTCCAGCCGAGCCCTCACGTCCTACCTGGCTTCGGGGTGCTGGTGTCCTTCACGTCAGGGGTATCCAGCTGCTTCCACCTCCTCCAGTGCCAGCAGCAAATTCCTGCTGACTTCCAGCTCTCAGCTCCCAACATAGCCTGGAATCATGGAATGCTTTGGGTTGGAAGGGTCCTGAAAGGTCACGTCATTCCAACCCCCTGCCACCTCCCACTAGAACAGGTTGCTCCAAGCCCCATCCAGCCTGGCCTTGAGCACTTCCAATGAACTGACCAAGCAAAAATAAAAGCCACAGGCTTGGGTCATTCAAACCCCCTCATTTTATGTTGCTAGGAAAGGAAGAGACCTGAAGGAGGAAGCAGGTTCACCCGACTGAAATCCTGGGAAGAGGCCATCCTGACCAGGGGATCCATTATCTGTCCAATATCTCTGAATTCTCCCTAATTCCCATGAATTCTCAGGCAGAACAGCAAGTCAGGGAAGTGACCTGTCCTTCGTCCTCCAGAGGTATCCAACTGAAACAAAAAGAAAGGGAAACAAAACACAGAAAAGAACAATACTGTCCTGTCTGCCTGGCTTGGAGAAGGGATGTCACCCCTGCATCCCACAGGCTGTTAAATCTATCACACAATGCATCTTCTTCTATTTTATCCCAAGTGGAACAGACCCAGCCAATCAGAGAAGCCCAAAAGTAGGAAGCAAATACATTTAGTAGGAAAAAAGTAGCATTACAGAGCTTGTAAACATGGTAACAGCATTAACAGGGGCCGTTCTGTGTTGTCATTCAGCTACATCCCTGCTTGAAATAATTCCTTCAAACACCACCTGAAGCATGAATCTAGTGAGCAAAGGAAAACAGCTATCCAAAACCTGCCTCCCAAGAGCTTAATTTGCTGGGTTTCTTTTTGTTGTGAATTCCACTCAACCCTCCCAACCCTCGTTTCTCCCCTCAAGAAATTCCCACGGCTGTGCCAGAGCCCTTGGCGTCCCTGGGAACACCCTCAGCGCCTCATCACCACAAACCCACCGTGCTGTGGATAAAATCCTGCACTCTGCAGCTGCCCATCTTCAAAGATTCCTCCCTCTCTGACCTTCCTCAAGGGCAGGGCTGTTCCCCCCATCTGCAGGGCAGTGTAAAACGCTGCTCTCAGCCTTGCAGTGCATATGGTCCTCCCAAATACATTTAGTAGGCCGTCCCTGCGCCACGGCCCTGCCTGGCCTCGGGCTGTCTGTGCAGGTGCAGCACAGGCTGCTGCTCTGCTGCTGATTCCTGCTCGTTAGTCACTCTCCCCACTCCTCTCCTCGGCTCCAGTCATGCTGTTCTCCTCTCTTCTCCTTGCTGGATTGCTGAAGCCAAGTAGGAAACGCATCCTTCAAAACATTCAATCTGTCAGGCTTTTCTTTCGACCTTCCGCAGGGTCGTAGAATAGTCTGGGTTGGAAGGGACTTTGGAAGTCATCTAACCAGCCCCCCAAATAGGTCAAAATGGGTTTTTTCACCTTTACCTAAGCATTTTTTTTCATTATGGAAGAGAAATGAATTACGTTACACACATCAGCAGGCTGAAAGTCTGCTTGAATTCTTGAGCCCAATTCCCACAGCCGGGGAGAAGAGGGAATTTTGTCTCACCAGCACATGAGACTGATGACACTTCCTTTATTAGAACAAGAGAGATTTTGGAGTGAGGAGTGGGAGGGTAACCTGTGGGAAGTTCCACCCACCTCGTCCAGGTCAGGGCTCCTCAGCAGCCTCCTGACACTGCCCCAGCAGCCTCACGAGGGGATGGGTTGTGCAGGAAGCTCAGCAGGATGGAGGAAAACACAATTCTTGCATGGGGAGTCGGCAGGGAAGAGGGCAACCACGGCAGATGGCAGAGCTGAGGCAGCACCCAGTGGCTCGTGCTGCATGACAAACTGTCAGCATCTCTGGGAACAGCAACCCTGTAATTACACACATCCCTCACTCCGTGGCTCCCTGCATGGAGAATCCCTCTCCACAACCCCCAGAGGATCAGAGGCACAAAAGCAAAGGGTGTCACACTGATGCCTTTTGGGGCTACCTAAAAACAGAGGCCAGAATGAAGGGAATAAAAAGCTGTTCTATTTGTTGAAGGACACTGAGGCACATTTAGGGCAGACAAAGACCCCCAAGGGCTGTACCCAAAATGGTCACAGGTTTTCACACTTTGATCAGTTTGGTCCATTTGCATCTTGGGGGTTCATCTTCCAATTACAGCTTCAGGTAATGAAGTCATTCACCCCAAGGTTGCTGCCCCAACTCACTTTTGTTTCCATCCCTGGGGGCCTGAGGCAGTGAGGTGTCCTTGATTCCCAGGCCTGCAGAGGAATTGTTGTGTCTGAGCAGAATGGGGGAGCAGCAGCTGACCCTGTGTGTGGAGTTTGGAGTTCTGCACTGAAGAACTGCAGGGTTACAAATCTATGAAAAACAGAAAAGCTGAAATCCTGAGGCATCAATACCAGCAAGGTGCACTGGGCAAGCCTCTGACAGGGGAGAGGTGATTGTGCTGTGCTGGGCCAGACCAGCCCTGGCCCCATCCCTGCCTGGATCAGAGGACACTCGGGGCTCTCCCCTGCCCTGACACCTCCCTCACCACATCACATCACATCACTCAGCCAACACTGAGAGCATCTCTGAAAGCCCAGCACACACAAATCTTCTATTTTAATGTCAAGGTCCGAGTCAGAGCAGAGAGTTTAGAGTTTACTCCCTTTAAGTTCTATAAAATTAATTACTGGCCACTTGACAAAATAAATAGAACCCATAATAAGCTTTCTAAAAATGTGATTAGTGTACTTTGTTGAATTACATTTGTACACAGTAGCCAGTTCTTCCCTGCCTTACACCTCCCCTAATGCCCTCCTCAGTGAGTATAAGGCTGACAGAATTTAACCTCTAATATAAAAGTGGCATGCACTTATTTCCCTGGGGAACTGACCCAATCCAGAGCATTGCCTATTTATAGCACTTTCAAAAATAAATTGTGAAGCAAGAGGGTAGAAAGGCTGTTAGGAAAGGCTCTATTTTTTTTTTTTTTTTTTGATAAAACTATGAAAAAAGTAATATAGCTGTGTGTTCCCATCCAAAGGTACTTTCAGTGGGTGTTGTAAATTTTAAATTGTTACTAAAACTGTGTAACTCAGAACCAAAGTGAGGCCTGAAATCCTAGAATTGTCTGGGGGGGAAGAGACCTTAAAAATCATCCAGTTCCACCCCTGCCATGGCAGGGACACATTCCACTGTCCCAGGCAGCTCCAAGCCTGGCCTTGGGCACTGCCAGGGATCCAGAGGTGTAGCCCTGGTTCATGCCTGTGATGTTTTGGTTTTCTGAAACTCTTTTCCCAGAGAGTTTTCCCAGAGAGTTTTCTGCCAACCACAGACACGTTTTCCTGACTGTAACCTGTGTTTACATCCCTTTCCCTAAGAGGGGCTTCTCCTTGCTGTCCCTCTGCTCTGACCAATATGAGTGAAGAAGTTTTGTCTTTCTTCCACCCATTGAATTGTTCTCTGTAGAACAGCATAAAAGGGAAGAAATTCCCAAAAATAAACAGAGTCATTGTCACCTTCTGGGTCGGAGTCTGTGTCCTTGTGATCTTTAACAGCGTCACAGGGGCAGCCACAGCTGCTCTGGGCACCCTGTGCCAGGGCCTCACCTCCCTCTCAGGGAAGGATTCCTGCCCAATATCCTGCCCCTCATGCCCCTGTGAAATGCTGCACGGGCAGACAAACCTCCCTGCTGGCCCCTCACCACCCCAGCCCTGAACATTTCCTCCCTCTTTGGCCTCAGGGCTGGAGGCCACAGCCCAGGACCTGCTGCTCTGAGGCCTCAAGGCAATCCCGCAGCAGGACGGTGACAGCAGGGTGGCAGCTGAGGTGACAGCAGGGATGTTTCACAGCTCAGAGGCAGCAGGAGGAGGATGGGGGTACACTCTTCATCCGTGTCAGCAGCCCTGGAGAAGTCCCTGTTGGAGGGAAGGAGCTGGCTCACCCCAAACCAGCGCGGACGGGCAGACGGCAGCGACCGGCAGCAAACAGCAGAGTGAAGTTATTTGGCAACACAGATGGGCCCTGAGTCATTTCTTGGGTCTGTCTCCAAGCACAGTGTGACAGCCACAGCCACAGTCAGGTTTTGGAAGCGCTTGGCAAGGAGCAGACAGTGATAAATGTGCCAAATATCCTCTGACCTTCTAAGTGTCCCCTTTTCCCATGGCTCTGTCCTGCCTGTGGCTGCAGTTGCCATCAGCCGAGCACACAGCGCAGCACTGCAGCCCCAGAGACCACTTCAGTTACTGGGCTGGAGAGGTTTTATTCAAAAAAAAAAATCCAGGATAGCTGAGGAAAGTTCACTTTGAGCTGACTCACTGAATAATCATTCAGAATCTCATCCGCATTTGGCCGGGAGCAGAGGAAAGATTAGAAATTCCCCATCTCTGATTCTCGTGGATAGAGGTTTTATTCCATTCATCACCAGCCCAGAGCATCACCTGCCCATGGCACTGCTCTGCCCCAGCCACGCTGCAGCTGGCAAGTGCAGGAGAAGCTGATCACAGGGAATGTTTGCCCATGGGGAAGCATCCCAGCGTCGGGAGCCCCTCACGGGGGACACGTGATGGGGGCAGCCAGGAGGGAAGAGATGTCCTTTCAAAAAGAACCACAATCCTTTCATTCTCCTCGTGTTTTTCTGGAGAGCTGTGAGTGTTTGTCCCCTTTCATTCTCCCTGCTAACTTTTATCAGCAGGGAAAACCAGGCAAGAGTGACACTGGAGCAGAGCAGCTTCCCCGTGCCAGCAAAGCGAGACTCAAAGTCACGGCGCCGACTTCCTGTGATGAAATATTGATCCAAAACTCTGTCACACAAGAAGAAGTTTAAAATCACCCTGTTTTTTTTGTGTACAAATCTTCCTTTTTTCAACTGCAGCCTAGCTCTGCCGGGTCACTTTTCTAAGTTACATATAAAGAAAACTGACTTTTGTAAAAAGGCAAATATACCTTTTATCAAATATATATTTTATCAAATATGTCTTTTATCAAATATGTCTTTTATCAAATATACCTTTTATCAAATATACATTTTATCAAAACAAATTATTGTTTTCAGCTTGAAATTTTTAACATTCATTGTCATTTTCAGCAGCAGTGAAACAAAAGGAGTTGCCTTTTCTTATTCGGTAGACACTGTAACTTATCAATCCTCTCTTTTTTATCCTTTGGCAAAAAGGAAAAGGACATAAAATAAATTGGAAGAAGAATTTTCTTGCAGCAGAGTTACCCCAAACCATGATCAATGTTCTCCAAGCAGGGAAATCTGAAGGGATCAAAGGCTTCATGAAACATTCATGGGAACAATATGCTGACAAATAGTTTCTCAGTCAAAACCTTTCCCTGGCTCTGCTTAGCATGGCCTGTATGAGTTCAAGAACTCGTTTCTGGAGCACCAGAAGGCCAGAGGGGTTTAGCTCATCTAGCTGGGTTTTTTTTTTCCAAACAAACTCCACAAATCCCTTGAGGTCACTTGATGGAGCTAAATAAACTCTCTGCTTCTCTCAGATGTGCTGACTCAACTCCCATCCCAGCCTAGGTCCATGGAAGTTTCCTCAGCTGAAGGACAACAACAAGCAGGAGCTGCTCAGCCTCCAGGTATCCATGAGAAATCCCTCCAGGACCAAAAATCCCATTTGGAGCCAGCCCAGTACACCCAGCCATGGCTCCAGCCCTGTCCCCCTCTGCTGCACAGACCTTCCAAACCTGGGTTTGTTCCACATCTACTGGTTTGATGAATTGTGAAATGACTGCGTGCTGATCATTAGAAAAACTTTCTGGAACAAGGCAAAAATCGGGATGAAAGAAATCAGGTGGCATCCCAGGAGCCATCAGTAATTATTTGGTACCTAATGAATGACACAATTCTCTTGTTGACCTTGTCAATCTATGCAGAGTTCTAACTAATTAATAAAAAACTGCAACTGCCAAGGGTCTGAGATGTTTTTGGTCGACTTTGACCCAGAGTGGCACCTACACTGACCCTGGCACGTGGTGAGAGCTCAGTGACACAGGGCCAGAGGCACCACAACATAAAATGCTGCTCAGATGAACTTGGCAAGATTCTGGGAATAAAATATCACGGCCTGAAGCTGTGCCACCTTGCTGGGATAACATCCAATGTCTCCTGTCAAGCTCCATAAAGCAGGGTAATGAGTGAGGAGCACCTGGCTGGCCCAGGCAGGGCTCTGCTGTCACCTGGGCAGGGCCACACCAGGAAGTCCTCACCAGGAAGGGACAATTGGCCTTTGCAGGAGTGGCAAAACCCAAGGGACAGCTAAAATAGGATGGCTAAAATGAGTCCTGGTGCTGTTGTGGGAGGTTTTCAGTCATGGCTTTTCATGTGTGAGGATTGCTCAGAGACTCGAGAGCCCTTTTGGAGCTCTTCTGGAGTAAATGAAAACCTGTGAAAGCTTCCAAGGTGTTTCAAGTGAACAAAATTGGGTGTGCAACTACAGCTTTGAGCCTGGAATCAAGTGGAGACAAAGGGTGGCCAGAGGGGAAGACACTTTCCACAGAGAATGTACTCACTTACTTCCCTTGAGCTGTCTCTTTCTCAATTCCACCTTTTATTGACAGATGCAAAGTAAGACTAATGAACTATTGATAACCCTGGCACAAAGGATTATTAGACAAAGCAATTTCATTTGGGGGGGCATTGATTTATATGTCACAACCAGAGTACAAATGAAAATGGTAGTTAGGAAGGATGAAGTTGAATGCTAAACAGGTGGACATCCTGTTTATTCCTAAAGCCTGCCTTAAATGCCTTTAGACACATCTACCCATACCTCTGGATATCCTATATAATTAAAGATATGGTCACAGATTTTCCAGTTATTATTGGTATTTGGAGAAAAACCTGAAGCAACCCAAATATTAAGACAGGGCTGATGCTTTGAAGGGCCTGAACCTTGACAAGACATCAGACTGAACAGCTGAGTTTGAACCAGGGGCTCCCAAAGACACACAAAAGAGATGTCCAGGCACAGAGGGAATCCACAGGTAAGAACAGGTGAAAAGAAGGGGTTTGTCCTAAAACAGCTCAAGCAAAGCCTGGCATGTGCCTGAGATGGAGAGGCTGGAGCAGAAGGATGGGTTTGACCATGGCACACTGCACTGCCCTGTCTCCCCATCAGCCCACGGCCTCTGGGAGAGCTGGAGCCCAGCCAGAGCCATGGAGCTGCTGATCAGCATCTGTGAGGAAATAACTCTGGTCCCGAGGAGCAGGCAGACACTGCTGCCAAGGTTTAATTCTCATTGTCTGTGGCATTCACCTGACATTTAATGTCATGCCAGCTGCTGCGTTGTTGTGAAACCAGGAGTGAGACTTGTCCTCTGTTGGTGAAACCAAAAGGAAATGTCAAAGTCTAATGCATAGACACCTGATTTTGTGGGCTACAGTGGGGCAGCCAGCTCCCATTTCTGTCTTTAAAAGCTCTCTCCAGCTCTCCTGGTGTGTAATCAATCTCCTCTTAAAAGGCACTGCGTGGCCTCTCCCCCAGCACAAGGAATCCCCCCAGATCCCAAACTCAGATTAAACAATAGAAGGGCAGTGCCCAGGTGATCTGACAGTGTTAAGGCAAAACCAATCCCTGGGATTTCCAGGAAGCTGCTCCACTTGTGGTTTCAGTCTGGAAAATGGTAAAATAAAACTGAACTTTAATGAACTTCCAGAGGAAAAAGGTTTCTTTGTTTTAATACAAGCCACAAGGAGAGGACATTGCCCAACCTTAGGTTCTGACACTCAAAACCCATCTCCAATACCCCAGGGATTAAATTATTTTCTGAAAGCCAACTCATTCCCACTATTACTACTGCTGGAAGGATGTGAGGTTTTTTGCTGCCCCCTCTTCTATTTTTTTTCCAAGGCTAGAAACAGATTGAACTGGCACTTCAGGATGCTGAGCTGCAGTTTCAGTTGAGCTCTGTGCTTCACAGAGATTTATCAAAAATGACAAGATTCAACATCTAGGAGATGTCTTGTAGTGCCCAGGAGCTCAGAGAAGATGCAGCAGTTACAGCAGTAACAACAGAAAGAAATAAGAAAAGTGGTAAAAAAAGAAACACGTGGTGCTTGAGAAGCAAAGCTCCGGCAGGGATGGGCACTTGTGCTGGTCAGCACTGGCCATTAGTGAGCAAAGAATCACTGCCTGCCTCCTCCAAATGAAAAATCAGGGAAACCAGCCCTTCATTGCAGTTATAACCTTCCTGGCAGGTACCTGTCAGAGCCCACAGGCTGCAGAGGTCCTCCCCTGTTCCATTTGCAATCACTGTGGAACTTGGGTGGAAGCGAGGAGTGTCTGTGATCACTTCTGAGCTGAGCCATCCCTGGAATAAAACACAGCATTCCATAAGTGCATTCCCTTTTTCACCCACGTGCATGTAAAGCAAGTTATATGTGAAAAAAGGCTTAGGAAAAATGGGAATATCTGGGCAGTAAATGTGTATGAACTATAAAATCATCTGGCCATGATCAGCCTTTGCCTGGATAACTCAACAAACCTGAGCAAACGCTCGTGGATGAGAACCACCTTGCAGCCAGACTCCATCATTCCCACTACAATGGAATTCAGGGTGGGTGGAGGCACTGATGGAGACTGGATCCCACCATGCAGAAGCAGCAGCATCCTTTCAGTGTTCACAGCAGGACCAGGAGATAAAACAGAGAGAGAAAATACCTGGGGCTGTTTCCAAGTGAGTCAGGCAGGTCTTTGCAGAGAGGGATCAGAGCTGGAGACAAGGGCAGGGAGAAGAAACCTCAGCAAGGAATGAGCACACCCAGGTTTCATCTCACAAATAATGATTCTAACAAACACCTGCAAGAGACATCACGGCCAGACAATAAGTTTGCATCTGAAAAAAAAGGATCTGAAAAAGAAACCTCCACAGTAAAAGAGTCAGGGAGGAGGATGTAGATCTCCTAATTCCTTTACAGAGGTCAAAGGCAAACTCCTCCAGGAAGAACCAACACACCAACCATGCTCCCCTCCCCTCCATGAGCCAAGACCTTCTCCTGCAGAGATGTGGAAAGAGCCTAAAGGAGTTAGGCTAATCCAGGCAGGAGCAAAATGGAAATAACTCCCACAAGACCGTTGGGAAAACTTAATCCAATCTTCTCTTGTGAAGCAGATATTATTCCCCTTTTACTTGCCTTCAGTGGTGATAAAGTGCAGACAAAGGAGATAAGGGACTCGCACACCTCACATTTCACCACTCACAGTAAATACACTCCTCGCTTTCGCTTATCTTCCAGCCTGGTATGGATTTCCTTTTAGCAACCTCCTGAATTACAATCAAATTATACTTTCAGGGCCATTGAATTGCATGGCTTGCAATACCTTAATGGGTTCTGTTCTGGCTGCTCAGGGAGGACTTGTAATTCCTGTCTTCTTCTGCATTTCAGGGAGCCTTGAGGATGTGTTTCAGTGCCAGGCAGAACAGCCCAGGCCTTCACTCACCAGACCAAGTGCCACACAAGCAGTGCATGGGCAAGTGAACCTGGAGGAAAAATGGTAATAGTGAATGCTTCTTCTTGTGCCTTGCAGTGGCAGCCAGGGTTTGGGTGGCACAGTAATTCCAAAACTCTCTCAGACACGAGTTCAGTGTGATTTAATGGCACGGTCAGTGCACCAGGTGCCGGCTGCTCTGCAAAATATTTGAAAATAAATGGAAGTTTTAATGCCCAGAAATGGTGCAGAGCGCCACATTCCTCCTGAGAGCTTATCTCTTAGAGGGACTCTTATCCTGCAGTAAAGAAGTTGTTGCTTTGTTAGTTATGGGTCTGCAGCAAACAAAACTCAGAGTGTGGTCGGGAGCTTTGCTGGGCTCCAAGTCAATTTTTGAATTATACAAACATTTAGGTAATTGAAATAGAGACGGAGAATAAACACAGTCTGAAAGTCTAGAGAGATCTCTTGTCCTGGAGAGGAACTGGAAGGATCTCAGGGATGCAAAATGCCCCTCCTGCACCTTCCAGAGCAGGTCCCAGAGCTGCTGCACCAAACCATCCCCAGGGAATCCCTCTGGATCACCCAGTCCATAAATGCACAGAGGAGAAGTGGGGACACTCTGGGGGAAGAACATCTGTGCCTTCAGGGAGGAAAGGATTCAAAGACCATGGAAAACAGCAAAGTCTGAGGTGTGGGGCTGTGCCACACCACAGGGGACAATGCCAGGCACAGGGGACACTGGGGACCTTCCCCGTGCCAGCACGGTGACCTTGTGAAGCCACCAGCCCATGACACTCGGTGCTTTCCAGCTAAATCAGCAGGTTCACTGAGAAAAACTGCACACTGGAGATAATCAGAGCAGGAACTGCCTCTGCCTGCAGCTAATGGGCGGGAGATAAAAAATCTCTCTCCTCCCATTATTCATCCTGCTGTTTGTAAAACTTATCATCTTTTTTTGTTTCTTTTTTTTCCAATTGTGCTCCCAATAAGCCACCAGGTAAGAAATAGTGTTTGCCAGCCCTGAAGAGAAGCAATCTTTGTTGGCGACATTTCTCAGGGAAGAAAACTGTTCAAATAAGATGTGGGAGGAAATTTCCCCCTCGGACAATCTGAGGAGCTGTCGACAGGCAGCAGATGAAAGGCGAGGAGCGCTGGATGCCGCGGGCCGTGCAGGGAGCACGGGCAATGTCTTCAGCAGCTCTGGGTTCAAATGGAAAATTAATTTCTTTCTGAGGGGATCCAGAGTGCTTTTCATGCTGTCCTTTCCTTAAAGACTTGGTGGTTTAACTTTGCTGGGCGCAGGGAGGGATGAGAAGCGAGGCACTAAAGGAGGGAGCTCTCCAAAGGCAGCCCGTGCAGCCCCAGCTCCCGGACAGCTGTGGGGTCACTGTCACCCTTCCAACATCTGTGTTTGACCACAATATTCACCCTTCCTGCCCTTCACTCCGAGCAGGACACAACCTCCACGAATCAGGAGTTTATTAAGGCAGGCAGCAGGATTTCTGCTGGCAAATTCAGGGGTGGAACGAGACCATCTCTAAGGTCCCCTCCAACCCAACCCATTTGATCATTCTGGGATAAACTTTGCACTGGTTTGCCCCAGAATTAATATTTCCAGTGACAAAACAAACTGTGACAGATGTGTTCCACCTTAAAACACACATGCTGCCTGAAGAGGAGGGGGAAAAAATGGATGAATATGAAAATAGGCATCATGAATATTCAGATACATTTGCAAATTAAGAGACTTCAACTGTGTCCTTGTCCTTTGTGCGTTTTCCACAAATATTGAAAGGGGAACTCTCCTGGGAGAAGCGTTCACCAGCACAGCAAGTTTTGAAGAAGGAACAGTCAATCTACAGCAAATATGCACAACATGAATATTGTGTGTATTCACAGGAGAAAGATGATTCTGGGAACCTCCAATTAGGCAGCAGCAGCAGCTTTTCCTACGGTCTCAGGAAAGAACTAAAGAAAAAGGCTTATTCTGATAAATTTTTCAGCAGAGATTTCTGAAATGGGAAATACAAACATGAGAAAAAGACAAACTTCGCCCATGAATTATTCCCTCAGAATTGTGAGGGGGTGAATGCCCCCTCGAGCCAGGCTGTGAGCAGCAGCTACCCCAAGTCAAGTGTGATGTTAACTCTGTGCAGGCAGCAGCTGAACCTGTGTATGCTGACCTGCCTGAAAGCCCTGACCTGGGGCCCCTGGCAGAGGAATCTGCCTAATTAATTTTTAATAACCTGACTTTCATCTCTGTGTGCAGCCTTGACCTGCTCTTGGGGTGTGCTCAGTCATCACCACCCCCTCCAGCCACCCCGGTGCCACCTCTGGCTGAGGGAGCTGCATCCTTGTCTACAAAACCCACAACCATCCCCTTTTCCCTTCCATAACCACTGCAGAGGATGCTGTTGTTGTGTCAGTGTCTCTGAAAAGACACCCCAAACCCCGAGAGACCCCAAAGCATCAGCAATATCCCATATTTACCCTTTCAGTTCCATCATCGCAACGAAGGCACACGAAAACCTCTCGGTGTAATTCCACCTGGAGGCTTCCTCCCACACTGAAACATTGCACACTTGTCCAGTTTTGTTAGATTTGCCTCAGAGATGCTCAATAACCTTCAAACAAACCCAATTCATGCGGCCACCAGATGTGCTCATTTTGCTTTTCATGGCAATATGCTGTGAGAGCTCTCGGGGTGGGAGGTAACAACCCAAACAAGAACAATTTCTGTTTTGCTGCTTTGAAAGTGGAGCTTTCAATATCCTGGCCTGTCTCTGAGTTTGTATTTAACTTGGGGAATTTTTCAGTTTACAAAATGGCCCGACAAGGATAATTAGGGGAGAAACATGCCTGACAATTCCAAATGCTCCCTGTCAAGCGTATGGGCTAACACCTATTTTTTATTAATTCCCTGGTTTTTAAAGGGTGATACAGTTGTATTAGAAGCAGTGTGTAGGTGGCTCATTTTTTCCCTCCTCACATTCCCTTTGACAGTAGTTTGAAATAACATTCATCAAACAGTATAAAAGAAGTCGAAAGAAATTAATTAAGCAACCTAGAAGGAAAAATAAGATGTCTTTCCAACAGGACTTGCATTATTCAGGTTTATGGTGCTGCACAGTGCAATTTTCTGGGAAGAAAAGGTAGGATAATGCAGGTGTAATCCTGCTCAGCTATCAAACAGCACATTTGGAGCATCACTGGTGATAAGGAAGCTATGAAAGAGAAGGAGCTGGGAGTTTCCTGTCGAAGATTTGCTCTGAATATCATGCAATATATACATATATAAATATACATTTGCTCATATATCATTGCTGGCACCTCCCCCAGAAGGAATTGGAGATCTCTGATGCTCCTCCTGCCTTTTGGTATTCAGGGTTGGGGGCAGAGATGGCGATGCCGTGTTTAATTTAATCTTACCAAGTGAACAGAATCCTGCTTTTTAAAAGCCACTGTAGTTCAAGGGTGTTCAAGCAAACGTCGTCCAGGTTTTGCCCAGCAGCCACACGTGGCACTGCAGGGCTGGATTCCAGCTCTGCAGCTGTAATGAGGATTATCCATGGGCTGCACACTCCCATCCCACTCCGTGTGCTTCCACAGGCTCCTCGGCCTCCTTCTGCTCCTCCAGCGCCCAGCCTCATTAATGTAGCTCTCCCTATCCCAAATTCTGGTTGAATCCAACCAGTAACACCACAGGGAATCCATCTGTGGCCTGTCCAGCCATTCTGCTCCACTGAAGTGCTGCCAGCTCTCCTTTGGTCACACAGGGGACATGGGATTCCAGCTGCCCTGCTCTGCTCCCCAGGGATGGCCACAGCACTGCCCTTCCTGCAGCCAGCCAAAATAACCACGGGGCACCTGACATCCCATCAGTCCTCCAGTTCTAAAGGAATCCTGATCCAACAGGAGATCACTCACCAAAAGAATTCCATGTATCTAAGCCAAGTACCCATTGAAATCCAAAAAACTGGTTATGCAAACATGGATGTGAAGAGCTCGGGATCTCTTTGTGACTGCTGGCAGCCTCCCAGCTCCTTTATTAAACACAATCCTCAGGTGATTCTTAATTTCATGTTCATATTATCAGCTGCTCAGGGTAATACCACGGGAAAGGCCATGGGTGTAATAGCACCAGCTTCTGTCACTCCCAGCAAATCTGCTGGGTACAAGGGAGCCACAAGGAAGGGATTAACTGTGGGAAACTTCCCGACACATCCTAAATCATTCTCATCACATGCAGGTTTTACCTGAACAATGACTCCAGCCCCTCTCTGTCCTTCCACCAACCTGGCTTAAACCCAGCAGTCAGAACAGACACAGAGCTGGCAGCAGCAGGGCCCCAGCCCAACTAAACCCAACTTCCAGGACAGGACTGAACCCGGGTTCTCCTTTAGTGCCTGAACTCCCTCGGGCAAGCCTGCTAAAGCTGGATTAGCAGTGGAGTCCCTTGTGCCTTCCCAGGGCTGGGGCTGCCCACCAGCCCTGATCCTCCCCGTGCTCTGCTCCCCTCTGGACAGAGGCTCCTTCCAAGAGGCTCGGGAAGGCTTAGGCTGTAATTGCTTGTAAACCACTTAGGCAGTAAGTGATACAGAAATCCAAGTGGTAATTGTAGCAGAGGCTTGAGATTAATCTATTTTTGGCTTGTCAGACCGCTCTTATGGACCTGGTTCAAGGCAGCCACCGAAAGCTGTAAAGTGTCCAAAAAGTGACAGGAAAAAATAGTTTGATGAAAACCATTCCAGAGGCAAATCCAATCTCCAAGACGCTCTCTGGAACCTGTTGGTGTAGCCTGCAGATGAAGCACTCCTGAGCATCATCTGGGCAGAGACCTGAGGACAGCCACAGAAAGTTTTATGTCAAAAAAAAAGGTGCTCTGATTTTGGATTCCCAAAGCAGACCCGTGCAGAGAAAGTCAGTGAAAAAAGGTAACAGGGTCTGCCAAGGGGGGATAAGCAGCTTCTTCTGACCCAGGAATCAGGGCTCTGACAACTGAAGAACATCCCACAGGTTCTGTTTTGCTCATCTGCCCCCAGGTGACACTGTGAGATGGTTGGACACCTGGATTTGATGGCCTTAGAGATGTTTTCCAACTGTAATGATCCTGGGATTCTCTAGCTGCACTGTTTGGTGGGGCTGAAGAACCCTAAAACTTTTAGTTTATCTCCTTATCTCCCAGATATTATTAATTTTTAGGAACTGGACATATCATCTTTCCCCACAGAGCTGCAACATCTCCAAACTTTCCACCAACTTCCATTTTCCGTAGCCTCAAGGTCAAGATTACTCTTTATTATTTTTTCCATCATTTCCTTCCCATTTACTTTGGATTAGTGGATGTTCTGTCAATAAGGACTAATGAAATTCCAGGCCAATATAAACTCTGTCTGCTCCACGAATGGTTCTTTTTTCATACAGACTTCCTATGAAATAAAAAGTGACTGATGTCACAATATGCTTTAATTATTTTCTTCATAAACTATCAAATTAAATTTTAAGAAGCTGGAGATGTTATCTCTTATTAAATTGGGACTGAACTCAGAGATGTAACTCTTAATGAAACTTCCCACACCAGAAAGCTTTTTTGTAATGTTAATAATTTCCAGCAGCCTGCCATATACAATATCTCACCAGAGCTTGTGATTTCCACATTTCACCCCCTGCCATGGGCAGGGAAACCTTCCCCTATCCCAGGCTGCTCCAAACTCCATCCAGCCTGGTCTTGACACTTCCAGGCCTTTCTAAGCCATATCATTATACAGAGCCTCCAATACTTTAGCTAGGATTTTCTACTCACTGTATCAGGAAGTTTGTCCAAAAAGCAGCACTGAATATCCCAATGGACATCCCACAGCAGCACCAGGTAAGTCACAGCACACCTGGAAAACACAGACCTTAATCAACACCAGCTTCGAGGGAAAAGTATTTTCACTAATTTCAGCAGCAAGAAAATCTCAAATTATCAACGGAAAACCAGAGAAAGCTGGTGTGTGAGTAGAATCATGGAATCATGAAGGTTGGAAAAGCCCTCCAAGATCATTGAGTCCAACCATTGTCCAAGGCCCACCCATTAAGCCATGTCCCAAAGAACCACATCTACACGTTTTTGAACACCTCCAGGGGTGGAGATTCCACCCCCTCCCTGAGCAGCCTGTTCCATTGGGTGGCCACCCTTCCAGGGAAGGGATTTTCCCTGAGATCCAGTCTAAACCTCCCCTGGTGCAACTTGAGGCCCATTTCCTCTTGTCCTATCTCTTGGTAGCTGGGAGCAGAGACCAATCCCTGCCTGGCTACAACGTCCAATTTGCTTTGGAAAACACAAGGATAGGAACGTGGCACATTCTGGAGCCAACCAGCAAGACACAAAACCTGCAGAAGTCACTGGATCGTATTTTTGGATCCTGCCTTAAGGGACGAAGAACAGAGTGAGAGGTGAAAATGCAGCAGCTGGTAAAAAATCATTAAAAAGAATAAGGCAGAGATGAGGAAATACTGAAACTGCCGGGAGGAAAAAAAAAAAAAAGAAAAGGAACAAAGACATGGAAAAAGGACTCTCAGTCTGCCAAGGTTTACACAATTTCATAAAATGTACAAATGAAGCAGAGAGAAAGGGAAAAGAGCAAACAAACCAGCTCCAGGCTGGGCTGGGGGTGCAGCACACAGGTGATTTCCAGCCCCATTCCCAGCTCTGGGGTTGGTGTGCCCAGCACAGCGTGTCCTGCCCTCCCTCCCAGGGCCCCTCTGCAATTCATTCCAGCTCAGCTGTTGGCCAGCTCCTTCTGGGCACACAGTGACAGTCCCAAGAGCTTAATATCCATGTCCCCCTTCTGGCCAAGAACATCTCAATCCCACCACGAACAAACCACCCCTCATCCACCCATGGACAGAAATGGGCAGGCATGGACAGAAAGACCGATTTTTCCAAATGGAAATTTCTCTGTTGTTGATGGTAAAACACTGCTGCACTTTTTTTTTTTTTTTTTCCTTCTGTTTAATTTTATTCATGAGCTGAAGTGACTTTGGGCAGTCACAAACCGATTTTTCACTGTGTTCTGAACAGATGGTTGTTCCAAGAATACCAGCATCCTGGCAGTGTCAAACAGCCTTGACCTTCCCAAGCAGCGCTGCAGAATTTTTGTGAGAAGGAGAGAAATAAAGAACCGCTCACATAGTCCCAATTTTCTCCTGGATTATTAAACACAGTGGACAATGCAGGCACAAACTGTGCTCAAGGAAAACCTGAGGTTCAGCCTCAGAGAAGCAGGGATGGCTCCTGGAATCACTGGTGGTGCACAGACAACTCCAAGGTCACATCAGAGCCCCCCTTGCAGCAGCAGAAGAGTGAAGAGATGTGGTGGGAGCCTCCCCACCTCATCTCCAGCTCATCCTGCCCTGAGGAGCTGCTGTGATGGGCTGTGCAAAGCCCAAAGAAAAACCACAAAATATCCCAATCCTCAAATTCAGGCTTTATCCAGCAAGGGTCCAGTTACAGTTTCCCAGTTATAAATAGCTGGAGTTCACTGTGAGCCTTCAGCAACTGTGGGCTGGCACAGCTTTGGGGACCTTTGCCGACAGAGCCTTCAGAGGGAAGGCAGCTCATTTTGTTCTGCTTTTGAATTTTTTTTTAGAGATATAATCCTATTTTTAAGATCATTTAAATATCATCTGTGCTTAGTTCTCCAGAAGCCACATAGAAAAAAAAATCCAAGTCAATTTTACTGCAGTTAAATCCTCATGTCCTTAATCTCCAGGAAGAGAGAGGCCAGGTTCCTTCCTGGAGACAATCCTGCTTTTTTAGCACACGTGAATTATTTTGTACCTGATTGGTGTCTGTCAAGATACAAAAACTTCGGGGGCAGCACCCAGGGAGCAGCTCCTGTCACGAGATCAATACCTCATTGTGGATTAAACATAAAAGTTAAGCCGTCCTTAGTTCCCAGTTGACAAAGAGTGGCATAAATTCCACGCTGGCATTTGGGGGATTTTGTGCAAATTACTCCAATGACCTCCTGCTAAGAGCAGGTGAGGAGCTGTCACCCTTCCAGCCAGCACTGCCTCGGAGCTCTGAAGTATCTGAAGGGATTTGGGAAGGAGTCCAGGGTTAGCCAGGGGAAGGGAGCCCCATAATCCCAGCTGGCATCCCTTGGATGGCAGGAGAGGATTCCACGGCGGAGGGAGGCCGACGGCTCCGCTGCGTTTTGAAGACGACCACGTGTGAGGAGTGGCTGGGTTAAACCAGCTGGCAGCTGAGGCACTGCTCTGGAGCAGGAGGCAATTACAGATGGATAAAGTGTGAGCACTTCTGAGCGAAATCCCTTCCATTCTGAGGCGTCTGAAGTGACGGAACATCTCGGGAAAAGGCAAATCCAGCTCTTCAGAGCAAAGCGTGTTCCTTGATGCCGGCCGCCCCGCGTACTCTCTGCCTTTTAAAGCTGTTGAGAGCCACTCATTACTCCTCTGACTCAGAGGTTTAACTAATTCCCAGCAAAGCTTTGTACCCAGGGAGAAGAAAGCTCCTCTCAGAGGGTCAGCACTGAGCCTCCAGCAGAGCGTGGGCAGGGGAACCAGTTGGCTCCTCTTTTACATCAGGAACAAAATGGAAAAACCAAAGGCTGAGAGGCTGTGGGAGCACAGGGGAAAAAAACCTCCAGAATTTAGATTCAGAAATGCTTAGGACACCGAACAGTGGAAGTTTCTTGCTCTAAAAACAATGGGTGTGGGCAGGGGGCACATTTGCCCCTAACCACGACAGAAATATGGGGCTTCCTGGTTCATGCAACTGATGACAAGGGACAGGGCCTCCAGCTGGGCCACGGAAGGTTCAGGTTGGATAGCAGGAAAAATTATTCACTGCAAGAGTGGTTAAACATTGGGATGGGCTCCCCGGAGAAGTGGTGGAGTCACCATCCCTGGAAGTGCTCAAAAAACCAAGCAGAGGTGGCACTTGGTGATATGGCTCAGGTGACATGATGGTCGAGGTTGGAATTGATGATCTTGGAGCTCTTTTCCAGCCCTACGGATTCAATGATTTTACGTGTCCAGCTTGGAGAAAGAGATCCAAGACAGCAAAAATGGAGCCCAACACATGCAGCACCAATATTCCATGCTCTGCCCAAAACCCAGTGATTTTCCTGCACTGGTATCCTCCAGTTTCCCATCATTTCCCACTGCTAATTCCACCTCTTAATTGTTTAATGATTCGTGGAAAATAGGAGGAATGATGAACCTCTCTTCCCTCTCAGCATGTGAGAAGATGAAACCGTCCAAGCAATGATCCAAACTCCACTAAGTGGAAATTTGGCCCCGGAAAAATTCATCCTGGGTTTTTTCTGCCTTTCTCCATTTTCCTTCAGCTGTCAGAGCAGCGAGATGAAATAACATCCTATATTCATTGTGCCATCTGCATTCCAAAATCTCCTACTGATCAATGCAAGTGTCCAAAGAACACTTCCAATTTGTCACAATAACCTTCAAAACTTGACAGAAAATCATGCAAGTTATTTCTTTTGGATCTCTCTGTATCTTGTGATTATTTATACTTTGCCAATACAATTCTAAACATCTTCCTTTGCATTTCCCATATTTCTCAGAAGAACTCGGAGGTTAAAGCCTGCAATGGGTTTATTTTGCTGTCTGTGCTTCTGTTTCGTATTTCTGGACATTTAAGAAACACTGGGATGACTGCGCTTGGAGCAGGACCAAAAATGTGTTTGAAAAGGCTTCAAACTGACACATCTCAGAATATCAATAATCAGGCTGCTTTGCTCAATTCCACTTGTTCTGTAATGAATTTTAGAATTTAGTGGGGAAAATTGCACTAAAAAAGTGGGGTTTAAGCATCAAGCATGAGAACCCTGTTTTAAAACTTTCATTTTAGCCTTTCAAAAAAGAAAAAAAAAAAAAAAAAAAATTAAAAGCCAGAGCTCTGAGTTCCCTGAGCGAGGTGCTCAGGGAGGGGAGACTCTCCACAGGTGTTCCCTGTGGGTGCTGTTGCTGGCCCTGGGTGAAGCTCACCCTGTGTGGTGCCACCTCTCCTTCTCATGCACATCTGGCCAGCTGTGGGCACCTGCTGGGGCAGCCCAGTGCTCGGGCAGATGCTGCTCTGGCCACCTCCACCCCTTCAGTGAACCCCCTCGGGGTTAGGAGGCAACAAAGCTTAGGGGAAGAATATATTCACACCTGTGGCCAGGCTCTGCAGCTGCATCCAGCAGGAATCCAGGGAAGAGCCTGATCTGCTGAGATCTGGAGGGAACAGGGACTGCAGAGCCCTGTGAGGCTCGAGGGAGCAGCTCCCCGAGCTTCCAAACCGAGGCAATTTGCCTGACACAGAGCATGTTTGAAATGCACTCAGCATTGGGAAATGCAGATTGCAAGTCTATAAAAAGCTCAGTTTAAATAACAGCTCCAGAGCTTTACCAGGGACAGTTTTCTAGGGCACTGGGCAGAGCCCTGGGATGAGCTTGTAAAGGTCGAGCCATAAGCAACTGTCTGTGCAAATTTTATGACTGGGAGCTAATAAACAAAAAAAAGTCTAGGAAGTAGTCAATAGCCATTACCAACCACAAAAACAGATCCTGCAAGAAGAACTCAACAAATCAGTGCTGGTGGCTGTGCTACGAAAGCCATCAGAGAATTCACAGAACTTGGAGAGCAAATCCAGCGGCTGCTGCTTTAAACTGCGCACTCGCATTAAAAATTCATCAGAGTATTTATAGGCAAGTTAAAATAAACCACCAAAACACAGCCCTGTTGGTGCTCACAACCTGTTGCAGTGTTGGGCAGCACCCTTTCCAGGAGCTGATGGGAGATGGAAGGAAGGAAGGAAGGAAGGAAGGAAGGACGGAAGGAAGGGCTGAGGGCAAGGTGCTGCAGTGGAGCCCTGGCGTAACCTCC
>VWYO01012999.1:46687-63676 GCA_013400275.1 Rhadina sibilatrix | reverse complement strand
TTTTTCCTGAAGGGAAATAAAATCAAATGAGGCACTTCCAGCACATAACTGCTTAGGCTCATCTGTTTTCCTTATTGTTCCTGGCTGGGAGCAGCAACCCAAGGGAGGAAAAAGCTGCCTTTCCAAACTGCATCCTGCAATTCTGAAGTGCCCAGAGCATCCCCCCCTCTCCCCAGCTCCCCTGAGAGCAGGTGGGGCAAAACCCCAAGGATTTGCTGTTCAAAATGTGAGTCTGTGGGTTACTTCCAGTCTCCCGAGGAGGGAGGAAAGAGGAACATTTTGATTGCNCACCCCAGTTAATAAAGCAAGAACCAGGTGTGCTTTAGGAGCTGGATTCAAGTGCCCAGTTTGTTGAATAGAAAGCTTTCCCCTAGGACAGCCCTTGGGATGGTGTTGTATTCCTCTGGGGAATACAACAGAGAAACCCCCCAAAAACCCCCCAAAGACTGTAACCTTTAGTTTGACCCTACCTTTCCCCTGTCTCTGACCAACTGGCTCATTGCCAGCTGTCTGTCCTGGGACAGAGAGTCTGGATAAACCCCTGCTCCTCCCTGTTCAGTCTCTTTGCCCTGGGACCCCCTTCAGGAATAAAGCCTTGGAATATACCCCTGAGGTAAGAACCTCTTCTGAATCTTTTACCCCATCCCCTGAAGTATTTCCTCCCAAAGCTCCCCAGAAACTGAGCTGGCACAGCAGCCCAGGGGGGCAGTACTTCAGGATGGAAATTAGAATTACCCTGGATGGAAATATTAGAATTACCCTGGATGGAAATTAGAATTACCCTGGATGGAAATCAGAATTACCCTGAACTGGGCCTAAGGCTGTCCTCGTGCCCTCTCGTGGCTCACAGAGCCTGGCCCACACTGACCTCTCCAGGGACTCTGATTTAAATCCTCTATGAATGATCAATTCACCAGGTCCCACAGCCCAGGATTTCCTGTCACCCCCTCCCCGTGCAGAGTCACAGAGCCACTGCAGCCTGGGGCTTTCTGTAACTCCCACCCACCACTCCAAACTCCCTCTGGGCATCCCCCTCTTCACCTCAACCAGGCTCCAAGACCAAAATCAATCTCCCAGCAGAAGGATTTCCAGCTTCCTTCACAGGGATCTGCTGGAAGAGGATCCTGGCAGTCCAGCTGGAGTTTCAGTGTGCTAATCCTTCCCCCATGGGTGGCAGTGGCAGCAGCAGGACCTAAGGGAGCCTTGCTGCTTCCACCCCTCCCAGTTAACCAAGCTGAAAGATCCCAGCTGGCTTCTGGCCAGGAGGATTTGACTCCTGAANAGAGGAAAGAGGAACATTTTGATTGCTTCATGATGTCTTGTTACTGCAATTTATTTAGGGAACGTTTGGCTCTGTTTTTTCTTAATTCTTCCTTCCCGTCTCTTTATTTTTGCCTTCACTGAAACTTCACTTGCAGAGCAGGAGGACAGAGACCAGCACAGTAAATTTGCATAAAATGTACAAATGTTCCCACCTACATCTGCGTAATTAACAGCAATTAACAAAATATGGCACCAGAGCCCTGCAAAATGCAGACCTACAGACCACCTTCTGACGCCTCTTTTTGCAGTATTATTTTTTTCCCCAAACCTGACTCGGTGCCTTGAAACAAAACATGAGAATTACAGCTCCTCAGAGCAGCACTGACACCACCACCACTTCCCAGCACCATTTCCTTGGAAACCTCTGCTACCTGCACACTTCTCATTCCACATCTCTTAATTTAGACTAATCAGGCCTTCCAGCAGCATCCTGGAAGATTCCCCAAATCATGACAATATAATCACTACATGATCAAAAGCCTAAAAACACGAGCCATAGCCTCCAGCTACAGGGGAAGGCAGCTACAAAACCCATCAGACTCCATCCTGCAATTAATTCCTCGTGGCCCTGGCTTCTGTAGTCAGTAACTGGGAGCAAGATCCCACTGAACATGAAAGAGATTATTTGGGATTAGCAGGAGAGGCTGCGGTGCCCCTTGGCCCCGGTGAATATTAAACATGAGAGCTGCAATGCAGATTAGAAGGTTCATTTTAAGCAGCCTGGTTTGGGGCCTGCTGGGATGTGGATCAGTTACTCTCCCTGCTTTGGGTTGTTCTTTGGGTTATTAATTGTTCTTTCCCACTATGGAAACTCCATCAAATGAAGATCCAAGTTACTTTTTTTTTAACCTTCTTTAAACCAAAGCGGTTTTGGTTCAGGGTTTTACCAGGGCGTTCCTGGTAAAACTTTGGTGATTTTTGGCACCTCCACAATGTCAATGAGACAGAAATCATCATTTTCAGGCCTCTGCCATAACGAACAACCACTGCTCTGAAACGAGGAACACACCAAGGAAAAGCCACTCAGCTGATCAGGGATGCCCTGGTGCCTGTTGGCACCATCTCCAACTAAAATGAAACAAAGCCAGGCTTCAGCAATCCGGGGAAAACACCAGCCAGGTAAGGAATTAGATCACGAGGCAAAACAATTTTGCTTCCCCAGTGCCTAATGAGATTTTGTGTCCTCAGAACAACTGCAAGGGAAGGACACTCAGCTGGGATCTCCCTCCTCATTTCCTAAGTTTCAAGGAGGTTTGAACCTTTGGTTCTGATTCCAGGGAGATGGAAGCCTGCTGGGGGGAGGATCCCGCAGCCCAGGAAGGGGTTAAGGAATCCCCCACCGTGTCCTACCCCAGGTGAGGGTCTGATCAGCCACGCAGAGGGAGCAGGTTTTGGGCACAAAGCTCCCCGGGGGTGAACAGCTGGAACAGCTGGAGCAGCAGATGCTCCGCAGCTCCTGGGACGGCGTTTTCTCCCCGAATCCCCGAGGGCCGTGCTCTCCTTGGGAAGTTTCGGAGCAGAGCCTGTCCTTGGGAAGTTCCAAAGCAGAATGTGCTCCAGCGAGGCTGCAGCCTCCCCCCAGGGGCTCAGCACGCCCTTCTCCCAGAAAGCGCTGAGCTAACTAATTGCTAATTGCTCCCTGCTCCTTACCGAGGATGGATGAAAACTGCGGGCACACAAACGCCATCCTTAAAGCCAGAGGCTGTGGCCAGGCAAAGCCTGGTTTGTAACCACATCTTTGAGAATCCAAGATGATACTGGCGCCCAAAAAGTTGTTTTTTCCCCGCTGTAACAAGTGTGTTGCAAAGTTTGTTTAACGGATTGTAATGGATAATCCCTCATGCCCCAAAAATATTCTTCAGTTCTCGGTCGCCAGAATGATGGGCTCACCCAAACTCTTTGGGAATGCTTTGCTCTGGTTACAAAGCAAAAAAAAAGAAAAAAAAAGAAGAAGAAAACCTCCAAAATGCCTCCCAAGGAGACAAAAAGAGCAATTCTCTCCAAAGGAAGCAGTGAGCCAAGGTGCAGCTCCTGGACATCCTCCCCAGGAGCGGGGTGTGGGCAAGGCAGCCCCAGCAGCTGGAGGAACATCTGGAGCCATCCCCTTGTTCCAAAGCTTGTGGGAAGGGCCAAGCTGGCAAGGAGGTGCTGGAAGTGAGGAAGGCTCCAGTCCTGCTCCAGAGATTCCCTCCAGAGATTCCCCACTTCAGCAGCTCCAGGTCTTTTATCCCTTCTCGAAGCACATGAGTCAGTCTTTTCCTCTGGAACTCGAGGAATATTCAGCTCCACTCCAAACCCATGTGGAACTCCCCTCCCAATGTTGATACTGATCTAAAAATATTTAAATTGAAAAATAATATAATTATGCTCCTTTCTTGTTCTCCGTGTTTGTATTCGGAGGCTTTTAGAGGAAATTTTTGGATCTATCAAAGTATCTGGAAACGCACTAATTATTTCAATGATGATAGGATCCCAAGTGGCAAAGTAAACATAATTACCCATATTAGCAGAAAACAAAATCAGCAACACTTCAAGGCTCTGTGGGCTTCAGCTGGCAAATATTGTCACAGTCGATCGTGCACCACAAAAGGACATTTATCATGATTTTAAGTAAAACCCCACCAATTTAAGCAGGAATCTGAACGACCTTGTCTCTCAGGATCTCCATTAGTGGGAAAACCTCAGTGTGAATGAAAGGCCCCCAGATTTTTATAGTCAGATTATTTTGACTTGGTTGTGCCCTGCTTTGAAACCCTGCAGCTGTGTTTTCTTTTCTTAACTTTTCAAGCAAGTTCTGGGTGTCAGAAACCTCGGGTATGGTTGTTAAAAAGCTCAGAAAAGAAAGTGAAAGGATTTCACTGATTTCACTTTCTGCTGAAAATCCTCCTTTTCAGGGAACTGAAGGGATATCACTGGATCTTTTGTCACTTTTGTGAGCCCTGTAAAGGGTTTGCTTAAAGAAATAAAACAAAAAGAAAATAAAAAAGGAATACCAAAGTACACAGACTGATGCTTAAACTAAGATTTCTGCCTCTCTCCTCTCTCCAGGGGCTGTTCCTTGTTTCAGGGCTGTATTTACCTCTGCCTTTGCAGCACGGGGAGATTTCCCTTCCATTCAGGGAGCACCTCCTGGGGCCGGGCAGCTTTTGTTCCCCAGGCTTGAAACAGCGGCGCTGCCCCTCGGGAATGTCACAGGGATGGGGGAGCTGCTCTGGGCAAGGGACAATCCCCAACCCCTGCCCTGGGGACAGGAGGAGGCACGGGAGGCAGAAGGATGGAGCAGCTCCTGTGCTGCCACTGCCACCAGACACCCGGAATTCGGAGCCCCTGGCAGAACATTCCCAGCAGGGTGGGGACGATGGGCAGGGGTGCCAAGCCCAGAGTGAAGGGGAAAGCAGGAGGCACCTGTTGGGTGAGAACTCCAGGGCTGCCTGCCCAGGCTCTGTCACCACGCTGGTGGTGGCTCCTAAGGATACAGAACTGCCCCCCCAAAAATACAGGAATTGGCTTTTTTTTTGCTGCTAAGAGCATTTCTTTTCCACAGTTCTTCCCCTTTTGGCTATGGGAAGGGTTGGGTGGCCATCAGGGTCAGCAGACATCACAAAGCACCTTCAACCACCCTGTGCTTCCCAAGGGCCAGAGTCAGTGCTGGAATCAGCACCTCATCACCTGGCAGTGTCACCTGTCTACCTTACTCCTGAAGGTAAAAGGCAATTAGAAATTTAAATGATAATTAAATGAAAACCTTTTAAATCTCGATTTGTGTGTTTCCTATTTCCCCCTTCCTTCCCTGTGCCTCCCTTGCTAAGATGTCTCTGCCACAGCCTCTCCTTGCAGTCTACTTTGGGTTTAGCATTAGGTGATGAAGCATAAAATGCTATTTAAATACTATAATTCCAAGAGCAAGCAAAGAACATCACATTTATCTTCACTAACCTTGAATATGCCTGTCCCATCTAATGAAAAAAGTGATTGAAGGGACTTATTTCAGCTTACCATCCCAAGGCCCCCATAAAAGCTGAACGGTAATTTAATTAGTTTCCTTTCTGGTGATTAACTAGGAATTTCTGATCATTTAATCTGAGTGCACTTTGATTCATTAAGTATCTGTTTCCATTCTTTTATGAGGTGATTAAACAGCCCAGCCCGGGCACCGCTGTCGTTGGTGTTCAGGGCTGCTCTGGACTTTGAGAGGCCCAGGTAGGAAGTGTGCATGGGATGGGAGCTGCATTTCCAAACCTTTTTTGGGAGCCAGCTGATAATTCAGCAGTTAGTTCAGCCTGACAGAACTCTCAAACCACGAGGCAGGGCTCGTGAGGAGGGGAGTCAGTGCAGATCTTTGCCTGGTGTGATGCTGCCTCCACTTTGAGCCCCATCCCGGGCAGGCAGAGGAGGAACAACCCCTGCACCAAAGCAGGGTCATGCCTGAGATGTTCTGGTTTCCCTGAAACTCTTTTCCCAGAGAGTTTTCTGCCAACAACAGACACATTTTCCTGACTGTGACCTTTGTTTGCATCCCTTTCCCTGGGAGGGGCTTCTCCTTGCTGTCCCTCTGCTCTGACCAACGTGAGTGAAGGGGTTTGTCTCTGTTTCACCCATTGAGTTGTTCTCTGTAGAACAGGATAAAGGGAAGGAATTCCCGGAAATAAACGGGGTCATTGTCACCTTCTGAGCCAGAGTCAGTGTCGTTGTGGTCTTTGACAGCCTCAGGGGTCATTCAGTGGGAGATTCTCCTGAGCCAGTGACATTTCTCCTGAGCACAGCAAGTCACTCACCCTGCTGGTCCCTCCCCGCCTCGGTACCAGCGAGGCCGTCGCTGCTGGCCTGCCTCATAAAGGATGATTAAATAAATCTATTCTAGTGCTCTGAAGACTGAGAGTGCCATACACTTAACTTTTTATTTAGATTTAAAGCTTATTATGAAGGCTCTACATGCTCTCCAGACACCCATACCAAAAAGGAAACTCACAATCCGTTAAAATGTTGCTTAGCACCGTAATGGGATAAGGGAAGTTAAATTATCAGGCAAGCTGATAGTGCAGCAAAATATACTTCATCAACTCCACCCTAAGAGAAAAGATGAGTGTCTGCACCAGGCAAAAGATACCAGAGTGGGTTTCTGAGCACAAATAGGCTGTGGTTTATTTTAATCTATTGTGCCAGAACGGTAAGATGGGATTTGATTCTTTGTATGAAAAGAAAAAAAAAAAAATTAAAAATCCAGCAAATGAACGGTGCCTCAATTCTGTTTTCATTTATTTTGAGTCCCGGATCAGATGGGTATAAAGATAGGTATCAAGGTGGATATAAAGATGATGGATATAAAGAAAGGTGGCTATAAGGACACCTGATCACCCTGAATGGATTCCAGGGACATTCTAAACACGCCCTGCCTGGCAGGTGCAACCCCTCCAAACCCACACATCAGCTCCAGGGAGGAACAAAACCATTAAATCCACCCTCCCAACACTTCAAATGCTCCCTACAACCCAGAGGTGCCTGGCCCAGCTTTCCTCCATGCCCTGAAGGTCAGCAGCCCCCAGCTCCTTGCCTGAGCTCTTTGTCTGTCTCCAAAGCAAGAGCAGCTCAGGGCTGGGCTGCTCTCTGGGACCCTCCAGCCCTGCCCCAGGAGCTGCTCCCCACCACGGCCTTGAGGGAAGTTTCAGGGGCTCCCCTGAGCTCAGATGTTCATGTTCTGTGAGCCTGTGCCTTGTAAGAAGTGTCAGACAGGTCAGCAGGAGCACAGTGCTGTCCTCTCTGCTGTTTCACATCATGGCAAGGACTCGTGGCAGTTTTGAGGGTGGAGAAAGGTTTGTAAGGGGTGTAAAAGTAGGGAACCACCTCCAAATGCTGCCTTGTTCACTGTAGAGACTTCCTGGACTTAAAGCTGGACCAAAAATTCCTTTCACTAAGACTTTGACATACAGAGGGAAGCTGAAAACAGCACCCAAGGCATTGCCCAGCACCAGCCCTGAAACCAGGCACGAGGCTGCTTTCCTCCCAGCCCTCACACATCCTAAGATTGCCTTCATCACAGACATTTGTGTTTTTTAATTATTATTATTTATATTGTCTTTAGCTGCCTTTGGAATTCAGAGCCAACATTCCTTCCCCCCTCAACAACTGCAGGGAGCAGAAACTCGATTTTAAGTGGAAGCTGGAACCTGTATGGCATCACATTTTACAGGCCCACAACAACATCTTTCAACTCAGACTGGTCAGGAGTTAAGCTGGGCTTTGGGAGCTGGCTGGTTTCATGTATCTCATCCCAGCAGGAGCCACCTCCCTCCAACAGGGGCAATGTGGGATTCCATCTGTCCCCCTTACCAACAATTAATCCTTTTCTCTGCCTGGAATCCCAGCAAAGGCAGTGGAGTAACTCGAGGAGAAAGGTGACAGCCTCAACAGATCATGAGGTGGTGTCATTTTATTGAAACACAGATTCCTAAATCCAGGTTTCCCTCTCCGGTGCTGGAATCAGACAAATCTGCATTAAGCACAAAGGAGAAGTGACAACAAATAAGGAATGTGCCCTACTTCTCCAGCCTGGTGTACCCAACCAGCATAATCTGCCTTCAAAACAATTCATCTGTGCCACCTCACTTGCCAGCATATTGTTATTTCAGAGGAAGCCTGGCTTTTTAATTATATAGAATGCTGGAAAAGGTGTTATAATTCTAATTGTGCATTAAGAAAGTGTCGTGACAGTGAAGATGTATCAGGTGATGTTCAGGACAACAACGCCAAGATGAGAGCAGGGAGGAAAGGCTGCAATTATCCCCTGTAAGCTGGGACAGTTAATCATTGTGTTGGACTGCAGAAACTTTCCTGGTTTGCATTTTTAAAACAGGTTCTTGCCTCCTCTTTTGGCCAAGTGTCATTTTGCAGGAAGAGAGCCACAAGTTAAAAACAACTGAAGTTAAAAACAAGGACAAGTCCCAGCCCAGGGCCAGAGCAGGAGCTGGCAGGGCACAGCCAGGTCCCCCAGGACAGGCACTCACAGCTTGCAGTGCTCACCCTGCAACTGGGAGGGCTCAGCCACGGGGTAACTTTCAGGTTTATGAAGTGTTAGGAAGTAAAACTTCCTAAATCCTTCTATCCACTGAGTTCAGTGCAGAACAAGCTGTTCTTGCTGACTGATTCAAAAAGAAAAACCCAAACTCAACCTGAAGAGCTGAGGGGCAGCAGCCTCAGCCTCTGTGAACAGGCAGTTTGAGCACAGCCTTTGAGGAGAACAAGAAACCAGAAACTCCAGGATTAGGTCCAGGCAGGCTCCAGCCCTGGGGCTCAGGTGGGTTCTGACCCTGGCTGCAGGGAGAAATAACCTGAATGCCATGTTCAATAATGCAACATTAAATTCATTTTCTAAGCACATGCACCTGCACAAAGGTGGCTCAGGAGTGGTGCCTGCAGGACAAAATGATACAGAGGTGAAATTGGTACCACAGGGGGGAAAAATAAAGCTGTTGAGGAATTTGATTTAGAGTGAAAACTGAACAAGTGGCAGAGGTAGGAAATGACTGCCTGGCACACAGTGGCCAACCCCAGAAAGCAGAGCCAGCCCTGTGGTGCCAGCAGGAGCACTGGGCAGTGCCACCTCAGCAGGGCACTGGGACAGCTCAGGAGCTGTTCAGGATCACCGTGGAGAGACTCAGCCCTCACAAGAACAAACCTTTTGCCTGAAGCAGCTCTCCTGGGGATTTGGGTTTCTGGTGGTGCTGGGACCAGGGAGGGCAGGTTAGAGGAGCACAGGTTTGTCCTAACGGGGGCCCTTTGGCAGCTCTGCTCTGTGAAACAAGAACCCAAATTAAACTCAGTGCTCCACCAAACCTCCCCCTCCCAGCAGGGATTTCTCCCGAGCAGCTGAACCCCGACTGCTCCACAAAACTGCCCAGCTGGGAGCAGAGTCTGAAGCATGGCTGGGAAGGGAACATTGCACTGGTCCTTCTGCACTCAGGCACCATTCCCTCATCCCTCTGCATTCCAACACACCCAGCACCACCCACCCTTCACCCAGAGAGAAGGATTCACTCTGGCACTGCCAGGAGTGCCTCTTGTGAAGCTCCTGCTGAAGCACAGGGGCTGGGGCTGGAGCCTCCAGGAACAGAGCTGCTGGAGATGATGCTTCAGAACAGCCCAGCGTGGAGTTACATGAGGATACAGCAGGAGAAGATGAGGATGAGATAGAAATTACAGCGGGGACTCTTTGTTGCGCAGCCCTGAATCCCTTCTGGGTCATAGTCCACTTGCTGCCACCGGCTGCACATTGCTGGAATCCACGTGAGGAAATGCAGGAAAGAGATTAAAATGTTCAATCATTTGCAAGGGCTCCCCAGATGGACAGCAGCGTGTGCTGGAAGAGCAGCTCCAACACAAAACACTGCACCCCCTCTGAGCTTGCTGGGAACACAAAATGAGTCCCAGGGATGGATGCAGCCAGGGTTGGTCTGGCTGAGGGAGAGCATTCCTGGGGTCTGCTCCTGTGGGCACCACAAGCAGCAGCAGCAGTGTCCAGGTGCCACATGTGGCTTTGGAATGGTCCCACAGGGCTTGGAGGGACAGCCAAACCTGAACCACCTGATCCCTGAGGAACAGCCAAACCACACCTGAGCACACCTGATCCCTCAGGAACAGCCTGAGCACACCTGAACCACCTGATCCCTCAACAGCCAAACCACACCTGAGCACACCTGACCTGCAAGGAACAGCCACACCACACCTGAGTACACCTGATCCCTGCACACCTGATCCCTCAGGAACAGCCTGAGCACACCTGACCTGCCAGGAGCAGCCAGACCACACCTGAGCACACTTGGTCCCTCAGGAACAGCCTGAGCACACCTGACCTGCCAGGAGCAGCCAGACCACACCTGAGCACACTTGGTCCCTCAGGAACAGCCTGAGCACACCTGACCTGCCAGGAGCAGCCAGACCACACCTGAGCACACTTGGTCCCTCAGGAACAGCCTGAGCACACCTGACCTGCCAGGAGCAGCCAGACCACACCTGAGCACACTTGGTCCCTCAGGAACAGCCTGAGCACACCTGACCTGCCAGGAGCAGCCAGACCACACCTGAGCACACTTGGTCCCTCAGGAACAGCCTGAGTACACCTGAACCACCTGATCCCTCACCAGCCAAACCACACCTGAGCACACTTGGTCCCTCAGGAACAGCCAAACTACACCTGAGCACACCTGACCTGCCAGGAACAGCCAAACCACACCTGAGCACACCTGATCCCTCAGGAACACCCAAACCACACCAGAGCACACTTGATCCCTGCACACCTGAACCCTCAGGAACAGTCTGAGCACACCTGAACCACCTGATCCCTCACCAGCCAAACCACACCTGAGCACACCTGACCTGCCAGGAACAGCCAAACCACACCTGAGCACACTTGGTCCCTCAGGAACAGCCAAACTACACCTGAGCACACCTGACCTGCCAGGAACAGCCAAACCACACCTGAGCACACCTGGTCCCTCAGGAACAGCCAGACCACACCTGAGCACACCTGATCCCTGCACACCTGATCCCTCAGGAACCACCCCTGTCAACAGCCTGGGCTGGGCAGGGCCCAGTTGGCCACAGCACACCAGAGATGTCACAGACAGAACCAAAAGCTACATGAATACAACAACAGAAAAAACACCCCATCATCAGCCTCAGATGGAAAGTTCCTTTGGAAAATTCTGCCCTGAAACCCCTTGGCAGTGCCCAGAGGGAACAACTCCCACCTGTATTGACTCATTTCATGTCCATTGATTTTTGTTTCAGCAGCTGGAAGGTAACCACCCCACACGGCTCCTGACCGCCTTCCAAATGATCTGAGGGCTGGACACATCCCAGGAGAGGATTCTCTTTGCTTTGTTTGTGCTTTTATGAAGCATTGCTGCTTTTCCCTGGGATTTTATTGCCCTGTAAATGAGGATGCAATGCAGAAAGCTGCTCTTATTTTTGCTGGGACAGAGCTGAGTGGGGATAAAGCCAAGAGGAATGCACTCCCCTTTCTCATTTTCTGTGGAGGAACACTTGAGAGTATCTCTTCAGAAGCTTCCCTTACTGAAGACTTAATTGAACAGATGATTTTATTTACTGATTTGCTGGGATGGGATGTGGGATGTCTGTAGAGGTCACTCCCTCAAAGGATGCAGAAATCACAGCCCACTGGCAGGACCTCCCAGTCCAGGGACCAAGAAACTGGTGAAATCCCATCTTCCTGAGGAGCTGTGGGAGCTGCATATTTGGAAACAGGAAAATCAAAGAAATCGTGGCCACCAGAACACTTTTCCCTCCTGAGAAGTGTCAGCTAAACACTCTGGCATCCAGAAATTATCAAAAGGGGACAAAACCTCTTCCAAATCAATTGCCGCCCCCAGCCATGCAGGGAGGTCCTTGCCCTCCCTGTGCTTTTCCTTTTTATCCCCAGAGAGAGGAGTGGTAAACAAAACAACAAAACAAAACACCAAAACCAACCAAAGAAAAAAACCCCACCACCTAAATTTAAAACTCTTTAGATGTATAAAGCAGAACTTTTTCCTGGTGGCTCTGCCAGCTCACATCAATCATTGCCTGTCAGTCCAAGCCAACAGCACAGCCACAGCACTCAACCCACCTGGGCCCCTTCCAATTCCAGATATTCCCTGATCCACCAAACCAGAGTCACCTCACAGCAACTTCCAGAAAATTTACAGCACTTCCTGATTTTCTGTGGTGAGGGATGCAGCAAATTTCAGTGACTTAACCCACATCTGTTTAATCAGGGAGCCGGCTCCCGAAAGCTTCGTTAACTTGAAATGCCATTGCAGCTTTTGGCTGGTTTTTCCCACTCTCCCACTCACAGTATGCCAGGGAGAACAACATCCTCCCACGCTGGGAACAACAAAGACCTGCCACACGCTCCTTCCACACAGTGGGAAAAGTCTGGCAAAGGGTTTGGCAGACAGCTTTGGGGCTGTTTGCTGCAAATCTGGGCTGGAGATCCCAGAAAGTGGGAGAAAATGGGCTGATCACCCCGAGCCTGGCATCCACAGCCTTGGGATTTTATAGAGTGTCCCCAGAACTGGGGATGCTGCTTTGAGAAATGTGATGGATATGCAGGGAAACAACTTTCTTCAGCTCCTCCATGGAACTGCTTGGTTTTTACCCATGAAGTGGCTTTCTCGTTAAGACAACTTGTGTGGATTTAAAAATAGGAGGCTGGGGAAATGCAGCTCCCTTCGAAAGGAGAGCCAGAGATTAGGATTAGGAGAAACAGAGGTCCTGCAGAGCTTCACCACAGAGGAGGAAGCTGAATCCCTGGAACCTCAGCCTGTATTGCCCATCCCTGTTTTGCAGACCTCTGTAATTTCCCCTCACAATTCCCTTTTTGGTTGTTATTATTCCTTCCACACAGTTTGGGCTGGAAGGGACCTTAAAGCCCACCCAGTGCCATGAGCAGGGACACCCTCCCACTATCCCAGGCTGCTCCAAGCCCTGTCCAACCTGGCCTTGGGCACTTCCAGAGATGGGACACACCCAGAACACTAAACCCAGATTTCAGCATCAATAAAACCTAATTTTTTTTTTTTATTATTTTTTATTTTTTTTTTAAATTTCCAGTGCTTTCCACATGTAGGTGTTTCAGGCCACTGGAGGTTTTTACTTCTTTGTGTGAATGCTCCCAGTCAGAGCCCTGAAATGTCATTTCTACCAAGTTTATATTGTTTGGGAATCCTGCACGACCTTGATGGGGCGCCTGCCTGATCCCACCCTGCTAAAGAGCTCTCCTGGCACGAGCTGCAGGTTATTCATCTTTTATCCAGGTGCCTGCACACAGCCCTGAGTAACACACCACGAACAGATGGGAAGGATCTTATATTTATGAGCTGCCATCTTTTTTTTTTTTTTTTTTTTTTTTTTCCTAGAAATTAATTTTTCATTAAATCACTTCCAAAAACCTTTGAATTAACAGAGCAACTTCACTCAAGGAGATAACCTAGAAAGTGCAGTTTTTAGCAGAACTGTTTGTGCTTAATCAATTAAGCAAATTGACCCTCTGGATTTTGGGCAAAACGCTCAGGGCAGGTGTGGCACTCTCCCTTCTGGCTAAATCCAGTTGTCCTTGTCTCTGGGAATTTCTGTGGATGTAATAACCACGAGTGTTAATTAAAAACAGGTAGAGGTGTCACAGGGCAGGTGTGACAGCAAAAAGGGGATGAGCCCAGGAGTGGCACCTGTGCCTCTGCACCCCGAGGGATTTGCAGGTTGTAGATGATGCACAAAGAACAACTTCGTGGTGGGTGTTTTGTCAAAAGATTTACAAGGTTTGGAGTGGCTGGGGTGTTTAATTGCAGGGAAAGTGCACTTGATGGGAACTTCAACTGCCTGGGAAGAGCTGGGAGCACAGCAGGAGCCCCAGAAGTTCAGGGAGAAACCTCTTGTGTATAATAATTAACATAGAATATAAAAGTATATCAATAAGTGCCACTTGATGCTAACTTCAATAGCCTGGGAATATCTGGGAGCAGAGTCCCCAGTTGGTGACAACAGACTGCTGGGAGAAATCCCCCTGCATTATTTTATCAGACGTGCAAAATCTTATTTACTAACGAATAAAATCCCACGTAACTAATGGGTAACAACAGAGATAACATTTTTGCCTGGCTTGTTGTTNCATCAGGAGGGTGACACTGTCAGGTGGGTGACATCATCAGAGGGGTGACAACATCAGAGGGGTGACACTGTCATAANTAATTAACATAGAATATAAAAGTATATCAATAAGTGCCACTTGATGCTAACTTCAATAGCCTGGGAATATCTGGGAGCAGTGTCCCCAGCTGGTGACAACAGACTGCTGGGAGAAATCCCCCTGCATTATTTTATCAGACGTGCAAAATCTTATTTACTAATGAATAAAATCCCACGTAACTAATGGGTAACAACAGAGATAACACTTTTGCCTGGCACACGAATGAAACAACTCTTGAAAGAACCAGCTGAAATACGGATTTCTGAAACTCTGAGGAATTCCTTCAAAGGGGATGGGCTTGGCCCAGCCCCACCCTGGCACTTGTGGGAACACAGAGAGTGTTTGGTGACACCGTCAGGGGGGTGACACTGTCAGGGGGGTGACACCGTCAGAGGGGTGACNTCAGGAGGGTGACACTGTCAGGGGGGTGACACGCTCAGGGCTGGCCTGGATGCAGCAGCAGCACCCCCAGCCCTGCTCCCCTCCCACGCCCCAGGGGATGAGCCAAGCCCACTGCTGGGGTCCCAAAGGCTCAGCTGAGCTTTCCCCAGCCCTGCTGCAGTGACCACCCCGTTATTTATACAGCACAGGCAGGGAAATGAAGAGATGCCCAAACTGGAACAGTGGAGCTGCTTCCACTGGGGCTCGGCAGAGACATTTTAACTGCAGGGCCACACCAGCTCTCCTTCTGTGAGGGGGTGAAAGGGGGGACTGGGGACGTGCAGGCAACCTGAATCCTGACATTTCCAGAGGCACTGAACCTCTCGGGTCAGAACACACCCCGGGCAGGAGTGGGGTGGATAAAACGGGTGCCAGTGACACCTGGGGACAGCTGACAGCACAACCTGGGTGTCCTGGGGACAGAAAAACCTCAACCTGGGCCTGTGGCAAACCATCTCAGGTGTTTCAGCTCCACAGATATGGGCAGAAGGGAAACGACTCGGCCCTAAATATTCTCCCTGTTGGCTTCCCAGCCTCGTGGGAGCCCTGTTATTTATATGCATGAATGATTTATTCCTCTATTACCAGTTACCTCCTTTGATTAAATATATTAGTGCCTTTTAAGTTATTTCAAGGCTACAATCATTTTAAAATTAAATGATCCTTTGAGTACCCTTTGGGAGCTGAATGCTAAACTGACAGTTCCATAATGCAAAAAAATGGTGGTTGTGCTCATTTTATTTAATTAAACCTTGCTCTTGATCAAGGGAACCAAGGGGGAGAATATTTAACCCTGTTTTTTTTACTTCTAGAAAAAGAGTGAAAAAAAACAAACAACCCAACTGGACATTCTGTTGTCACGGTCAAATGCTGTCCTCATTCAGCTGACACCTAAAATGTTGTGCCATGCAGCTGTAATTTCATTCATCAAAGGTCCCCAAAAGAACATTCCTGGATTTTATCCTGCTACTGATCGATTATGTCCGAGTAGGAAACACTTTGAAAACTTTTCTCCCTCCAAGCTTTGCGAAAGATCTGAATTTAAATGGCTTTTTTTTTTTTTTTTTTAAGGCTCTTTGGAGCCCAAGTACAACAGCAGCCCGGCTTTTGAAGAGCACACAAAAATACTTCTGGCCCGAAAGAAAGGAATGAAGCGACAAGAAAAAAAGAGGAAGATAAAAGCAATTCCAAGTCCCAAACCTACAGAATCCCCTCGGCCTTGGCCTATTCTTTGGAGCTAAACCTCATTTTGCAAATCAAAGGGCCAGCTGCTAAACTTGCCATCAAAGCAGAGGTAAGTCCTGAATGCAGGGCTGGGGGAGTCCGGGTGCTGCCATCAATCAGTCCCTCAGGTCCTCCTGCTCCCACCAGGAGTCTCCCCATCCCTGGACCCCCAGTCCGGGGCTCCAGTGCCCAGGGATGCTCTCCCATCACTCCGTCAGTGCCTGGAGAGGAAACTTTCTCTGAGGCTCCTGGTGGGTGCCTCGCCCTCAGCGGCTCAGCCCCAGGCAGGGCAGCACAAGTGTTGCACCAAAAAACACCAAAAAAAGGCCAAATGTCACTTTTTGCAGAGAGCAGCGTGTGCCCTCACACACAGAGTTAGGGGTTACTGGGAAATGGGACAAAATAAAGGGAGAAAACAAAAAAAAAATAATCTCTTCTTGAGACAAAACTTTTAAAAAATCCCGAATTTCGCACAGAAGCCTTCCAAGTCGATTAGAAACAATTCTCGGAACGTTCCCAGCTTTCATCAATTGCTTAACAACGTGTTTCCCTCTGCGAGAAGGCACTTCAGATTGGATTTGCACTTCTGCCCGGATGTTTTATTTCCCTTTGTGATCTAAGTGGTCGCTGCTCTCGGAGATTTATCCCAGGCAATGAACACATCAAGCAGAGAATCGCACCGGGGCATTTCCCCAAAGAGATTTCGGCAGCTCGGGGTTCACCGGGGAGCTCCTGCCCGTAGGTCCCAACCCTCTGAGAGTTATTAAACAGCGCAAGGATGTCACCAAATTCAAGTCCCTCGGTTAAAACGAACGTGGCACTTTATGCACCCGGAGCCAACGTTGTGTTCCACCTGATAAAAAAAAAAATCTCAGCCCCAAACAACAGGTGCCGGGTGATAAAAGTCAAGACAAAAGTGCTAAAGCCTCTCACATACTTTCCCCAATTTCTACAGCAACAGAGCTGTGACAGAGGGCTCCTGACTGCTCAATTTGATGGCCAGGCAGACTTATAAAAGCTGAGTTTCCTAGGGGAAGGCAGAATGAAATCAATGCGCTCATGAATATGGATGGCGGGCCGGGGCCATCTGTTCGCCACCAACATCTTTTCTTAAAACAAGTTTCGAATATTTCACCAGAGACAGTCTGGTATCTTTATTTCCATGGATAAAATTAGACCTTGGATTTTCACCATCTCCGGTCATTAAGTGCTATTGTTATGGAAATGTGGGTTGGTTTTTGTTTTTTGGGGTTTTTTTTTCC
>VWYO01012999.1:0-35020 GCA_013400275.1 Rhadina sibilatrix | reverse complement strand
TTTCAGAGAAAAACTGAAAAATGCTCAAGCTAGTTTAGCAGGAAGACTGAGAGGTGGCTTGATTATATGGGCTTGATTATTTTTAGGAAAAAAAAAAATCTGTACTGCAGGGTTCTCCAGTCTCACACTGGAAATTGCAAGGGGAATAAATGGTTGGATGCTGGAAAAATTCAAATCACAAATCCAAGTGAACTCAATCAGCACAGACAACACCAAGCTGAGGAGCAGTGACTCCACCATCACCAGGTGTGTTGGAATCAAGCCTGGCTGCCTGTAATTTTGGACCTGTCATTTCTCTACAAGAAATGCCTTTCTGTGCACAGGTATTTAAAATGGAAGCAAGAGAAGAAAGCATGCAATGATGCCCACCTAATATATGTATGTATATATGTATATTATATATATGTATATTATATTGTATGTACACAATATTACATAAATATATAGATTACACAGGAAGGAGACGAAATAATTTTACAGCCGTGTGCTTCACTTAGAAGGAATTGCAGTGAGATTTAGTAAAACAAGGGGAGGGGGGAATTTTTTGTCCTCCAGAAAACCAGAATTTTATCCAAGCAGAGCAAAATAGATGCTGCACTTGCAGTTAGAGGTTTGATACAAGACAAGTTTCATTATCCTCCTTTTTAGCCTGAATTCTGTTGTGCTCAAGAGATCAAGGTGCATAGAGAAAAATATATAAAAAAGAGGATATTAACCCACACACATTTTTGCCCCTTCCAATAACTCTAAGAACTCATTAGGTAAGCTCAGCTGCACTGGTAATTAGGTTCAGAGTTGGTGTCAGTGTTGTAATGGGTTATTGATCACTGAAGTTCTCAAAGAACTTCATGGTTCTGGGAGTTTGGGAAAAAAGGAAAAAAACCCAAACCCCATGAAATGAGTGCTAGCCTTGCTAAATTTGATTTTCATTACATATTACAAGTCTTGTTACACTTCCCAACCCCAAGCTTTCATTTCTCCCCAGCAACAGTTTTATTTTAAGCTTTCCTTCCCCAGACGTCTCTGTTGGCCATTTGGGCTGGGGATTAGATTTTTCACCTGTCCCAGGATTATTGGGAAGAGCTATTTTTTATTTTCTCGGGGTCTTTTGAGAGACAGCACATGCCTGGCAATGCAAAAATAGGCTGTGGGATGGTATCAGCTGCCAGAGCCACAGTGGTGGTCTGAGACCACCCTGTAGAATGATCCCTAAATATGTCCATAAATATCTGTGTGGAGATATATATATGTGTGTGTTTATATATGTCCTCAAAAGCCACATCCACATGACTTTTAAATCCCTCCAGGGATGGGGATTCCACCCCTTCCAATTCCCTTTTGGGTGAAGGAATTTTGCCCAATGTCCCCCCTGAGCCTGCCCTGGCCCGGCCTGAGGCCATTCCTTGTCCTGTCCCTGTTCCCTGGGAGCACAGCCCCACCTGGGGCTGTCCCCTCCTCTCATGGAATTCCAGAGAGGGAAAAGATCCCTCTGGATCCTCCTTCTCTGCAGGCTGAGCCCTTTCCCAGTTTCCTCAGGAGTTCTCCAGCCCTTTCCCAGCTCCCTTCCCTTCCCTGGACTGCTCCAGCCCCTCATGTCCTTCCCCAAACCCCATCCCAGGGTTTAAGGTGCAGCCTCAGTGCCCAGCACAGGGGGAATCTCCCAAATTCCCACCAACCCAAACCTGGCCATGGCTCTCTGTAGTGGTTTCACTTTCACCTCTGTTTCTGTTGGACAAGTTTAGTGCCGTGGTTTGAGTGCCTTTTCTGCTGTGAGGCAGGATTAGGAGAAGAAGGCAAGCAGGCCCAAACTTAAAGGTGCAAAGACAGATTAACACACACTAAAAGAAGGAAATAAGAATCAAAGTGCTAAACCAAGACACTCTTGAAAGCAAATGCCCATAACACACACTAAAAGAAGGAAATAAGAATCAAAGTGCTAAACCAAGACACTCTTGAAAGCAAATGCCCATCCCAGGAACCTCCTGCGGCAGGAAGGGGCCCGTGGATCCCTGCCCAGTGCCCATCCATCCCTGCCCACCACACGGGCTTTAGTGCAGGCTGCACCGCTGCCAAGTGATCACTACGTTTAATTAACCTATTATAAATTGCCAGGTAATTGCTCTGTGCATTTTTCAACTCGCAGCTCTGTGGCTGTTGAAACCCTGCGAGGGTTTGAGGCAGACGTGGAAGAGGGGAAGATGAGGCCACAGTGTCCTTCAGGCCTGGGAGAAGGTGCTGCAGGAATCAATTAAATGCTGAAGGAAGACTGGAATAATCACAATTGCAGGGAACAGAATCCCCAACAAAATTTCAGAGCTGCTCCAGCAGGTTGCAGTGGACACTGTGCAGCCAGGAAGGTGAGGAGAGCAACAAGAGCTGCTTGGGAAGGGAGAGGTTCCTCCCTGAGGGAAGGAGTTTGGGCTCCCACTGCAACAATTCCAAACTGCTTTATTCTAATTGCACTCCAAGAGCGGTGCCAGAGCTGCTGCCAAGGCAGTAACAAGAAAAGGGCAGAGCAAGCTTGGTACCAGAACCTGGTACCAGGAAGTGCCAGCCTTGGGCAGGGGGTAACTGTGCATTAAGCAAATTGCAATTTGTTATTCTGTTTTGGGTTTTTTTTGGTTTTTTTTTTGTCAGCTTAATGGAAAAGCCAAAGGGCTCTTTGCTCTTTAAAGCTGCTGTGGCTACTGCTGTATTTCAAATGCTGTGTAATTATATCAGCAGGCACATTTCATCTCCCAGTTTGAGCTGGGCCCAAGCTGGCGGGATGCAGGCAGGGAATGATATCCCACTGGCTCATTCCCTTCTCCCAGCCCTCCTGCAGCAGGAACCAGCAGGGCAGCACTGGGTGCTTGCTGGAATCCTGCAGAGACCTGAGCTGGAGGAAGCTCGAAGCCACATCAGATTTTCTGTTTCCTTCTCTGACAGAGAGAAGCAGCTCGATGTGTCCACAGGGACAGGCAGCTCCTGGCCACTGCCACCCCTGCCCTGTGCTCAGCAGAGGACATGGGGTGATCCCTCATCCCAAGGTTTACCCCAGCAGATCTGCACCATCACAAAACCAGAATGTTCTTTTCAAAGCACAAGGTCACAAATATCAGGCTGTGCTTTCACAGCCAGGCCAGAAACAGGGCAATAAATCTTTCCCCTAGTTTGTTCCCTCTATTTGAAACTAAAAGAGGACAGGATTAGGTTGGATATTGGAAGAAATCCTTCCCTGGGAGGGTGGGCAGGCCCTGGCACAGGGTGACCAGAGCAGCTGTGGCTGCCCCTGGATCCCTGGCAGTGCCCAAGGCCAGGCTGGACACTGGGGACAGCCTGGGACAGTGGGAGGTGTCCCTGCCCTGGCAGGGGTGGCACTGGGTGGATCTTTAAGGTCATTTTCAACCCAAACCATTCCATTGACTCTACAAATATTTTATTCCAAACAGAAGGCTTTGTGCATTTCCTGCAATGTTAAAAAGATCAAGCTGTGGATCTTCCCTAGAAACACCTCCTTGAAAGAAGTCAGAACTCCCTTCTCTGAAGTTATCTAGGTAAGTATTCAAGAACTAAGATTTAAAACACTCATTTACATTTGTTAATTCAGAGTTGTTCAAACTATTATGAAAATTTCAAAGAGGAATAAGAATTGAATCGCTTAAGAGCATCCTTTGAAAACAGAGATATTCCTTGCCTGCAGAATTTTCTTCCCCTAATCAGCCCACATAGAAGAGTTGTCACTTCTATCTAGTTCACTAGCAGATATGCCTTCGTTATTAAATATTAAATCAGAGAGAACAGAGATTCAATTCAGAAAAAATATAGTACAATCTGCCAAATTGCTACTTCCATGAATTATATTGTGAACATATTTTGATAAAAAGGAGGTTATTTAAAGATGCAACCAAGTCTGGTGATAAATGAGACCTTGTTTCAGTTTGTGTCTGCAAGTTTTAACTCAATAAATATAAATCTACACATAGTGCATTTTCCTTTTCTTTTTTAACTCCTTTTTGTTTTTTTAATTTTGCCTTCCAGATAAATGTTTGCAATAAGAAACAGTGGTTATTGTACTTAGAAATTTTAATATAAAAACCACAGAGGAAGCAGCTATCTGAATGAACAGAACAAAAGAGAAAAATAAGAAATTATTGGAAATCTGTTGCTAACGAGGGCTGAGCAAATAACTCCTTGTGAATAATTCACTCAAGAAAAGGAGCCTCTTTCTATGCTCACAATCTAATTACAAACAATTTACAAACCAGCTGTGATTTCCTTGCTCCCCTTGTCAGTTATTTGACTTAGTTCAGTAACTCCATCCTTGTAAAAGCAACAGCTCCAGCAATGGACTGGGAGAGCCCTCCAAGGAATCCAACATTTCATGGTTTAATCTGAGCAGAAAACACTCTCAGTGTCACTGCTTCAAATCCCACCTGTCCTGCTCAGACTGGGGCTGGGAGCAGCCTGGGGCAGGGGAAGGTGTCCCTGTCCCTGGCAGGGGTGGCACTGCATGGGCTTTAAGGTCCCTTCCATCCCAAACCAGTCTGGGATTCTGGGATTCCAAGTGCCCAGCCAGACGTGGCACAGCCCAACACATCCCATCCTTGTGCACAGGGCACCTTTTTGGGCAAAAATACAGAATGGGGGGCAGCCAGAGCCCAACAATCCCATGGGATTGCTGCTGGCAGGGCTGGGCACCCCATGAGGCACCCCCAGGGCCTGGCTGGAGGGAAACTGCACCTGCTTTTCTGCAGGATTTTACAGTTCTCTCCACAAAACTAACAGCCCTCACCCCAATAAAAGGGCATTTAACTTTTGGTTTTATGGGGGCTTTTTATGTGCATTATTGCAATCCAATTTAATTCACTCCCTGCTAGTTGAACTGGCACTCATTTCGGGCTGAAGTGATAACACATAATAGCCCCTTTCAACTGAATTGCTGAATAAAAGTCCAAATCAGCCCCTGTCAGAGCAGCTTTCCCTCTGGATGCTGCTCCCTGGCCAAAGGAGAACATCCCCACTCAGCCCTGGGCAAACTTCAGATTGGGGGGTTCATTTCCCAAGCTCATCCCCAGGATGAAAATGTCCATTTCTCAGCACATTTAACTCCCATCACCACCCCGTGACTGCCAGCTGCACTGAACACGAAAACTGAAGTTGCAAGTGCCTTCCCTTAATTGGCCCATGCACTGATCATTTCATTTTAATTCCAGCACGGAAGTTAAAAGAGGCATCTCTAATGATTCCAGTTCATGTCAATAAACTGTATCAAAACAGTCCTCCCCAGGAAACCCATCAATCTCTACTATGAGTCCGTTTGCTGTTATATATAAATGAATGAAATGTTAACATTTAAGGGGAAAGGAATGAATTCTGCTTTAATTCCACATTTACCAGAGTTCCTGCTTTCCAAAGCTCCAATTGGAGAGTACAGTAGCATTTGCACTCTGCTTGGCAGAAAGGAAGGGAGCAGGAAAAGTGCTGCAAGAATAAATCCAGTGGGGATGGAAGATGAGAAGTGATCAGGAGCTGGCAGAGGGACAGACACAGATCCTGGGAACACCAAGATGAGGTGCTCCCAGGGCACAGGAGGTGTGCTCTGCTCTCTTCCCTGCTGCTACTTTGCTCCTCAGCAATCACCAAATCACCACTGTCTAAAACCCAGAACATTTATTTTAAAGCCTAACCCTGAAATTATCAGTAATGATAAATCCTCTTGCAATGCAATAGCAGCAATAACACATTTCAGTGTGCCTCTGTGCCCCAGCCCCTCTCTCCTTCCTCTTCAGCCCTGGCAGAGCCCTGACCTGCAGCTGCCTCTGCCCCCTTTGGAAAAGGAAAGAATTCCTTGGGGGAAGGCTCCAGTTTGAACTGTTCCCTCTGGGAAGACCCCAGTTCCAGGGCAGCACCTCTGACAGATGTGGAGCCATTAACAATCCCTGGAATTACACTTAAAATTCCTGTGACAACTCTCAGTAATCCACAGCTGGGAGTGCCTGGGCAGCTGGATAAAGGCACATTAAGCACTCCAGGCCCTTCTCCTGCCTTGGGTATCATAATTCCCATTGCCCTGTGCTCATTTCCGTGGAGCAGCCGATCCTTATCCTCACACACAGCTTCCTTCATCCTCCTTAAGGAGCTCAGAGTCTGTCCTCACTCCCTGTCTGGGGAGCACAGATCAGTGAGGGCTGGGATTGTTCAGCCTGGAGAGGAGAAGCTCCAGGGAGAGCCCAGAGCTCCTGCCAGGACCCAAAGGGGCTCCAGGAGAGCTGCAGAGGGGCTGCAGAGGGGACAAGGGATGGAATCAGGACAAGGGGGAATGGCTTCCCATAGATGGGACACTGGGGTGCACAACAGTCCAGCCTGGCTGCCCAGTTCAGGTGCAAACATCTCTGGAGAAGAAAGGGAACCCAGACATCCAGACACCCAGGGAATGAGGGGAAAAGCCACCCCACAACCCCACTGAGCAGCATCTGGTGTGCTCTCACACACACAAAAAAATCTTAATGGGAGAAAAATTAAGTAATGGTCAGTTAATTTCTTAACATCCCATGGGCTGGATCCTGCTCCAGGCGAGCTCAGGCTGCAGATCAGGACACAGAGAAGAGGCTGAATCTCATGCCTGAGAGTCCTTCAGCTGCTTCCCTGACAGAGCCAAACGGATGGAAAGGTATCAGCTGCAAAGCTGCTGAAAAACCTGACAGGTGTGCAGGAGAAGCTGGAAAACTCTTGACTTAACCGTGCCACAGGTCACAAACAAGCACAGTTTAATGGGCCTGCTTTGAGCCCGTTTCTCAGTAAAGCATTAACTCAGCCCATAAAACCCAGGAGCAAAGAGGATTTGCAAAGGTCATAAAATGGAATATTTCTGACCCGAGCCATTATTCGATTTTCCTGTGTTAGTAAGGAGAGCCCCTGAGCGTGCAGCTACCAAAAAAAAAAAAAAGAAAAAGAGGGGAAGTCAGCAAACTGCCGAGAGCTGCAGAGGGGAAAAAAAAATAAAATAAAAGCAGTCAATAAAAATATTCACTGGGGTCACGGGGATGGTGGGGAAAGCTTCAGAGCGAGCTCCCTGCACCTGTGAGCAGTTTCTTGAGGCTGGAGCAAACGCCAGATGGTGGGAATGCAGCCGGGAAAAGCCGGCGGCAGCAAAGCCGGGTGATGCCGCGAGTTCAGCTGAGGTGAGGCAGCCTCAGGGGTCAGCCTGGAGGGCACAAATTGGGGTTGAAAATGATGCTGGAACGGGGAGGGATTTAGAGGAGTTAATCTGCTGCAGATGGCTGGGGTGCTGCAGCTCCGGAGCTCAGCGCCGGGATCCTGGGAAGCTCACCTGGGAGCACCTGGAACCCCAGCACACACAGCCCTGTGGGGATTGGGAACATCGTCTGGAGTCCAGGGGAAAAAAATCCACTCAAGCAGCAGCAGGCCTGCCAGGGTACTGCTGCCCGCCCCATCCTTCTATGGCTGTGTGAAAATCGCCCAGATTAAATTTTATTTGCTGTTTTCCTTCCTCCTTGTGGTGTTTTGGTTTTTTTGTTTTTTTTTCTTTTTTTGTTTTGGTTTTTTTTTTTGTTTTGTTTTTTGTTTGTTTTTTTGTTTGTTTTGGTTTTTTGGTTTTTGTTTGTTTGTTTTTTTGTTTTTTGGGGTTTTTTTTGGGAACATCAGCACCCAGAACTCAAAGGGGTGCAACAGCACAGGCACGTCCCAGAGGCTCCACTTGCACAGAGCAAAGGATTCCCATTTTTTTTCCCCCAGTCACAGCTGAAAACTGTGTGCACATCCAGAAACTTCTAAATATTTATCCTGAGCCTTCACTGTTCCACCATACAAACAATGGCCAGAGCTGCGCTGGGCAGCCAAAGGTAAACAGACAGGCCAAGTACTGGGAAGAAGAGGGATTTTATATTTCAATTTCTTCACTTAAAGTATTTCAGCTGCATTCCCAGTGCCCAAGATGTAGATCTCCATGAGTTTTGACATGAGCTCTTGTTTGGAGAGCTGCTATCAAAGGGCAGCAGATCTCTTCTGGAAGCACTGGGAGCAGCTCACAGGATCTGAGCAGTTACAAGGCAGCAGAAAACAGGAAAAAAGATGTGGAAAACATGATTGAGATATTGGCAATTCCAAGAAGTCAGCACAGTCTGGAAAAGAGTGAAAAGATTTAAAAAAAAAAGTAAAAAACTTAATGGGAGAAAAATTAAGTAATGGTCAGTTAATTTCTTAACATCAACATTTCCAGCTTTAATTAGGATCCAGGGAAATCAAATGTTAGAAGCCCATCTGCTCCCAGGCTCCAGAAAGATGAAAACCTTCAAAAATGCCATAAATAATAAATTCCCAGGCTGGCAGCATTTTATTGAGTTCCTCCCCATAGATTTCAGCATATGCCACTGTTGCAGGAATAAAATGTGTTTGAAAACACACTTTGCAGGAAGTTGGGTTAACTCATTTAACAATTTAACACATCAGGGAAGTGGGATTATTTATTAGGAATGGCATCCCTGCTCTCCATAAACACTGCACTGGAATGATGGAGGTGCCACAGGGACACTCTGCTGGGAGCAGGGGCTGTTTCATCACAGAATTATCCTAAAATGAAACATTTCCATCCCTGGAAGTGCTCAAACCCAGGCTGGAGCAGCCTGGGACAGTGGAAGGTGTCCCTGCCTGTGGCAGGGGGATGGGCTTTAAAGCTCTTTTCCAATCCAATTCTGTGAAAAACACACTTTTAAAGCTTTTTACAGTGGAAGAAGGAAGTTTTAAAGCACTACCTAGCTATGCCCCAGAGGCTGATCCCTACCTTTTCCTGAAACCAAATTTAATTAAATTCTAAAATACTGAGACTGAAGTTAATCCTGCGTTTTGTTAAGTCCCAAGATATGATTTTCAAAGGATGCAGCACTGGGAATGTATTTCTTCCTCTTTTTTATTAATTCTATTTTAATTCATTACTTTCACTTGAAAAGAAGGATAAGAAAGAGAAACCACCCACTTTCATTCAATATTACAGATTATTCCATATTCCACTGTTTGAACACTGCCAGCAACGTGTTGTGATTGAAAAGGAAGTGAAATGTCAGTTTTTAGCCAATCTCCTGCCACAAAAAGCCTGGCCTGGTTTGTGTGGGATGAAAGCTCAGCCTGGAATTCCAGGCATTTATCCCCCAGCATCTCACAGCTGCCCTTTGTCTCTCAGAATTCCTGGAGCAGCCACTGGAGAGCACAGGATGTCACACCCTGCTGCTGGGGCATGGGCTGGGTGGGAATCACCTGGGCTGACTCTTTTTTCCTTCTGAAATCCAGAGTGGTTTGGGTTGGAAGTGACCCCAAAACCCCTCACATTCCACCCCCTGGCAGGGACAGACACCCAGTGAGCATCCCAGCATCCCACCTCTGCTCCCTGTGGAATCCAGGCTGCCTCTGGTGGGGATAATCACCTCCAGAGGTAAATACTGCTGCAAATATTCACAGTCCTGCTCCAAGGATGGGGCTCTTGGCTTCTCTTCCCCAAGGAAAACCCTGGGAAGAAGGCAGATCCAGGAGCAGTGTCCTCAGGAACCCTGGCAAACACCCACAGGCCAAAGGAGAGGCTGGCAGCAGTGCCAAACTTCCCAGCAGAGTGCAGGTCCTGTTCACTTTTCTCCCAAGGTGCTGCACTTGCTGAAGATTTATTGGAATTCTGTATTTTCTCCAGACCAGCCATTCTTCAACCAGCACTCAAAAAAAAAATTTAAAAAAAAAAAATTACAGGAAAATTTAAGGTGACTTAGAGCTCCAGCATGAGTTATGCTTTCCAATTTCCCTTCAAACGCCAGAAAAATCACCTTTCCCAAGTGCTGGAAGACTCTGTGCTCAGCAAACATCCTGCTGAGAGAGGCTGGAATTCCCAGAGGCAGGCATGGATCATCCCAGGGCTAAGGAGAACTTGCCATCAGGGCAAGGCTTGTTCAGCTAAACACCCCATTTGCATTGGCTGTGGGGAGGATTTGTTAAAAATCAGATTCTTCATTCCCAGTTCCTTAATATTGATGAATTCCTGACTCTGTTCCCTAACAGCTGAGTTAGCCACGCTCCACGGAGCATCCTGGAGGAAACTGCTAAGTTTGAACTTCCTCCTTCCTCGTATCTCACAGGGAGTTTTACTCTGTTGTCTGTTTGGCTTGGGGTTTTTTTGGTTTTTTTTTTTTCAAACTGGATTTAATTAAATATTGAGCAAAGTGCCACAGCCATCCATCGTGCGCTTTTGAAGGAGAAATTCGGGGATGCACAATGATTTTTGTTGGATGAGGCAAGGAAGAGTCAATATTTAATGTGCCATGAAGGATTTATAAGGAATATATCTTGCAGGAGAAATAAATACGAGGAGACATCTTTATCTCTCTTGGGTTGATTCAGTGTCCATCTTTGCAGATTTCAACTTCTTTAATTATGTAGAGAGAACAGGAAGAGCTGAAGGAATGGCAAGGCTCTGGATGAAAACCTTGTGCCAGGACAGATTCCAAGAGCCTCCAAGACTTGTCACAGGGGCCAGGAAGGAAGTGAAGGAGTTAAGGCAGAGGAATTGTGCCAAATTTGCTGTGAGGGTCAAATTGATAACATCACAGGAGAATCAGGAATGGGAAGGGAAGGGGTTGGATTTCTCAGAGCAAAGGGAAATTTGATCCACTCGGAACCATGACCAGAATGGAGGTCAATAAATGCTCTTTAATTATTTATAGAGACTAAAAATGTTTTCATAATAAAACGGAAGGAGTGACTGGAAATGGGGAAATTAGAGGGAATGATGGTAAATCTGTAACTCGCTCTAAACACATCCCAAGCTGGGAGAGGACAAGGCAGGAGGTTGACAGCAAAGCCTCGTGAGGAAGTTTTGCTGCAGGTTCCCCACTCACCTCTTGTGATCACACAATAATCTCCAGTATTAACCAGCAATTCCATGGGTGCTAAGGAAATGTGCTCACTTTCAGGTTTTCTCCTTTGAACACACAGAAATAAATGAGCAGAAATACCCTTAACCCTTGGAGCCCATTTCTCAGGGGTCTGGCAGTGCTGCAAAACCCCTCTGGGAATCAGATCCTGAACAAAAAGGTTTTGCCCATCAAAAAAAAAAATTCCTCGTATCCAGATGAGTGGATCTGCTCTGGATAGAGAGCAAAGAGTTTTCCTCTGATGAGAGAGCTGAATCAGCATCATTAAACTGTCAGGAGAAATCCTCTGTGCTAACAAATATATTGCAATTGCAAAGCTCTGAGCTGCAAATTAAGAGGTCCCTGATGTCCAGAGGGACACGTGGCAGTGGGACAGACTCAAGGTCAAAAAGCTGCTTTCCAGGTGACCCCGTGCTGGAATAAACCTGCAGTGCCCAGGAAGAGCAGGCAGAACAGAGCACATTGGGGAAATCATGGGGTGATTTGGGGTGAGAGGAACTTAAAAGTTCATTTGATTCTACCCCTACCACAGGCAGGGACACCTCCCACTGTCCCAGGCTGCTCCAAGCCCCGTCCAGCCTGGCCTTGGGCACTGCCAGGGATCCAGGGGCAGCCACAGCTGCTCTGGGCACCCTGTGCCAGGGCCTCAGCATCCTGACAGGGAGGAATTATTTTCTAATGTCTCACCTAAAAGTGAATCCATTCCCTGTGTCCTGTCCCTCCACCTCTTATCCAAAGTCTCTCTCCAGCTCTCCTGGAGCCCCTTTAGGCACTGGAAAGGGCTCTAAGGTCTCCCTAGAGCCTTCTCTTCTTTGAAAATTATTATTATTTTTTGCAGTGAGAAAAAAAAAAAAAAATCAGCCCAGCTCTGAGCCTCGGCGTGGCATGGAAAGGAATTTGCAGGGCATTACCCAGAGCTGCATCCTCAGAGGCAGGAGGGCTGATGGGGCTGCATTCTGCTCTCCATGCTCATTGCCTATTACAAAAATGGATATTTTATTTTTTTTTTTCTCTGACTAAGCCTAGAAACACAGAACCTCCAGCATGGAACAATAATAGCTTTGACTCTGTCTTTATATAGGTCACGTTGGGAGGCAGGCACGCTCCGCTCCGTATGCCAGGGGAAAAAATAGCACTTTTTGACACGCTGCAACAACTTCTGAGGGGAAGAACAGCCCCCCCTCCCCTCTCCCCTCAGCCTGAGGCACCGATCCCAGAGCAGCTGTCAGAGGGAAACCCCATTTCTTGAGAGCAACACTTCTCCCTTGTACTATTTCTGGAGGTAACCACCTCCGAAAGGCAGCGCTGTGAAAGCGTCAGCAAAGCCACCAGCTGAGCACAGGAGCCTACAGGAGAGGCTTGGGCTGCCTCTGATTCCTGCTCCTTCCCCTCAAGCACTCAAAGCCACCAGAATTCTCTGCTGCCCACGGGGAGAGGGGCAGGAGGGTGTTGCAGGGCTGTGCTTTGTGAGTGGGACCCCCACGTTCTCCCAGGAGAGCGCATGAGCATCCCACTAAGGAGCAGGCAGGGCACCACGCAGGGCTGGGCACAGCCACACACCCCCAGGGCCCTGCTGAGTCAGGGATCCCACTCATACACTGTTCTCTGCATTTTGAAGTGTCCTTTTTTCCTGCCAAGTCGTTTAAATTCCTTTAAAGGGGCCTTCTGATAAGTGCAGAAACCAACCCTGATCTGCTCAGCTTCCAGTCCCACCAGGGGAAAAGCTCTTTCAGGTGATGCCTTGAGCTTAGATGAGCACAACCTCACCCTTCACTTGGTAAAGCCTGGATGAGATGATGAAACCAAGACTCAGAACTAACTCAAATTTCCCCCAAAACGTTCCAAGGCCCAGCACAGCAGGCGTGTGTTTCACAGCACAGTGCTCAGCACAAAGCTGCAGCCACCGGAATTACACTTCTCTGTGTATTAAAAATTAATGTAACACCTACAGATCAGGCCAGCCTCTGCTGCCTCAGACATTTCCAATCATTTCAGGGGATTTCCTGCAGGCAGCTCGTGGTTTTGGGGGAGGGAAGAGAGGACACTTCCAGGGATGGGGCAGGCACAGCTTCTCTGGGAAGCTGTTCCAATCCCCTGTGCCTCTGTTCCAGCCACACTGAGCTCCAATCACACTCTGAGAGCAGCACAGCACAGCACAGCACCAGGGTGATTTATTGCCCAAGGCTTCACTGATGGTTAAACTTCTTACAAGCCATGATAGGGCAGGTCCTGAGCCCCAGTGAAACCAGCAGCTCCAAAAGCAATGACTGAGCTTGTGAATAATTTAGGCAAGGAAAAATCCATCCATCCTGCCCCACGCAATCACACTCAGACCTCAGCTGGCAGCACCAGGCCCTGCTCACTGCTGCTCCAAGTCACCCGTGGCTGGAGCCCCAGCAGCCAAAAGCAGCTCATTAATTCTCCTGGCATTCACTGGGTGCTTTCTAAAGCAGACCTGGAGCACTAGCACAGGAGAACACGCTTGGACCTCCCAAAAACCACACAGACTTGGGGTTTTTAATGATCCCTTGCCCTGAATTTGATATCAGCCTGGCTGCAGGCTCCAGGAGCCCAGTGGCTCTGGCACTCCTGCCTCCCAAAGAGGGGAGGGAGCCCTGCACAGCCTCTGAGGAGCATTCAGCCTGGAAGCTTCTCCCCTTCCCTGTGGTTTTGCAGCACCCAGCTGAGCAGAAGCATTTCAGTCAGGGTTTCCATTGCTGCCCATGGTGTTCAGCAGGTCCTGAGGAGGTGATCCCATGGGACATCACCAAGGGCATGAGGCTGTTGGGCCACACATGTAAATAAAAAGGGTTTCTGTCCCACTGCGCTCCTGGCTGGCATGAGAGACTGGCACGTGAAAGGAAAGCTGGAAAAAGGAAGCACAGCAGCTCACTCAGAGTGCCACTGGGAGACTGGGGAAGAGCTGCAAGCCAAGCCCAGCTCAGCAGCCCCTGCCCTGCTCCTCCTGGCCCTGGGCCATCCAAGACATCTGTCCCTGGCTCCAGTGAACATCCAAGGGATCTCAAGGCATGGGAACTCACATTGCCCAGACCAAACCACGTCTCCTGCTGGGCACAGGCAAGGAAGAACACAAAACTCAACACAAAAATGCAGCTTTTTGGGCTGAAACTGTAACATCTGAGCATTCCCTGAGCGCTCCCTGGGAAAAGCAGAGCTGTCTGAACTATACAGGGCTGCTGCTTGGAGGAGATTCCTCTCCTCCCAGCACTGCTGATAAGGGGATCTATTTCCACATCTTGGGAGAATATCAATATCTGTCCTTCAGAAAAAGAAAAAAAAAGAGTGAATGATAACTCTTTGCCTGATGTCTGCATGATGAATTTGTGACCCAAAAGCCTTTTGAGAAGAAGGATTGGCCTCAAGTGGGCCATTAATAGCAGAGCACTGCAGCTGTATCAGATGTTACAATATTTAGATGAATAGAACATCACTTCTTCTACTTAACCAAAATGATTCTCTACACAGAGAGCATGGATGGGGCTGCACAGGGATTCTACATTTAGGGACAGCCCAGCCAGGGGACAGGGCCCCTCTGCTCCCCAGGGCAGGGGGGACACACAGAGCAGAGAACAGGCACCTGCAGCACAGGGCTTGCATCTAAAATTCCACTTGGGATCTTAAAGCCCCTTCAAGGAGTTATTAAAGCAGAAAATTGTAATGATCTGACAATGTTACAGCACAATAACCCTTCATTTGCATGAAATCCTTGGTAATAATGTACTTACTTCCAGCATATCAATGCCCAGGTCCCTATAAAGTTCTGCATGGCAGCACAGGTTTGATAACACTGGGTTATCTACGGCTCCTTGACATCCACTGGAGGGAGGGGTGGGAGCTCCGTGGATGTCTGGAGCACATTATTAATAGCACAACAATTCAGAAGCTGCAAGGAGCACAGCAGATTCCCTGTAGCTATTTTTAATGTCTTTCTAGGCATCCCCCTCGCTGCCAGCAAAAAAAGACAAACTTGTTTTACTTATTATCAGCAAGATCACGCAGTGAAATCACAGTGACCTTCACTGCTCTAAGCCTTTCCTGAAGGGCCCCAGCAGCTCCCTGCTCCTGCAGAGGCAGCACTCAGCACCCCACAGGAGGGACAAAGGGCTCCAGGGAGCCTCTGAAATGTATCAGCATCCCCAGAGCCAGCAAAGAGTAAAACCAAGCCCCTCCAACAGCCAGCTGGAGCTGAGGATGAAGAAATCATTTCTGGGGTTATATCCCCAGCTGGGTGTCTGCCCTGGGCAGCAGCTCCTGTTGGGAGGGTGCAGCAGGGCTGGGGCTCAGCCTGGGCAGCTCTCAGCCTTGGCTTAATTCCAGCCCAGGTGAGAGAAATAAAGAATCCAGCCAGCCCTCAGAGCTTTTGGGCTAAGAAAGAAACCCCAGGCTGCAGCCAGAGCCCCTGGGAGGAGCCTCACCGACAGCATCAATGCAGGCGCCAGCAGGAGCAGATTTACAAACTGCATTTAAACACACCCAGGCTTGTCATAACCTCAGGATCAGCTGGGAACAGTCAGGAATAAGTTAATTTTCACAGACACGCAGCCACTGAAAGCCCCTGAGGATCCTGCATGTCTGACTCACTCAGGGATGCCACTGCATCCCAGGCAGCCACTGCCACGTCCTTGCTGCTCCTGAGCTGTTCCCACCTGCATCCCAAGGAGAGGCAGGGTCAGGAAGGAGATGCCAACAGCTCAGCTGAGGGATTCTCACCCTGCAGAGCTGCTCGCAGAGGATCAGACACATTCCAGAGGCAAATCCAGGATCTTTTTTGCTGTGGACTGCCTGCAGTGCCAGGTGGGACATTGTCTGCACAGTGCCTGGGGGCAAAAATGGACAATGTCCAGAGTCACTGAGCACCACGGGGACATGCACCCTGTCCAGTGCAGAGGGTGGCTCAGTCTGAGGGGGCTCTGGGGGTGGGTCTGGTTCTCCAGGAACTCGGGCTCTGCCTGGCCTGAGGAGCACGAGCTGGGCCAGGCTCCCAGCAAACAGCTGGGCTTCCATTCCATGAAATCACTCATTCCAGGGCTGCTGCACTCAGCAGCACCTTCCCCCTGGCTGGGGATGTGTGCAGGTGTGGCAGAGTGTCCGTGGGGGCTCCAGGGAGCTGCTGGGTGATGTGCACACCAATGATGCTCTCACTCCTGAAGGAGAGAGGTGCTCAGTGACACAGTACAGAACCACTGCCTGGAAAACTCTGAAGCATCAAATCTCCCGTTCTGAGCTGCACAGCAAGAGCTGTGAGCCTTTGCTTATTCTCTAAAAAGGAGGGGGCTCCTAACAGCCTGGTAATCTTTAAATCCTTCTGTTTAAAGGACAGAGTATCAGAGGCATTTTGCTGCTCTCCAATACCCACGGTTATTAACCACCCCATAAAGGCCAGGGATATAAAAGACACAATTTCCCAGGATGCTTTCCTTTGGAGCAGAACTCAGGATGTGCACTCAGCTCTGCCCCACCACTGCCAGTGGAGTGTAGATTTTAATTAAGTGCATCACTTGATGAAAGGCAGGATGCAAAAGAACCTTGAGCAAATGTCGTGGTCCTTGGGCAGGCTGGGACACCCTGTTGGGGAGGAGGCCAAAGAGCTGCCTGGAGAGTTATTAAAAGGCAAGTTTTTAGATTGCTAAAATAAGAGTGTATGAGAAGTTCTTCTGGATTAGCCCAGTGGCCCAGCCAGCAGCCTGTCCTGCCTCTGGCAGTGGAAACAGGAAGGGTTATTTAGGGATATCATGAGGGCCAGACCCCTTATAGAGAATCACAGAATCGTTTAGGTTCAGAAATCCATCCACAGCCAGCCAGCCCAACCATCCCCCAGCACAGCCAAGGCCAGGCCTCACCATGTCCCCAAGTGCCACATCCACACAGCTTTTAAATCCCTCCAGGAACGGGGACTCTGCCACTTCCTGACACACAACCCAAATCTCTAGACCATTACAACATCGATTCACAACCCCTCCCACCAAGAAAACCAAAAATGGTCAGAGTGTTTTGCTTTGAATCAACCCAGACTGGCTTGGGATAAAACAAATGAATGAAAGTTAGAGCTTGCTGAGTAAAAAAAATCCCTTTGACTTTGAAAGATGCTTTCAAAGTGTGACCCCCAGAGCCACCCTGGCTGTGCCTCACCCCAGGCACTGTCCCCTTTGTGGCTTTTCATGGTTGGTTCCACGTGAAAGGGAATGGATATGCCACGTTTGATATTCCTGAAGACACAGATGTTCAAGGGAAAATTGTAAAAACGCATTAAAACTCAGCAAAGAGACCCAGGGTCAAGGAAGCAACACAAGAATGCAATAAAATAGAGCGAGAATTAAATTACTGCAAGCAATTCCTACATCTCAAGAACTGATGTAATGACAAAATCATAGGCATGCACCAGTATTACACAGAAGTTAGGATTGATAATACATCTTCATCTTTAATTTCTCTTAGATTTACTCATCTAAATGAGCAAACTCTTGGAATTTGGCCCAGATCAGGATTTCAAGCCAAGAAAACCTCAGGCTGTGGAGATCAGTGGCTCTCAGCTGTGCATTTTGCATCCTGCAGGAGACGTGGGGGTTGAGAAAGATGAGAAACCCTCCCCAAAAATCCCTTCCGCTCTTCCTTCTCAGACTTCTTCCATTTCCCCTTTCTTTGTTCTCCTCTTCCCCATTTCCCACCCCCAAGTGCCTCTCCTCAAGCCAACACCAAGCCTGGAATGAGTGAGGCCCCGAGGATGAGGATGGCAGAGGGATGTTCCTGCTGGGGATTTGGGGCTTGGCATCCCTCCAGGAACAGAGAGGGGCAACAGGGGCAGGGTGATCACCCAGCCAGCCAGGCCTCCTGGGCTTGGGACGCCTTCCAGGAGGAGAAAAGCTAGAGGGTGAACTCTGGAGAGAAAACAGACTTAAAATTAGGTTTGGGGTTTCGAGAAGAAGGAGTGGATGAGCTTGTTTTATTGGGTAATATCTGAAAGCCTGCAGGGCTGGAGGGCTAAAATATGTGCTGCTCCTTTCCTTGACAAATGGTTCATATTTCCTTCAGAGTTGAGTTTCTGCCAACAGTTCCTGTACCACAGGGTTAAACTTCAAAACACAGAGCAGGAAAAAAACGGGTTTTTGGTGGCTCCTTGAAGACCTATAAAACACAGGCCAAAATCCACCCATGAATCAAGTTCTTGAGCACTTTTTTCCTCTGAAAATTCATCTAATATCTGCACAAACCTGGGCTTGAACGCAGCCGAGGGAGCCATTGCTATCATTTGATAACTAATGATAAGCCTTTTATCCCCAGCAGGGATTGAGAGGATCAAGAGTAAAATGAGTTCCTGAGGATGCTGCTTTGACCCCTGACCTGATCCCTGACCCCAGACCCGAGGGGAGCCCGGTGATTTACAGCTCACAGCACTCAGGATAAGCCTTTTGTCTTTGGAGAGATGGGGTTTAATCTTAGCTGAAGGGTTTTGGTGGTCAGCCCTGAAAACAGCTCCTAAGCCTGGAGCTGTGATGGTCATTTTGTCCCCTGGAATCCCCCCCCAGGGGACTAACACAGCCCCCGGGCCATCAGCCCTGTCCTGGCAGGGTGAACCCACAGCCAGCCCCTCCCAGCTGCAGCTCCCTGCCAGCACAGGTGGCTCTGGTCCCTGGGGTGTCCCACAGCCCTGCCAGGGATCCCTGGCAGCTCAAGGTCCACCCCTTCCATCTCCTCCTGGTACCTCCCCTGTCCCCTGCCACAGCTGCCCAGCGAGCCCCGTGTGCCACACACTGACCCAGGAGTCCCTTCCTCCTTGGCACTCCCCAGGCTCCCTCAGCCCAGCCCTGTGGTCCCCCAGGTCCCCGTTTTGAACCCCAAATTTTGAACCCCAACCCCCACTGGCCAAAGCTGTGATTCCCTGGCCCACAGCCATGTCACAACCAGCAACTGCTCCCTCTGCAGCCATTCCCAAATTCGTCCCTGTGGCCCCAACACCAAACACCACCCACCTGTGTGGGATTGTTCCTAAATGAAATGCATCCAAATTCACAGAGCACTCTTCAAGAAATGCCTTCCCTGCCTTTGTGGTATTTTTATAACCTGCATCTCAAGTGCCTTTCTAGTGCATCATCCCATATATAATGAAGAAATACCAGACACGGATATAACACTGGAACAGATGCTCCTACCACCCAAATGAATAATTTCAACATTAATTCAAAAACCTTTAGAGCAGTCAGGATGCCAACATGCAGAGGATTATCAGCCAAGGGAAGAGGAATTTAATGTATGCAGGTAAAGGCAAATTTGTTTTTCATCAGCACCACACACTGAACTGAGTCCCTACAGGTCAAATCTGCAGCAGGCGTTTCTTACAAGAAGAAAGGTGGAGTTTTTAATCTCAGGCTCACATTTTGATATCCAAAATTCCTGTAAATGCCATTAGTTTTGGTGCCCTAACCAAATTAATCCTGATTCACTTTCAGCACTCAAACCTCTTCAATCAGATGCTGGGAGCTAAATAGGTAATCAGGTGCCATAAGTGACTGACTTGGGGTTTGAAACCATGGAGGAGGGAGCCCTCCTGGAGCCAGCCTGGTGCCTGACCAAGGAGCTCCCCTGGCTCTTCCCGAAATCCCTCAGCCAACACGTCTGGGAAGCCCAGGACTGATCCCCTTCCAGCAGGCTGCTTCTGCCTCACTCAGACTTCCCAGAAGATTATCACTCTCAGCCTTCTCTGAAGTCATCTCCTTTTCGTTCTCCAGATCAGATAAAACGCCCAGACAGGAATCCAGGGAAGGGATGTGCTGCTTCCAAAGGATGCAGGTTTTCCTCTCCTTATCACCCTTTGCCAGCCAAGTACAAAACGATCATTTAACTGCCCATTATCCCAGCACAAGGTCAGAGGAAGAGTTCCTGCCAGGTGCTTCAATGGGCTCACATTAGACCCAGGGAGAAGGGATTTCATCAGCCCAAAGGGATGGATTTGGGTTTTATCCTTGGCGTTTCGGCCGAAGGCGCAGCCCTTCCATTGCCAGCCCAGCCACATCCCCTCCACTCCAGACAAGTTTCCTCATCCCAGTAATCTGTGGAATGATCCAAGTTCCAGGGAAGAGCGCGAGGCACAAGGGCACTTCCTGCCCTTGGTGTTTGTTGGGGAGCAGGATTGCAAAAGTGCTTTTGGTTATTGGCTGCTGTCAGTCAGCGACAGCCCCAATTACAACGGCAGCAGAGAGCACGTGGCCACCAATACATTTACAAGGATTGATTTTCACATACCAGCACAGCAATAATGCAGACTCCTATTCAAGGAGACCTTATTAGCCAGCCAGGCTATGCAGCAGTAAAACATGAAATTGCACTGAACAGGAATGTAATCCCCATGGACCTTCTCCTTCCCCACAAAATTTTAGTTCAACATCGATTTTTTATGTTGGACAAACACATCATGAGGCTGAAATGAGATAGGTGGAGTCATCTTCAGCCTTTTTTCTGCTGGAAAAAAATGTCTAGTAACGAGGTGAGAGAGCCCTGTAATTACTGCTCCAGGATTCATTTCATTCATTTGCAATGCAGCTCCCTCCTGACCTTCCTCCAACGCTGGCGTTCACAGACACACCACAGGGTATCAGCTTGGGTTACTCCACCTCCACTGGGGCAGCAAGTTTCAGGATACTGGAATGAACTGGAACTTGAGAGCCTGCAGTTTTTATTCCTGGAGTTACCCGGTTTTGCTCAGTGTCTCTTGCCTCTCATCTTTCCTCACAGCATCACCACAGCAAACAGCTCTTGGTACAGGGGGAGAGGCAGCTGGAGGAAGAAAAGGGCCCTGGTTTCCACCCACAAAATCCTGGGCAAAAGCTGGAGCATCACATTTGTCAGCAGCTTTGCAGTGTTCTGCTGCAGCACTGAGCTGGAACCTCACAGGTCCTGTTGGGGCAGGGAGGATGAGCCCCCTTGCTGGTTCTCAGTGACAACAAAATGCACTCAGGTCCCACTTACTGCTCAGCCCCTGATTGGCTTTAAAACTGCCCAAAAATCAGTGGTTGCTGAGGAGGGAGATGGGGAGAGGGAGGCCCAAGGAGTCACATCCTCCCAGCACTGCAGCTCCAGCTGCTGCACTGTGTCTTCCAGCACAGACTGATTGCAGTGAGACAGGTCCCGAGGCTTTTATTACTGTGTTTTATATTCCAGAGAGTAAATTCCTCAGGAAAAAGAAGAGCAGCAAACCCTGGAAAGCACTAGAGTGGCAAATGCTGAGCACTGGGAGGACTGGAGCACAACCAGTGAGAAGCAGGGACAAAACACAAACAAGCTGGTGGCACTGGAGCAGCCCCAGTGTCCCTGAAGGGTCACCTTGCTGGATCTGAAACTGGATGGGTTTAAACCATGTTTGCCTCATTCTGCAGTTCCAATTACTGCAAATTCTAGAGCAGGCAAAGCCTTGTTATTATTGCTGCCCAAACACAGCCCCAGCTCACTGAGACTCGGCGCTGCCAGTTGAACCAACAAACCCAGCTGGGGAGGAAACACTGCCAGGACGTGGCTCCTGCTCTCCCAGCACATTCCCACCACTGACCAAGGCAGGAATGATCCCATCCTGCCCCTCCTGCCTGGAGCAGCCCCAGCAGAGCCCTTTTCTGCAGGCTCTGGGGCTGTTTCTGGGCACAATCAGGGCTTTTCTCCCCTCTCAAGGGCCTGTAGAATTGAGCCAGGCCAGGAATCCATCAGACCTCACCAGCACAGCATCCCTCTGTACCAGAGGGAACTTATTTTAAGTAGAGCAATCCTTTCTTTTGTCACTGAAGTGGAGTTTTAAAATGTCTCTCTTGTAAATGTGCCAAAAATAAGAGCATAATTTATTCATTTCCTCTATGTGCATTTTGTTCCTGGTTATCTTTCCAACTCCTTGACTGCTGTGAAAAGTTAAAAAAAGGAAAGAAAAGGGAAAAAGCACCTCTAAAGGTTAAAACTTTGAGCCAATTTCAACTTCAACACGCATTAGAGCAGTGTATTTTTCATTCATTCCTCCTGGTGACATTTCAAGCTTTGTTACAAATCAATCAGCATTTCCAAAAGCATTTGGAGAAGCAGGAAACTATAGTGGCTACAAATCCTACAACACCCATTATTCTTGCTATTTGACTCGTTTGGATGAAAAGCATTTCAAAGGTGATTTTAAAAGAAGCAAAGGTTTGTCTGAAGTTTCAGGACGGACAAAAGACCTCCGTGCAATGTTTCAGCAGCAGAATAAACTTTAGCAATATACACAGAATTCATTTCATCATGAATTTGGTCGAGCACTCAAAAGGATGGAGCCTGGAGAGGGAAGAGATACAAATAATACAACTCTGTATGATGTGAAAATACTGGGAAATGGGGAATGTACCTAAAAGCCATAAAAGTCAGATTTAAGGTCGAGGTTCTGGAAGCTTCCTTCAGTGTGGTATTTGCCACCCAAGGGCGCAGAATCATTAAGGATGAAAAAGACCTTCAAGACCATCAAACCCAACCTTCACACCACATCTCAAAGTGCTGCATCTACTTTTTGAACACTTGCAGTGAGGTGACTCCAGCCCTGCCCTGGGCAGCCCATTCCAATGCTCAACCACTCTTTCAGTGAAGAATTTTTGGTTTTTTTCCTGGTATCCAACCTGAACCTCTGTAGTGCAACTTCAACCCCAGTTTATTTCAGTGCCCAAGGAAGGAGCACCTCAGCTCCTGACAGCAAGGTTGACAGGCCAGTGTTGTGCCAGGGGTGTCCAACACAGCTGTTTCACTTTCCCAGAGGCACCAGGAGCAGTGGCAGGTGTCCTGTGGGGTGGGACACACAGCCTGAAGCTGAGGAGAGCAGTGGTCACTTGGCTGTCCCAGTTTGCCAGGTGCTGCAGGAGCACCTTGTGCCATGTACGAGTCCTAGAAACTTAACATTTGTGGTGGTTTTTTATAGTAGTGCATGTGAGTCAAGATGGAGGATTTGGGATGTTGTCTTTGTCCTTCTTCTTCACCCTCTTCTTCACGGGTTTGGGTGGTTTTCTGTAACTGGGTGTAAAAGGTCCGCATTGCGGGCCTTGGGTGGTCATCGTTGGGTCAGAAACATTAATAATACAGGTGTCACCTCGTTATTGGGTGATTAGCACTTGAATAACCTTGGAAGGAGTTAGAAGCTCTCCATTTTACCTCATTTATCTAACTTGCTAGTTGGAGCTCACTGTACATGAGTCATGATAGATAAGAATTAATAAACAACCGAGTCCGAACTCGATCCTACATTTCCCATGTATTATTCATCCTGACCTTGGCAGAGAAGAACAGAAGCCAAATTCCTGCCAAGGGGCCAGCACAGCCCTCTGTCCCCATGTCCCAACCCTTGTCTCCCCATCCCACACTGCTGCAATCCCAGCAGGAGTAAACTCTGCAGTCTGATGGGAGCCCTGGGGCAGGCAGGGAGCAGTGCACGTAAATGGGGATCTCCATAACAGAAGCCAAATTCCCCGGGGTTTAACCAGGGAGTAATTGCCAGTTTGTTTGGGAAACTCACGGGGATCAACCACCAGTCAGCATCAGAGAGGAAACTGTGCCTGGGAGAGGACAAGGAGGAGAAAGAACCCCCCAAACCTGCACCCTGCCAGCCTGGCAAAGCCCTTGCTGCCATTTGCCCATTGCCAGTTTACTTTGTACCCACTTTGTACCCACCAAGGCTGAGGCTGGGTGGGCAGAGCAAACCCAGCAGCCCTGGTAGAACGGTCAAAGCCCTCCCCAAATGACACAGCTCCTGATTTTCCCCAGCTCAAGGCAAGCAGAAAGCAGCTGGAATCCCACTGTGCCCAGCCTGGCCAGCGGTGCACGGGGAGGAGGACAGAGGTGCCACATGATGGATCATCTCCGTCTCCTGTCACTCCTGGTTACCATCATGCCAAAGGAGGAGGAAAATCTGGGCCTCAGAGTGACATTATTCTCTGTCTGGAGCCTGGGGAGCACCACGGGTGAGTCTGAGAAGATCCTTTTCCATCAGGGATGAGCAGCTCCTCCTCATTCCCCGTTTGCTGCTGCGCTTCCCAAGCCAGGCTGGGATAAAGCTGGGATAAAGCTGGGATAAAGCTGGGATAAAGCTGCCCTCAGCCCCCAGATGGAGATGGGTCAGGAAGCTCAAAGTGACACGAGGTGACACACAGCAGTGCTCTGAGCTGGAAAATGGGAATGCTGTGCATTATTGCCCAACAGCCCCAGCCCTGCCGCAGCTCCTTCAGCCGCTGCCCTGGGGTGGTTTTCAGACACTCCCTGAGGAGGGGATGCAGACAGGCACTGCTGTGGAAATCAAAACCTGCCAGTTCTGCTTCCAGCATTCTGTAACCTCTCCAAATGGATGCTCTCACGTCCCAGGCTGTCTTTGCCTCTTATCCAAACTCAAATGAGAAACAAACTCCACTCTGCAGCTCAGGACTCAACAGGAGGGTCTCCCTGACCCTTTTGGCTCTTCAGTCTCTGTGTAAATCACTTAAAATCAATTCTAACTCCATTTTCCTTTGCAGGACTCATCCATGCAGCAATGAATAGAGTAAAACTTGCCATCAAACTTTGCTCCATCACACTCTGACAAATTTCAGTTCAATCCCCTTTTGCTGATACCTTTGCCTGTGATTCTTTAGGTGACATAAGTCACTCATCTGTGACACGAGGTATGGGCACAGCTGAAGCAGCTCCACCACCAGCAATGGGTAAAATAATAATAATTCAAGGTTAGGGCATAAGCTAGAGATAAATCCCCATTTAAAAACTCTGCACAGATGCCTCTAGCAGGTTCCTGCTTGTCTTTATGGTTTCATCAGGGCTATTTCTGTTCCAGGATGTTATATTTGTAATATTTTTTTTTTTTTATTATGTAGGAAACAGCTTATTTGATCAATTTGCCCTGTTTTTCTCTTCATGAATTTAGTGGGAGGTTAATCATTTCCCTGGCTTTACTAGAAATTACCTGCCAGATATAATTGCAGTAAATAAAACTTGCTCTGGAGCTCAGGCTTGTGCGGCTCAAAACAAATGCTTGCAATTACTGCATTTGTGGAGCATGAGCTCAGGAGAGCAGGAACACGGGGAAGGAAATTAGTCTGGGGTCTTAAAAGGCACCTCAGGACTGCAAATGTGTGTTCCCTGGCAGCTGGTCAGCAAATCCCCAGGGATATTCTGCTAAATGCTGCCTGGCTGTCCTGGAGAGGCAGCAGTGCCCTGTGCCTGCTCCCTGCACATCCCAGGCTGCTGGGGGGAGCAGGGATGTCACTCCCAGGCCTCCAGAAAGTGCTCAGCAGTTGCTCAATGCCCCTTGATCCTTCCCATAGGCAGCAAAGTTCTGATATTTCCCTTAAATTTACTCTTTTCCCTCACAGCTTGAGCTGCCTCAGACACCTTGTTAAGTCAGGTGCCCTCTCCTGCAGCTGCAGTGCCTTTGCCACCTGTTGACAGCTCTGTCTCACACAGACACCTCTGAAAAACACTCAGGTTATGCACAAATCCTGTGTGTGACCTGCGGGGAGGGCTGGGGGCAGGGGCTCAGGGCACCCCTGGCACCCAGAAATCCGAGGAAAAAGCTGCATTTGTGCCTCCAGCCTTTGCTGTCCCTCAGGACCCTGAGATCAGCGCTGATGTCTGGGGGCAGGAATGGATAATGAGGAAATATTTTTTTTGCTTATTAAGAAGAAGATTTATTTTGGAAACGTGCCCCTGCATTTCTCTCAGCGCTGCACAGTAAAACGCACACACACACGAGGGGGGCAATTTCCTACAGGTCACTTCCTGCAATTAAAAAAAAAACAAAAAAACAAAACCCTTTAATGTTATTCCTAATAAATACTGCTTTCAGATGCTGAGCAGAATACTCTGTGTTCTTTCTTGGCTTCCTAAAGCAAAAGCCTCAGAATGCATCCCCCAGCAAGAGCCATCTCTGAGGTTACACATCCCTGCACTCCCATCGCAATAATCCCTCTCACATTAAAAAATAATCAGCTTCATCTCATTTGCAGATTCTTAAAAGCACCGAATCCTGTGGTCACTTGGCAATAGGAAGGCACATCTCATAAATAGTAAATGAAAACAGAGCTCTCTTACCTTCCCCCCAGAAGCAGGGCTGAAAGCTGGGCAGTCCCACAGGGAAACAGATTCCTTCCAGGAGGCTTTCATTCCAGAATGGCTGAAATTCCTGCCCGGGGAGGCTTGTTTGGGGGGAAGACAGAGGATTCTGCTGGACATTTAAAAGGTTTGTTTCACTGTTCCCACCCTGATAAACCTCTCTGTAAATGCAGTTCTTCCTTGTTGTAGTGGAGAAGTGCCAGAGCTCTTGGTAAAACCCAAATCAGTCATTTTTATGGGGAACCTGCACAAATGCCTGTTTCACCAAAGAGGAAATTTGGGAAGCATCTACAGCTAAGCAGAACAGAGCAGCTCGCTGAAATGGGTGCCTAAAGGCAGCTGCAACCAGAGAAATGAGATCTATAATACAAGGCTTTGCCAAAAAAATAGACTTCTCTGTTTTCCCCCTTTCTTCCTAATATACTTGTGCACTTTCTTTTGTAATAAAACCTCCCTGGAACAGGCAGTCCCTCATTATGGATGTGTGTGTTGTGCCAGAGCTGTGGTCCAGCAGTGAGGTTACTGCAATAATGTGTCCAAGACATCAAGAATAAACCTTTTCTTCTTCTTTTTTTTTTTTAATTTTTTTTTATAAATCCATAAGACTAAAAGGCCTTTAAAATTTAGTGTATATGAAAGCAATTCAATTTTATAGGAGCAGGGTGTACAGGAGCTGCTCTTGCAGCCATCTTATCATTCCTCAGCGAGGGATAATGCTCTGTTAAATTCTAGCAAATGTTTTAAAATACACAGGAAACTCACTGATATTTTACCATCCTGTTGGGTTTCACCTCGGCCTGTGCTCTGGCTTTCCTCAGGTACTGTTGTAACAGGTAAAAGAATTATAGAAGAAAGGCCTCATAAAATCAGGCCTGCTCTGCTAAATTGCCAAAGTTAGCCTGTCACTTCTTGTAAGTAATTTGCAATTTCCAAACAAAAACAATATCTTGGTAGGAAAACTCGTTAGCACAACCACCTATTCCTGGGCTGAGAAACAAACCCAGCTGCAATAGGATCTGTCCCATAAGAAAACAGTAAAGAAAATATGTAAACAATCCAAGAATAGAAAGGTTTGATAGACAAGCAGAATACCTTCTACTGACCAACAGAGTAATTAGCAAGAAAGCAATTAACCAATTAAAGTTGCACGTGAAATCTGTAAAAACTGTAAAAAATGAGTTGTGATAACAAAGAATTGGCTTTTCCCACATGAAGAAAGTGGAGTCTCAGCTAATTTACTACAATAATGTACAAGCAGGGCTCCTGTTGGTTTCCTTGCAGGGATTTCCAGGTCAGAAACAGAGGGGTTGGTGTGGGATTTTGGCCAGCACCTGATGTGTGGGTTCTCAGTGACCCTGCTGGGATGATGGACAGTCACCCCCAAGGCTCAGATCCTAAAGACAGAGGGTCCTTGGCCAGCAGCCTCCTCTGGCCTTGGAGTTTCCATGTGGAAGCCACTTGTCTGCCAGGGGGAGGCAGCTCTGCTCAGCCACCCCCACGAGCACCCACAGCACATGGCCACAGTTCCATCCTGCACAGAAGAAAAAAAAACCTTGAAATGGATTTGGGTGACTCCCAGGGTGATCAACCAGGCTTGGATTGGTAATTCAAAATCTTTGGGTTCAGCTCTCAGCCCTGCCACAAACCTCTCAAGCTGGCAAAAATACATTTATTGCTCTGGAGGTGTTAGCTCCCCATAGACCAGGTGCCCAGAGAAGCTGCTCCATCCCTGGAAGTGCCCAGGGCCAGGCTGGATGGGGCTTGGAGCCACCTGGGATGGTGCAAGGTGTCCCTGCCCATGGCAGGGGGTGGAATGAGAGGCTTTTGAAGGTCCCTCCTAAACCATTCCATGATCCAACACCAGCCTCTGGAATGGGGATGGTGGGATGCTGAAACACAACAGTCACTGATGGACTGTAAAACGTCTCTATCCCTTTGAATAAAAAATAAAGTTAAACATTTCAGTGAAAGTTGGAGCAGTGCAGGAGCAGGAGGGGCTGTAGGAAGCTGCCAGGGGCAGAGGGGGATCTGGGGCTGTGGGGGCAGGCAGAGGCTCCTGGGCTCTGCTCTGGGATTCAGCACCACAGCTCTGCTCCCTGCATTCATTCCTGGAGCATTATCTGAAAGCAGCACGTTCCCTTTGATTGGCTTTACCTCATGGAAAAGACCTTCTAAGAGTCGCAGCTGCTTTTTCAGAGTACTTGTATTTATTTAGTAAAATAATTGGAAATCTGCTTGTTGGTTGGGTACAAAGTCATTTCCTAAGGGCCGTGTTTTTAAAGTGGGATGAGAACAGCCCCAGAACCTGTCAGTCTCTCACAGTTTCTACTGTATGTCAGGAGCAGCACAAAACTGAACCATTGCTTTAAATTATTATGGCTGAAAGAACCCATATTTTTGTTGTCAGAATCTTAAATTGACTCTGCGACAACGCTCCATATGTTCTCCTGCCCTAGATTAAAAGATCAGATAAATTCTAATTTATCCAGTTGGGGTTGTGTCCCTCCAGCTGCCCTTTTGGAAGAGCTGTGCTCCAGCTTGGGAGCTGCTCTGGCAAAGCTGCCAGGAAATCACACAGCAGGGCAAGAGAGGAAGAGGCAGCTCAAAGGCTTTGTCCTCCATGGTCAATAACACGGGAGAGAGGTTGTGCACGTGTTAATTAGCTCCCATTTACAACTGTATAAATAGCACTTTAATAACCTTGGCTGGTGAGAGAGGAGTGGTGGGAGCAGGGGGGATGGATGCAGGAATGCTGGGGTGGGTGTGCCAGGACCAGCCTGTCCTGCTCCAGTTGAGTGCCACACGAGCAAAGCTCAGGCCCTGTTCCAGTTCTCCTGCCTGGACATCAAAAACCTCTGATTCCAACAGGAACTGAGCTGTGCTTGGCTTGTCAGAAGAGCCCATCAATCCAATCTCCTCCCTGGGAGAGCAGGAGAATCATGAAATCCCAGAATGGCTGGATTGGAAGGACCTTAAAGCTCATCCAGTGCCACCCCTGCCATGGGCAGGGACACCTTCCACCATCCCAGCCCCGTCCAGCCTGGCCTTGGACACTTCCATGGCTGGAGCAGCCACAGCTTCTGTGGGCAGCAAGAGAGAAACACACACAGTCTGATCTTTCTGATTCACCACTCGATAATCCAAAGGCTTGGGGTGCCCCCAAGGCCACCCTGCGGCAGTGAAGGGCAGCTGGGGGGGCTCTGTCCCAGCCAGGTGGAATCACTGGGATTCCCTTTAGGAGGAAAGTGCTGCTGCTGCTGCTGCTCATGCCAGTCCCTCAGACAAAGTGCTGCACTCACAGCCGAGTGCATCTTCAAACATTCCCTCTCGAAATCCACACGAAAGGAAGAGAAAATTCCTACAAAGTGTGATTTTCCCCAAAGGCCAGGAGCACGAGGAGCATCGCGGGGTCACGGCTGCTGCCAGGAGCTCTCCCACCCCATCCATCCCCACCCTTGTGGTCCAAACAGCCTCCACCAGTGCCCTGCCCAGCAAACTTCCAGGGCTGCCTCTCTTCCAGGCAGAGAGGATGCAGCTCAGCTGATTAAATTTGTGCTCCAGCCGGGAGGAGGCTTTCATGTGGAGATCACGGAAGCGATCTTGCACCTGAACGTTTCCAGATGCCCTCGGGACATTCTGGCTCCATCCCACTACCTGAGCAGCTTTTCAGTGTTTATGCAAGGAAAAAAACAGTGCAAGGGAAATTTAAAAAAGAATGAAAGGTGTGAGATCAGGCGTTGTACACCCGAAGTACACAATTCTATTTTACACCACCGCTCGGGTGGTACCTGCTCTTCAGAGAAACAATCCAGGTCAGCTTCTCTGGGTGATTTTAGTTGTCATGGAGAATGGCTTGGGTTGGACCTTTCAGGTCATCCCGTGCCATAAGCAGGGACATTTCACACTAATTGGAAGATTATTCATCGGTGTCAAGATACCACATCCGACCAGGTTTGCAACGCTCAGCCTGATTATTGATAATTTATTTGTGTTTATGTAGGACACCCAGCACTAACATTGACATTTCTAATGTGTTTGGAGCATTAGACAAACAGAGGGATTTTTGCCTGCTTAGCACTACACATTATGCATCTGTCCTACACTGTGGCAGCTTTCCCTGCCGCTGGATTTTCACAGTGGTAGGAAATAACAGGGATAAAGGGATTAAAAAGCAGTGATTTTCAGTAAAGCCTTATAGGACATGTCTGCTATGATCTCAGCTTACTTGTCTTCTCTACACCACTAAAACACTCCCATAGTAGACAGATTTATGGCTTAAATGCAGGCGAGTGTGTAAAATAAATATTTTGCTTATAGCTTCCGCACCCTTTCAAAGGTTCCCTGTGATTATAATGGCTTCTGAAGTCTCTTTCCAACGGGGTGATTTGCAGTTCAGAAGTTAAAATCGGGGCCCTCCCCTGGCCTCGGTGCCAGCCAAAGGTCGTGATTGAAGTGTGGTGTTTAGCAATTCCAAATAATTGTATCCAGACTTCAAACACGCCACGCTTTGTCACAGCTGCCACTGAAGGTCAAACTGAATTTAAATTCTGTTTATCTTTGTATTAATAGAGCTACAGTTCAGGCTGTGCCGTGTGAAATGTGCTCTCAGAGCAGGGGCTGAGAGAGAAATGGAGAAAGACCACGGGGACTGTGGGGACTGAGAGACTCCATCCACAACGGGCAAGAGAGGGAAATTCAAAGCCTGTGAACCCTCATTTCACAGAGGAGGAGCAGTTTCACACCTCAGCTGGGCCGTGCCCATGTGTGTGGCAGACCCAACAACTCAATCAACTCCTCCTGATGGAAACCCCAGAGGGAAAACTCCAGAACCCTCCTCCCGTGGCTGCTCCCTCCGTGTTCATCCCAGCCCAGGGCTCCCCAGAGCTCCAGGAGCTGTCACCCACCCATACACACAGGGGACAAGCTTACAACTAAAGTTATTCCTGTTAAAACAGGCTCATCACTGTACCTGCTACAAAAGACTCCTGCCCAGCCCCCCAACACACACACACAATATATTCATTAACACAGCAAAGCCTCCAAATTCCCATTGTATCCACTGACCGTGAGCACAAGATTTTTGTTGCACATCACTGATTCCTTGAGTAAAATGGATTTCCAGCAGGCCCTGGTCCTTCCCCACGTGTGGGAAGGGCAAAGCAGCTGCTTCACCTGCTTCACCTTCACGCTGCTCTTTGCTGAGCACAGACCTTGGTCTCAGAGGGGGATGGAAGGCAATAAAGGATGGGGTTGGTGTCTTTGGGTTTTTAAACGTGTCACTGTGCAGCAAACATCCAGTCAAGACATTAAATATGTAAGTTTACATGCTGTAGGAGACATTTCATTTATTTCACACCAAATCAGGAAACAATCCTCAAACCACAGTCATTGAGATGCGAAATCCAATGTTAATGCACAGAAATACTGAGCTAAAAAGATCTTACTTTGCCCAGGGAACACCCAATGAGGGATTTCTCTCTAGAGCAGATCTGTAGAGCTACAGATGTCAGCTCAATTCCTCATCAGGTCCAGGAACTCCCAAGTTAATTTCACACTAAGAAGGTTTCAACAGAACAGACACAGGAAAAAGGTACTTAAAAAAAGAAATACTGAATTCTTTGATGTGGTCAAAATAAAATGGAGAGTTAAGGGTGAGAAGAGGGGGCCAGGAGCTGGGTTTTGAGCTGGGCATATGGGAAGCAGCAGCTGAGGGGGTGGGAGGAAAGAACTCTCTGCTGCCCAGGGAGGCTCCTTCACATCCTGGTCATAAGGAATTGCAAATCCAGCTCTTAAACCCGAGTTAAGCCTCTGCTGTGAGAGCTGCCCTGTCTGTGCAGCACCTCTGCTCCAGGATGGCTGGGAAGAGCAGGGGCTGGACTGGAGACAGGGCATCACTTCTGGTATCAGCAGATGCAAGGAATGTTTCCATGGCTGCTCATCCACCAGCACACGGCAGGGCTGGAGTGGACAGGAGTTCTGTGCTCCGTGTGTTAGCACATTTCCTCTTGCAACAAACACAGATGATGTGCTCACTGTGAAACTCCTCGATTGTCTTTAAGGAGCTTTGGCTTTCTAAGAAGCTTTGGGGGGTTCCTTGCAAAGTGCTGAAATGAGATTAGAGTCCCTCCTAATGAAACATTCACACGACAGATCATTTGGGGAAAGATACATCAGGCACAAGGAAAAGCTTCCCAGTTAATAATGCATAAGAGAAGTGAGATGGAATAGCGTGTGAAATGACTGACCTGCTTTAGAAACGCTGCTGGGTGTCATTTCAGCTCCTCGTTACAGAATTCCCTACATGAAACCATCCAGATGTTCCCACCTGGCCCCCATATTGCCACTGAGGAAGGGTGAACCTCAACAGCCTTTGCTGCTGAGGAGCTGGTTCCTTCCTCAGGGAGCACACACGCAGCTCCAGGCAGTGATCCACGGGGCAGGATCTTCCCAGGAGAAAACAAAGCCTGGGCTCCCTGGCTCTGGAGCAGCCCTGTGAGCTCTGCTCACGCCCAGATGTTTGTGCAGTCCATGCACACTTGAGCACGGGCTGCACCTGCAATCACTCCCAGCAGTTGTGCAAGCGATCATTACACCCGCATGCATAATGAGGAATGCATTATGCAAATCGCCAGCTACTGAGGTAATTGCTCCTTGGCTTCCACAGTTACCCGTGGGCAATTTGTGCTGCGCTGGTGCCTTTCTGAATAAACCCAGCGCGTTCGGGCAGTTCTGAAAATCGGTGTCCACATCCAACACCCGAGTGAGGAGAAACCTCACCGGCTTCACCTGCCTGACAAAAAGCGTCAGCCACACCACGGAACTGCTGGCACAACACACAGACTGCAGTGCCTCTGTTTAACTCACACACCAGCCTTCTGCAGGAGCCATACTTCTCCTCCCAAAATTCTGGCTGTTCCAAGCTGAGTCCACAGACCTATTCCATCAGGACCTGCTGCTGTCTGGACAGAGCAAGATTTTTACCTCTCCAGTAGCAAGTCTCTTTTATTTCCTATGGTGCCCCTTCTACCTGTCATTGCCACTCCCTACCACTTCCCAGTTTGTATTTCTGGCTAGAATGGCACACTGGGATCCCGTGGCACAGTTGAGGGAAATGGATTATGCACACACTCAGGATGTTAAGCAGCTTAATGGCAGGATGTCTGCTCCAGAGAGAAAAGGCAGGGACGTGCGTGACAGGTCACCCAGGGCTCTATTGTTTCATGATTTAAGTTATTTAGATCCTCTCAAAGGTTTCAAGGCCTGCTCCCCAAAATGCCAGGCAGACCCAAACCAGGTCTCTGTCCCAGAGCTGCAAACAGGTCCAGGGCAGGAACAGGAGTGGGCAAATGTCACACTCACAGCACTTGTGGGACAGAGATGAATGTGAAGACAATGGAGGAATAAGGGGCTGAAGCCAGAGGGCACAGGAGGAGAGGAGAACAAAAAGGCAATCAAAAAGCCCAAACAGTGGGAAATCTCCTGTTTTCCTGAGGCCTTCTCTTTCAAGGCAGCTTGAGCAGGAATGTTTGTTTGAATGAGGAGTACTCGGATCTGCCTAACGGGAAAGTATTGGCAGAAGTTGTTCCTCAAGCAGTTCGTGAAGGATGACACAGAGAGGAAAACCCACTGCTCTTCTGCCTCAGTGCAAACTTCCCTGGCACCAGGAGGTCCTGCAGCAGCTCCTCCTGAGCTGCTGGAACCTCACAGCCTGGGGGAGGAACCCTGGTGAAGCCATCAACTCCTTGGGCTCCTTCCTGCACTAAAACACTCATCTGTAGCCCGCAGGAATGAAAGATGGTTTAACTCCCATCTCAACATTATTCTCATTCCTGGTGTTTTGCTGTTGTGAAAACTGCCTAGAAATGAACATGCCAGCTTAAGGCTGTAAAATTTTAATGCTTGCAGTATTTCTCCTCCTTTTTTTTGTTTTGTTTTGTTTTGTTTTCTTTTTTTTTTTTTTGTTTGCAGGGATGTTTTAGGTCCACCAGGTTTACGCCTTTCAAGGATGGATCCAATCTGCTAAGAAAGTGAAAATAAATTCCCTGCCCTGAAACAAAGACCTGAAGCTGTTCCAAACACTGGGTTTTCCAAGATGCATCTGCTGTTGCATTATTTCCTGATCAGGAGTAAGTGATAGATGGGAAAGGAACATCCAGACAGATGAGAACAGCCCCTGTGAAAGGAAAAGTGTCTTTTTGGGCAACATTGATGAGTTCCTTCTGAAAATTCAATTTCCTTATGTATGATAAACTTCATTTTTACTGCTACCCAAGTGACCTTCTGGGCTCTCAGAAAAAAAAAAAAATCATGGCCTCAGGAGGAAATCTGGAGCATTAACTGCAAACCATATTTGCTGCGTATTTAACTTATTGTTAACTCATATTCAAAAGTGTTAAACCAATCTTGAAAATAATTTCCTGAGAAGGCAGCACCTCAAGACATGCCTGGAGGAGGTGCTGAGCTCTGCCTGCCATGGACAGCAGGGCCTTTTCACCCAGGTTGTGCTCAGCAAACTCTGCCCATGGGAATGCAAGGCAGAGCAGGAGAGTGAAGAACATCCCGTGTGCTTCTGGGGTGTCTGTCAGTAAAAGCAGCACAGGTGCCTGCTGAGGAACGCAGAATTTCCATGATCTTAATAAAGGGCAAAAGGGATGAGGCAGCACAGCCCCCTCCTGCCACAGGTTTCCTTGCTGTTGGTTAAGCAAATGATAAAAAAAATCAGGAAGTAAAGATTTGATGGTGTGAAGAAAAGCTGATTTTTATATCGCTGCCACAGCTTCAGCCACCAACTCCTTGTCCAGCACAGACTAAAACTGTACCTGAGATCTGATGTGAGGATTCAGCCAGGGCAGCCTGGGAACTCGGCCAGAGAGGAGGCTGAAGAGCAAGGTCAGGAGAAGAAAATGTGGGGGTTGTTAACCCTGAAACTGAACGATGGAAGGTGCTGTTAACCCTCGAGCCAAAGGATGGGAGCAAGGGATGTTCAAGGAAGGAAGGAGGGAAGGAGG
>VWYO01012998.1:44612-72821 GCA_013400275.1 Rhadina sibilatrix | reverse complement strand
GGAGTCAAGCATCTTTATTTTGTCTCCAAGTGCGACAAATGGGCACTTCATTCGAAGTAAATAAAGATGTTAAATTTTGAGATTTAGCTGGAAATATCCAAGATTTGTATCCTCCAAAATGGCCCTACTTCTGTCAGCAAAGAGAGATAAACGACGCAAACTCCATCCACATTTCAAACTCACCAGCTCAGGAAGACACAAACTCAAAACGTCGGTTTATTACAAAAGATTTTATTGTAGTTATTTACACCCCTTCCTTGTTAAGTGTATAAATGTAAACATTTATTATAGATGTATTTCTCTTATCTTACATTTCACCCCCTGCTCAGGTTAGATGACGTTTTTTTGAAGCATACAGGTGGTGAGGAGAGTTAAGCTATATTCACAGAATATACATCTGCGTGCAGGGAGAGCCCTCCAGCCCTACGCCAGCGGGATGGACACTGTCCCGTTGGCTCTGCTCCTGCTCCTCGTGTGGACGCTGGATTCCGTGATGTCCTCGGAGTGATCCTCGCTCTTCTTCTCCTTCAGGCTGTTGATGAACCTCAGGGTGATCTCGTCCCACTCCTCGGGCAGCAGCATGAGCAGGAACCCGATGCAGATGATGATGGTGGCCCCCAGCCGCACCACGCTGAAGATCATTTTGTGCTTCAACAGGTCCACGGCTGGGAGGAGAGCGAACAACAGAGGCATCAGAACAGCAGCAGGGACGGATGGAGGCACCAAGAGGAGCCTGGCACACTCCTGTGACCTTCTGTGCTGCTCTGGGTGTGACACTGGCTGTGTGGCTCTCCAATCTCCCTGAGCTTTGATCTGACAGTGCGGTGCTGCAGGTGCCACAGCTCCTCTGTCCCTCACCGCCTTGTGCAGGATCTGAGGGAGCCTGGAGGGGCTGGATTAAGCCCTCACATTTCCATGGTCAAGGGTCCGTGAGGGAGCTGGGAAAGGGGCTCAGCCTTGAGAAAGGGAGGCTTGGGGGGACCTTCTTGCTCTCTGCAAGAAGAGGGTGCAACCAGCTGGGGCTCAGGCTCTGCTCCCAGGGAACAAGGGACAGGACAAAGGGAAAAGACCTCAAGCTGGGACAGACTGGAATTAGGAAAAAAATCTTCACTGAAAGACTGGTAAGGCACAGGCACAGTGCTGCCCAGGGCAGTGGTGGAGTCACCATCCCTCAAAGTGTCCAAAAAATGAGTGGACATGGCACTTCACTTTATGGTTTAGTGAGCATGGGGATATTTGGTTGAAGGTTGGACTTGATCACCTTGGAGGTCTTTTCCAGCCTTAGAGAACCTATGAATCTGTGATTCCCGAGATGGAAGGTGCTTTATGGTAACTCTTCATCCACAACAAGCTGCATTAGCAGTGTGTTCCCTCAGGACCAGGGATGGGGAGAGAGCAGCATGTGGGCCAGAGAGCTCCAGATGCCTCCAGGCCCAGCCTCCCAGCTCCACCAGCAGCACCCACAGCACACCTGAGCCCTCAGGCAGCCTCCCACAGGCATTGTTTCACAGCTGCATTCCCCTAAAACCAGACATTTTCTGGTGCTCAAAGAGCGATGAGGCTGAGGAGACTGAAGAGCAGAGACAGAGGCTGTTCAAGACAGGACTCTGGAGTAAATTTCCACCCAACAAATTCTTTAAGCAATAAAACTGCTTTCTGAGCTCCCAGGGGCTTGTTTTGCCAGCAGCAGCCATGGCTCTGGTACCTGCATTTCCAGGGACGCTGAGCACGGTGCCAATGGAGATCAGGATGGGGTAGGTCAGCACCACCCCAACGTTAACCAGGATATTGAAAGCTAAGGAGAAACAGAGAAAATAATGCATGAAAACGGGGGAAAACACCAGAGTGAGACATTTCTCCTACACGTGCAATATATGATATTAATGTGACATTAAGTATCCACACCACAATGAGGGAGTTGTCACAAAGTGATTGATTTTTGGCTTTTTTCTATGTGAGTGTGAAATTATGGGAAAATCTTCACAGGGGAGAGGAGAGGGCTGGATGGCCTTTCACAAACTGTTATACTGAGGTTATCACACTCATACTCCATGGCTTTGCACAGGCTTTAATCAGGTACAAAAAAACCTGATCTTTTATTGTTTTGAGAGGTTTTGTTGTTATTGTTTGTTGTTTCTTTGTTTAGTTGTGTTTTTACATGACAGCACTCCCAGATTTCCTTGAAAGATTTAAAAAAAAAAGTTTGCTTGAGTTTCTTTAACGTTTCCTTGAAAAACTAAAAGCAAATTTAAGCTCTTGATCACCCACCACCCAGTCCTGCTGCTGAGTCCCCTGCATAAGGTTGGGTTTATACACTTGAGTGACAAATTATCCCTAATTTTGATCCCCTAGGGGCTCCCACAGCAGCTGCAGTTGTGGCTAGAGCAGCTCAAGGTGCTCAGAGCAGCTCAGCTGCCAGCCTGGCCACATCTCAGGATGGGATGGGCAATGACATTCTCTTTGCTTCCATTTGATAAACGTGCAGTGAGACAAAAACCTCTTCAATTATGGAATAAAAGAGACTTTACCAAAGGAAAGGATGTTGTAATATGCAGAGATTAAAATGCTCCTGGGCTGAATCCAACAGATATTTTGCTGGCAATTCTGGCTCAGAAAGAGGGAGCTTTATGTGAGCCCTGCCCAGAGCCTGCAGCACCCCCAGAAAGGTGCCCCAGCCCTGGGGGTGCCCCTGTCAGTGCACAAACATCCCTCAGCAGCTGACTGGGAACATGCAGCCCTTTGAAATGGGATTTACAGCAGTCAAGCTGTGCCAGATACAGGGGCATTGCTATGGAACTATGGCAGGGATGAAAAAATGGGCAATTAGTAGTGCTGCTTCATGTTTACTCCCCGCTATTACTGTTAATTATTAATTAATCTTAATTACAACTATGCTTACATATCAATTATTAATGGCATATAAATTAATAGTAATGTTTCATGAAGTGTAATGAAAAATATGAATCATTTCTAAGGAGCACCAGTTAGCACCAGGACCTGAATTAATGTGTGAGAGAGCTCTGCTGCTTAAGGGGGCAGGGGGAAATTGTTTGTGCCTGAGGCTGATTTTATACAGGGCTGGAGGAGGAAAGACCTAGAAAAATAAATAAATAAATGGTTTTTATCACTTACCCAACCAGAGGCCAGCTACTCCACACAGGTAACCCCATGGCACAGCAGAGAAGGGGTACCAGTACTCCACTTTGGTGAAGTAGAGGATGATGGGGGTGATGGAGATGAAGATGAAGTTGAAGAAGCCCAGGGTGGACACGAAATGAGCTGCTTCCCCGAAGTTTGCACTCCCAAGAAACATTTTGAACAAAACCTGGAGAGAAGAGGAGAGAGGAGGGGTTTAGACTCCCTGCCTGTCATGGAAGCACTCCATTCCCTTGGGGACATGGGACAGCCCAGCCCTTTTCCTACACAAGAGTCCTGCAAGGGGATCTTTGGTGGGATTTCTGCCCTTTCCTGTGTTTTAGCACCATGTCTTTACCACGGGGATGGCTGAGTGTGTGTAACAAAGCTTTTCACAAAATGCCACCAGGAGCAACTGTAGGAGAACCCAGGATAAACCAAGAACCTAAGGACACACCATTCCTACAATGAATGCAGAGGATTTGGGCTGAGTGTGGCAACGCTGGGATTTGGGAGGAGACTCCAGTGACTTCTACAGCATGACCCTGCTGTGTGAGGAAAAGCAGCCTGGAAGGGCTCACTCTGAGACAGCTTGTCCTCTGTGAGCCTAAATTCATGAACTCTGAGTGACTGCTGAAAGGCCACAAGACATTTATGAGTGAGACAAGCAAAGTCTCAAGCTGCAAGGGCAGCTTCTGATCCCACCACAACTCGCTCCAAACTTTAACACACCCAGCTGGAAACAAACCCAGCCACGTTCAGCCCAACCTGTTCCTGAGACACAGAATCCCTGCCTTTGCCAGCCCTCACCTTCCAGAGCAGCCATTTCCTCCAAGCAGAAGTGTCTCTATTGAATTGCCTGTGCCAGGCTCTCACCAGGGCTCCGAGCCCAGCATGTGCCAGGGAGCTGCAGTGCAGACCTGGGATGAGTTGGCCACCCTGGCTCTCCTCCCTGCTGCACGTGGAAATTCCCTTTGAAAAGTGCTGATAAACTCTGTTGTCATGATTTAAAAACAATCTTATACTCCTCCTGGCGTGGCAGTGGAGATTTCATTAAAGGCTCATCAAGAAAAGCCATTCTGGGTAATTGGCAGATGACAGCTAATTACCCTCACGGTAGATTTCCTGACTTTGTCACAACATGAGTGACGCAGGAGTGATGAGCAGGAAGGAAACATTGATTTTACAGCGATTCTCTTTGAATTTGTGCCTTTTCAACAGCCAATGCTAATGAATTTAGGAGTGCCAACAAACAGTTGTGACCTACCTTATAGAGTGCAGATGTGGAGGCTGATCCCACGGCGTAGGCCACCCCAATAATTGAATCACCCTGGAAACCATCTGCATATGCCATCATTACAATTCCTGTGATTGCCATGATTGCTGCCACTATCTGCACAGACAAAGCAAAGCAGTGTAAAGCTGAGATCATCACTGGGAGGGGCTTCTCATGAGGGTCATTACCCACTTGCTCCCACCTGGAGCTTTCTTGTTTTCCCTTAAATAGGAAAGATTGTGGGAGAGATGTAAAGCATAATGAAAGTGTGTGCACTGACAGGGATGTGGACCTACAGCACTGCAAATTCTGCTGGGGCCTACTGACAGATCATCCACCATTATGTATTTTGTCAGCTGAACATCCATTTTGGAGAGGCAACTGCAAAATCAAGAAATTTTAAGGCATCACGCTTTACTGTACAACAAGAGAAATATTTAGCAATGCCACCAGTTTGACTTGAAATGCAAACATTGGATGGCCAAACATCCTGGGAATTTAGTCCAGGGAAATGAGCCCTGTATTTTGGAATACCAGGGTACCACAGGGAGCACTTCCAGCTGTTTTGGCTGTGCCCTGACAGCTTTTTTGGACAGACATGACCAAATTTCTTCATGAAGCCTTTACCTTTGTGCTTAGGTTTTTGGCCTCATTTGAAAATCCCAGAGAGAGCATCTAAGGAGCTTCAAAGATAAAGAACAGGAATCATGAACTACACCATATCTGAAATCCTGGGTCTTGACTCCAAGAACCTTAAGGAAGTGGTAGGGAGCCCAAAGTGTTTTATTCTTTAAAAAACTCCCCCTCTCCACCCAATTGCCCTCAGCAGGTAAATGTGGAGTGAGTTTCAAAGACACTGAACACCCAACTTCCACGGAGTATTTCCCAAGCCAGTGCACAACTCCTGAGCCAACACCAAGGTGAGATGGGCACTTTGCTTCTTGAAATCATCACTGAACTTCATTTAAGAAATATTTAGTCCTGGATAAACCTAAGCTTCAGCCCACAGACTTCAAAGACTTCATCTTGACCCAAACATGTGGCCTCCTGTAAAACAGCCTTTCAGAGCTCACACTTTTACCAAGAGCCCCAGAAAACCACTGACACTCCTCCCAAGCAGATCTGAGCCAGACTGAGGCAATAAGCACAAAAAAAAAAAATCCCAAATCCCACAAAATAACTTTAGCAGAGCCAGTCAGTAAAGAAAAACCATATTTCAAGGGACACACAGGAGAGGGACACACGACTGACTCAGCTGAAGGTGTTCCCACACAGGGGACAATGGGGAACCCCAGAATCACCTTCCAGGGCAGGGCCAGTCTTTGAGACTCGAGGCAGAAATGTCAGTGCTCCTAAATCCCACAGGAATCCAGGCCAACATCTTCCCAGGGAAACATCTCCTGGGTGCAGCTTTCAGTCCTTCCCCCTCACCATCAGCACTATTTCACCACTCCCTGAGGCACACAGGTGCCCCCTCACATGGCAGTGGCTGTGCCAGTCACAGACCCCACTGCAAGTCTGTGTCCCACCTTACTTACATGTGAAACACCCCAACTCCAAGGTGCAAAACCTGAAGGTACCCCTGACACCTCCAAATTCACCAGGAAATGGCAGCTGAAATCCAGGATCCAAAGCCATGGGCCGGAGTCCCCTGTGGAATCACAGTCCCTCAGTGGTGTGATGAGATTTGGGAGGGTTTTAGCAAGAGGGGGCCAGGAGGTTTCCCCCTTTTCCTTCTCAGGATAACACATTCCAGCAGCTGGGCCATCCTGGGAGGCACCACAGAAGTCCCAGCCTCAAAGCAATGCCAAATGACAGCCAGGACCCCTCAGACACCCACAGCCTCTCCTCTGAGTGTCCAGAACACCCTGCCATACTGGATTCACCTCAGGCTGCACTACAAATCCTGCCCTGCACAGAAATTCAGGATTTCAGCTGTCAGCTGGAGTATTTCCTGCAATGTTTCTGTCTCAGAAGGCAAAACAGAAGAGTCCAATGTAGCAATGCCCTCCTTCCAAGGGCAAGGATGGAGATTTAACTCTTGGTGCCCTCACTGCTCAGTCCTTTCCTTGTGTCAGTGAAAATGAGTAGATCCATCACCCCCTTTCTTCCTGTCCTGAAAAACTCACTCCCAGTCTGTCTAAACCAAATTTAGAGTGCCAGATTCCTAAATTAATCAAATATTTATAAAGCCAAGCACTTTTTTTTTCCCCCCCTGAGACAACTAAAATGATGGACACATGTGGAGCATCAACACCTCCTGAGATGTAAGTAAGACCTGAGACTGAAAACAGCAAAAACATTATTTAAATTTCATGCTCAAGGCTCCTCCTGCACGTTACATACCAGGGCATCAGCACAGCTGACCTGTGCCTGCCTCAGGTGTTGGCTTTAGAAGCCTGAGCTCACATCTGCAGGCTGCTCTGCAAGGTCACAGGGAAGCAAAGGTGGCTGTCAGCTCATTAAATGAGGCCTTTAATTAATGGAAGAGCATAATAAGTGTCTTTTGGAGCCTCCCAGGTATGGGATGAAATTAGCTTGCCTCTTTATTTTCTTTTTTTCCCTGAAAGAAAGCAAGGCCAAACAACAGTCTTATCAGAAACATTTTTTTTTTCCTGTGTGGAGCACAGCAGAAAATGAGGTGTAAAGAATCATAGGATGGTTTGGGTTGGAAGGGAACTTCAAGTTCATCCAGTTCTAACCCCCTGCCATGGGCAGGGACACCTCCCACTATCCCAGGCTGCTCCAAGCCCTGTCCAACCTGGCATTGAACACCTTCAAGGATGGAGTAGAAACCTCTCTCCAGGCTAAAGTCAACATTTTCAGGGGAGAAAAATGTCCCCAAACTACTCTGTACCTACCTAAAGAACATTGATTCAACTCCACACATGAAGCCCAACCAAGGGCTTAAATATGCAAACATATAAGCATGTGTCTAAATCTAAGGAGCACAAGGCAGCAGAACTACTCAAATATGTAAAGTCTTTTAAATATTTGTGCTTGCTTTGAGCCAAAGCTGTCTGGACTTCCCAAAGTGATTAATTTGAGAGAGAGATGTTCAGAAGTGTCCAAGCAAAGGTTAAGGGTGCTGGCAGGGATGGGTCAGTGGGTCCTTGCCCAGGGCAGGAGGTACTTCAAGGTACCTGAGCTCTACCTGCACTACTTTCACAGGTAAACAGAACCAGATGGCCAAACATCCTGGAAATTTAGTCCAGGGAAATGAGCTCTGTATTTTGGAATACCAGAGTACCACAGTGAGCACTTCCAGCTGTTTTGGCTGTGCCCTGACAGCTTTTTTGGACAGACATGACCACATTTCTTCATGAACCCTTTACCTTTGTGGTTAGGTTGTTAAGGTTGTTAAGGTTGGAAGAGACCTCATCAAGTCCAACCCTTCACCTAACAGCACCAGATCCACCACTAAGCTGTGTCCCCAGGCACCAAATCTACACATTTTCTGAACACTTCCAGGAATGGTGACTCCACCACTTCCCTGGGCAGCCTGTTCCAGTGCCTGACCACCCTTTCTGTAAAGAAATCTTCCCTAATACCCAACCTGAACCTCCCCTGCTGTTTTTCTCCCTCGGGTGGCTGCTACAGCTTCACCACTGATGGCTTCCTGCAGACCACACACTTTGGGTGCCTCAAACACATCACAGCAGCTGAAACTTTGTGTGCAGCCCTTCTGCAGTTATTCAGTGCTCCCACAGGTGGGACTGTGCCATTCCACAGGGTGGCCAGCAAGACAGGTTTGTCTTTAGACGTGGCATCTAAAAATGCAGCCCTGCAGCCTGGCTGGCAGCTGCTTTCAGGTGTGCAGGAAGGGTGCCAGGGGATCAGAGGGATGTCAGGCAGCTCCCACATGCCCGTGGGCATCCATGGTTTGGGGAGTGCTGCAGCCACACTGGGCAAACAGGGAGCTGGGAATGTGCTGCAGAGCCACTGCTGTCCCAGGCACTGGAGCATCCCCACCTTGATGCAACTTGGATGTGACCCAGGGCTCTGGAAGAGCTCCTGGGAGCTGAGCTCCTTAGAAAAGCTGGCTGAGCTCCTGGGTGCAGAGTTTTCCCACAAAAACATGGCTCAGGGGCTAGGATTAAACCTTTCTTTCTTCTCATGTCCTCGCTTCCCTAACAACCCAATTCCTGCTGCACTTCGAGGGGCGAGGCCAGCTGAGGCATTCAGAGCACAAAAAGCTGGATCTGTGCTGCTCTGTCATATTTTAGCTCCCAAACACTCTCCTGCGTGGTTATTAACATCATTAGGTGTTATTCTTGTCAGGAGAGCATCTGGAAAATGCTGTGAATTACCTCTCCAGCAATGGGCATCCAGGCTCTGCCAGCAAGCAGTGAAATCCAGTTTATGTGCAGGATTTGCTGCTCACTTTTCCCTCCAGGTTTTTCCTGTGTGAACCCCACGGTGTTTACAGCATTCCTCCTAATGCATATTTATGGCAGCCTTTTTTTAGTCAGTGAAAAATAAATAATAACTGAAAAAAGCTTTTATTTCTAGGTTTCTTTAACAGAGCAGGCTAGGAGAACACAAGAGCTATGCTTGCTCTTCCAGAAAGATGTTGCTTTGAGATGAAAATTAGCTTAAAGGGTACAAAATGTTCAATTTCTTCAGATGATCAAGGGTTATTTCTGTAAAGAACTGAGAGTTTTACACTCTGTTTATTCCTTGAGTCAGTCAATGGGCTGAGGGTGGGTCACATTCACCTGATCCTTCTGTATTTTCAGCTGTGTATGAAATAGATATTCAGGTGTCTGGCTTTACCTTCAAGCACTGGCTCACCTCCTCAGCCTGGCAAGCACAGTGTTCTGGTGGCTGCTCCAAAAGCCAGATGAGATACCTGTACAACAGGATGTCTTTTCCTTTCATCATTTCTGAACCCTTCTATCACATTATTAATTAAAAAAAAAAAAAAAAAAAGGTGCAGCTGCTGTGCCCATTTTCAAAAAACAAACTGACTTGGCTGAGTGTCCTGATCCATCACACTTTCCATGGAACTTAAATCCAGCTGCTGCTGCTGGTCCCTTCTGGTCACAGCCACCACACCTGGCCCCAACCAGTGCCTAAAGAAGTTCAAGGTTTTCAGTAAGTCAGTCAGGATTGTGCCCAAAACGACCTTGAGCCATTTCAGAGTGGTATCTGCATCAATGAACTAGTAGAAATCCTCACTACTCCTCAGCCAAGGTGTGAAGCCAACAGTTTAAACTGCACGTTTAAATTTAAACTGCTGCATGTTGGGAGATGTGTGTATGGAAAATTACACAAGTTTGCTTTCCCATATCCAGGGGCACATCGTTTTTTTTCAAGTCTGTTTTAAATTTTTGCAGGGTCCATTTTACTGCCAGTGAGTCCTGTAATACTTCAGTGCAAGATGCACCTCCACACAAGAGAGCTGTGTTAATTTTAAAGCAATTTTGGCACGTGCACATGTAAGTGTGTGTGTGAAAAGTGGGATGGTAGCACAAGAAAAATACATCGAAAACATCTGTCTACCCAAACAAGGAATAAAACTGCTTTGGTTAGAACCTAAGCATTCATCACTAAGTTGAAAATAAAATGAACTAAACTTCAGCACAGTAAACCCAGACAGAATAGGTTTATCTGAAATTAATTGGAAATTCTTCTATCATAATTCATCAGGTTACACTTGGCTGTAACAGCTCCTTGAAATTCCCACACTGAAGTTCTGAGGTCTCTAACTGATGCTTGAGGCTGCAGCACAAAACTACATGAGCGAGGTTTTCATGGTGTGTCTACACCCCAGTGCAGCAGTGCTATGGCAGCAGCACCACGGCTGATGGCTTTAAGTGCAATTATGAAAAAGCATGAGAGAGTGGAAAAGGAGGCACGTTCATTACCCTTGCTCCCATGAACCTGTCTTTGAGCACAATCCAAGAAAGCAAGAAGACAAAAGCTTTGTTACAACAGAACAGGGCAGAGACGTCTGTGGCTGTGAGCTTCTTTAAAGCCAGTAAATACAGGTAGTTAGTCAAAGTCCACAGAATAGAAAAGGGAGCAGTCCTTTTAAGAAAGAGTTTCAGCGTCAGACCATCTTCACCAAAAATCCGACTGCATTCCCTAGGGAAAGAAAAGAGTTTCAGTCTCAGCCAAGGTTTTCCTTAGCATTCACTCCAGCACAACAAACATTCATTAGGCTTTTATCGTGCTTTCCTTAACTACTCCACACGCCCAAGAGAATCCATTATTTAATTCACACAGGGAAAACGACCCACAATCTTCTTAAAACAGCAATTCCGCAAGAAGAAAAGACGTAACTTACCTGGAAATAATCACCCTCTGTGCAACAATAATCCCAGGGACTCACACACAGAAATGAAGGTTATCTGTAATGTTCTGACAGCTCCCAGACTCTGCCTCCAAGGCCACCAGCACAGGGATTAGAATCACCATTTTTTCTCTGCAGCTTGCCAATTTTTGGGAGGTTTTGTTTTGTTTTTTGCATTGCTCCAAGTCCTGTTTCAGTCTTATTGAAATATATTTTTATGTATGGGCAAGGAAGCTTAAAGATTTGCCTAAAGATTCTCAGAAAGACTGTCAGACACATCAGCATGGTGGGGAAGGGAGCCACCAGGTAGTGGGAGTGAGGCAGGCAAACAGGAGCGTGAGAGAAGGAAGGGAAAGGGAGGGAAAAGTATTTAACAGCTTCATTTAATTGTACAGTGAAAAGATGTGTCTTCTAGGAGACATTTCCTTAAGGATTAAATCACAAACTAAACCCTCCAGCTTCCCAAACACTGCATCATACACATCTCAAGTGAGCTGTTTGCTTCTTAGGATTTCAGGAATCTCTGCCTTTCCCAGACTGGGAAAGACATTTTTTAGCCACTCCACTGTCTGCACTCTTGGTTGAAGGCATTTCTGAGGATATTCCCAGTGTGCTTCACTCCTTGGCATGGCAGGCTCCCTGACACTGCTTAAAACATGGGAGGTCCCATGAGTGACCCCCAAAAGCAGTGGAGTGAACCAAGGCACCCTCAACCTGCAGCACATCCTTCCAAGGAAGGGGACATGGAGGGAATAATCCAAATGCCCTGAGGCCCTGGGGCTCCAAAAATGTTCACAGCCAAACATGGCTGTGCTTGGAAGATTGGTAAAAGATTGGTAAAAAAACCTCACTTACTATGTAGAACTAACTAGCAACTTCAAAGATTGAAGCTGCAATGTGATGTCAAAAATGTTTGTTATTTGGGAGTGGTGGGGGTGGTCTGATAATTATCCTGATTTTGAAGACAAAATTGTTTCCAGCCCCCCTTAACCATTTTTACTGACTCTTGGGAATTGTGCTGTTAAAGACACTGCAGTTTTTTACTCTTTAAGATTGGAAACCATCACTCTAGTTTTGAGGAAAGTAGAATAACAACATCTATGTAATAACTGAGATCAGCTACATCTTAACCTGAATGGTTTTATGATTCTACTTAATAACCACTCGTTTCCTGATGCCACTAAGACAATCTGGTATACAAAGCAGTCATTTCTGGTAATAATAAATTCCATTCTCAAACTCTATGTAACAAGTTAACACTGAGGCTGCTGGATCTGCTAATTATCTCCTTCACTCCAGTTGACCTCAACGCTCTCAGGAGTCCTGTTCACCAAAGATCAGGATAAAAAGGTTTAAAATATAAAAAAGAACAGCTACTGGTGTGCATCATTTATCTGAGATGCAAAGCAAACACTTGGTGAAGCAAATAAATTACATGCCTAACTTTGATGGCAGGTTTTGTAACTCTGATTTCAACAGGAGTTAGAGGTGACAAGTTTTCTCTGTGTGAGAAGGGACTCACTGGCAGCACTGCAGTGTTCCTTGACACACAGGATGTAGCAGTTTACCTTCAAAAGATGCTTCCCCTTGAGACTCAGGTGGGTGCAGAGGGTATTCTGGGTTCAAACTACACGTCACCTCAAGGCAGGTGGGTGCAGTGTGGCTGTGTCACCATTCCAAGACACCACAGCCAGGGTGTCCCACGTCCTGGCAAGAACAGACCTGCACTGTGAGCTCCAGCCCTGTGTGCTGGGAATTCTGCCACCACTGCTGGGGCACGACTGGATCGCTGTAAATCCAGCCTGCCTCAGGAGCTGTCAGGATCTTAGAGGAAAGGAGCCTGTGCTGTGTTAAAACAAGGCAGAAAGGTGCCTGGGCTGCCTCCAGAAACGCAGGGCACAGCTGGACCCAGATGCCAGAACGGGCCAGGTTTTGTTGTCCTGCAGATCCCTGGGATCCCTGCACACAGACAAACCCAGAGCAGAGTCAGGACCCGAGTGCCCTGACAGTGTGAATACTCAAAGGAGGAGGGCTCGGTGGTTATTACATTATTCTGGGCCAGTGGTTTGGGAGAGGCAGTTGTGGCTGCCCCAGCAATGTCACTTATCTCTTGAGTTTCCAGAAGCAGTGGGAGGGACGAGCAGAGATGCACAGCCAGGAAAAGAATCTGGAAATGCTTCACAGGCCCCAGGCAATGGGCTGTTCAAGCAGGTGGGAGGGCCTCCATCACACACAGCAGTGGCCAGACAAAACAGGGGCTGGTGGTTCCTCAACTCTCAGTGAAGAAAATACAGCAAAGTCTCTGACAGGGCGGTGCTGAGTGAGGCAGAGACTTGATGAATTCACCCCCTGTGCTTAGGAGAGCTCCATGAATAATGCTCAGTCAAGGAGGAGATAGGGAGAATACTTTATTTTCCCAGTCAGATCGCCTGAGGCTTTGTGAGGGCTGGTGGCTCAGTGGTTAACTCAGCCTCTTTGACGTGCAACTAAAATTAAACTTGCAGGAGTCATCAGACACGACAGTGATTAAAACCCTGGGCTCAGGAGAGAGGGCTCCCTGGAACCCTCCCCACACAAATAATGCTGCAGGCTGCTGACTTAGAGGCACAGACATATCTTAGGGCAGCTGACCCTGAAACTACCACACCAACTGTTTCCAAATGCACAAGAGGTCTATTTAAAACCTGCCCTCTAACACAAATAACTCTTTTGACTTGCAGGTAGCCCTCAGCCATCAGCTCCGGGCAGCATGCCACGCTCTCAGGAATTACAGCACCTCAGGCAGTCGTGTAGCTTTGCCTCTGACACACACTAAACAGCTCCTGTGCCCTCTCAGTTATTCTGATGCCAGGCCCTGCACAGGAATGGGTTTGTTCCCTCCTGGAGTGAAATCCAGCAGCTAGTTTTAAGCAGCTCACAACAAAAAAAAAAAAACCAGCAAACAGGCAAAGACCTGGGGTACAGGAACACAGGGAATGCAGTGACATCACCTGGATTAGAACTTGGCAAGGCCACAGTGACATTTAGGGCAGCAAATAACACAGCAGCAGAAATTCTGTGAGCAGAAACTCACTGCTTCTGCCTAAATGATGGCATCTGCAGCAATAAAATACCTCCCAGCTCCACTGCAGGGGACAGGCACCAAAGTGAGTGTAGTTAAGCACCCTGGTGAGTTGTGTTCCCAGCAATGACTGAATCTGAACTGGCAGAAAGGGCCTGACCAGCTCTCCTTGTCTGCTGGAGAGCTGCAGCAAAGGAAAGGGAATTCTGCATGAAGCTCTCACATAAAAGCAGTGCCTGGCTCGGGGGGCAGCTCCAATAAATGCTGTGTCCAGCAGGAATGGTCCATGGGGAGCCCAGTGCCATTCCACAGGTGCTGCAACACAGAGGGAGAGGTTTGTGGGTGTGACACCTGCAGTGACAGGTTTCATACACAAACACCTGCCACTTATGGCTCAGCCTGCACTTCAGGTGATGCTCACTTCTTGTTCTCCAAGAAATCCAACTCTTCCCAGTGTTTTGTTCACATTAAACCTGTGCCTACCAACGCCTTCCCTGGCCAGTGCCCCGAGGCTGGGAAGAGCCTGTAGCACCAATCTCAGCTCTTACACCTGCCAGGAAGCTGTTCAGTGTGTCACAGTGTTTGTCCTTGAGAAGCCAAGGCTCCAGATGGGGAGGCAAAATGAACTGACCTGGGAAATTTCAGCCTCGTATTCCACACCACAACTGCATCAGGCTCCTGAGTCAAGTCTGTGCAGCATCTTCTGCTGTGGTAAATGCTGGCAGGGTTAGATTTTCTATTTCTGAGCTTCTTGAATTTCAGATCACCTTATCCAGTACTAATGGAAGGGGTTTCAAGCTCTTTATGAGGGACACAGCTTTTATTTACAATACTGAGGGAACACCAAGAGCTGTCTTCTGCCTCAAGACAACCAAGACACTTCACCTAAATGCAGCACTGAGTTCATAACCATGAGTTGTTTTCTCAGACCACAAGATTGAATCTCTAAGGTAAAGTGTGAAAGGTAAGAAACACACAATTTATAATCTCAGATATTAAAATAAGAGAATGTTAGAGTGGTTTGGGTTGGAAAAGAACTTAAAGCCCATCCAGTTACAACCCCTGCCATGGGCAGGGACACCTTCCACTATCCCAGGTTGCTCCAAGCCACATCCAACCTGGCCAGGAACACTTTCAGGGATCCAGGGGCAGCCACAGCTTCTCTGGGAAACCTATGCCAGGGCCTCAACCTCCTCACAGTCAGGAATTTTTTTTCAATATTTAATCTAAACCTGCCCTCTCTCTGTCTGAAGCCATTCCCCTTTCATGTCCTTGTCAAAAATCCATCTCCCTTGCAGCTCCTTTAGGTACTGAGCAGCCTGAACTTTCCAAAAAGCCAATCTAAAGTTGAGGATTGAAACTCCTGTCCTTCCAAGTGGGATTTATTAAAGGAGCAGTGGCTCTCTGCAGCCTTGCCAGCCTGGGGCAGCACTCTGCAAGTCACTCCCAGGATCACTGATCTCTGCCAAGATGTCACAGACATTGTTTGTTCAGATCCACTGGGAATATCTGCTGGACAAAATGTCTGATATCTTTAAGGCTCCTAGAGAGTAACTACATCCTCCAGAAACACCAAGATAAATCACCTCTGGTCTCCAAGGAAAGCCTGGAACTGCTGCAACTGGGTTTATTGACAAGAATTGGTTACTGCACAAGAATAAAACAGGCAAATCAAGCAGCAAGAAATCTTACAAAATGTAATAAAAAGCTTTGTCACAGGAACAATATTAAGAATGCAAATCAAGAAAATATGCCAACAATCAATGCAGGTTTGGAAACACACCTGGTTCTGGGGAGGAGGCTGGGTGAAATGACCTCCAAAGATCCTTTCCAAATTAAACCTGTCTACAAGTTAAAAACTACAGATTTTCAATCCCTTAAGTCACCAAAAAATTGAGAGCTGATCCTGAGGAGATGCCCATCCCATATCCAAACTGTCAGAGTTTGGATAGTCAAGCTGTAACACAGCACAGGCCAAGCAGTTGCTCCCCCTGATGGAATCATTATTTACCAGCAGTTACTTCCTCCTTGGGATGTGAGTTCCTGACATATCTGGAATAAGAAATAATCTGGGAAGATTCCCATCAGCTCTAACACTGCTGTCCTGAGTCCACACATTCACTGACCCACTGCAGAAATTCCTGTGGCACTTAAGACAGTGTCCCCAACTTTAAAAGCTGACTTCTTAACAGCTGAGGAAATGCATCAATTATTTAAGCACAGGGGTTTTTTTTTTCTTTTATGCATTGCTCCAAAATTTTGCTCTGATGGAGATATAATCAATGAACCAACTGCAGGGGATTTATCTGCAGGGATATTTCTTCTCACCTTCTTCCTTATCTGCTGTGCAATTGTTATTACTTCACCCCACATGCAGAAGCCAAGCTGACACTGTTAACGTTCTCACAAACACTCCAGCAGAAATCTGAATGAAGCCTCATTAACAAAGCACCAGGGTTTGCAGAGAAGCACTTAATTAAGTGCAACTGTTCAATTTCAGTCACGCTGATTTGACAGCAATGATAATTTAGGGCCAAATTACATCCCAGATCCTGGCAAAAAGCAGCTGAGGGAAGAGTTTGGCCCTGCTGCACTCCAGCCTGATGGTCACAAATGGGATTCCCTGTGTGCTCAGTGACAGCAGGAGCCAGGGATGGGCCCCACACTGGGTAATTCCTGGTGGAACAGACAATTCTGCTGGAGTCAGGAACGTTGTTTTCCAAACCAGCCTGCACTGGAACAAAAGAATTGTGTCCCAGCTCAAAATGACCCTGTGAATCTCCTCCCTCTCCGGGCAAGTGTGGTACCTCTTGGCGAGCTGGGTTTTGTCCTGTCCTTAATAAAGCAACTCCCATGTCACTGTCAGATCAGAGGAACAATAAAAGTGGAGGAGGAACTGTGAAATCAGTTGTCACTGATTCCAAGCCCTGGAGACAGATTAGATGTGGTTTTCTTTGGAACTGGCTAAGGTGAAGCTAAGCTGCAGCGCTGGTGGTTGGCCTGGATGATTTCTTTGGGTTCCCCCTTAACCTTGTATTTTTCTGATTTCTCAAGGGCTACTGAAAAGGGATTTACAAATTTCCAGCAGGAGGAAAGGGCAGTTTGCATCCTGCTATAATTTCTCAGCACACAGAGCAAGCCATGGTCTTCCACATGAAAACCACCTCCTCAGCTCTGAGCATCTTTCTTCTCAGCTAGGAGCTGGTTTGGTTGTACCCAACACTGCTATTCTATCACACATGGACCAGGACAGATTAATCAATGGCCTGATCCAGGCAAGAACACAAAATATAGAGACATTAGACAACATAACAGCAAGATTACGAGCAGATTATTGACCTTTTCTATTCATTAAAAAAACCCTTTAAAAAAATCAAGTACCCATTTCACCAGCACACATCACTCATCTGTCAGCCTCCTGTGAGCTATTTATGAATGAGGTTTTCTGCAGCACGACCTTTACTCTGCCTCCTGACACCCGGGGTGGAACTGAGCACAGCACAGTGATCTCAGCCCTCAGGAATCCGGGTGTTTTAAAGGGATACTGCCACGATAAAGCCTACCTGAATTTTTTGATTGGAGACTGCTTTTCCTGCGCCGTTGCAAGGTGCCCGGAATAATAAATGGGAAAAATCATAATGTTCCAGTTTGTTGAGAACCAAGTCATGAAAAAGGGACAGTCAAAGGTCTCAAAAGTGATTTTGACAAACTGCGTGGTCCCAACCCAGGAGGAAGAGACGGACAAAATGATCAGGAATCTCCAGATTAGCTTGAGAAATGTGGATGTGCAAGACTGGCATCGTGTCTGTCCTTCAGCTTCTTGGCTGCTGCTCTCTGTGTGCGTTTGTGTTCCTTCTTCTCCTGAAAAAGAAAAAAAAAAAAAAGGAAGAATAGAAAAGGAGTTGTACATGTAATGAACGCATTCAAAATAATTCTTGGCAAAACCTCCCCTCCTGGTCCAAGTCACAAATCATCCCTTGCTTTCTCCCTATAACTGCTCTATGTCACATAAATACTGAAATACTGCACAGAAGTGTTTTAATAATACCATCTCTGTCACTTCAAGGAGGCAGAACCAAACACAAACGTAACACTGAGGGCTGAGGTAACAGCATTACAAATAAGCTGTTGTCACTATTTGCTTTATCAGCCCTTCATTCCCTCTGCCAGCAAACCTCCAAAATAAAAAAAAGCATCCCTTGGAACCAATGACATTATAGAGGCAATTACTGTTCATGTGTGCAACAGAGTAGGTCTGGAGACAGGAACAAGTCCTTATTCCTCAACACTTTAATTCCAGAATCACTTCTTTTATTTGCAAGCTGGGATGGGGAAGAAAGAAACAGTTTGGTTTTATGTACCCAGGCAGAGAAAGGCTTTTTGCAGTCAGGTCTGTGTACTTACATTTTTGAAGTTAACAAAGGAAACTGGACAAAAGTGAAGCTTGGCATGCCTAGAAATGAACTTCTGCACATAAACAAGGAGCGAGCAGAGAGTTGGCATTTCCCATTTCGGCACAGTGGTTTTCAGACCTAAGTGCACATTTCCTAACACAAGTGGGAGAATTTAATCTCACTGACTGGTGACTTGCTCTCCAGACAGATCTCCCAGAGATGCAAGCCATGATCCCTGCTTTGGTTCCCTAGATCCCAGCTGAAAAGAAGGAGCACTAACACTGCTCTCCCGGGAGCTCACGGGGCAGCACTGAGCTCCAGCCATTCACCCTGTTTGGCCACATCACACCACTTTGGTAGAAGAAATGGGAAAATCTTCTAAAGATCTTCATGGCCTGAAGCTATTCTTAACTACTCTTACCAATTCTCAGCCACATTAATGTGATGTATAGAAGAAACAATATGATTTTGAGAGGTTATAAATTCACTGAGAGCATACACTGCCCTGTATTCAACTTTTATGTGACAGAGGTATCCTTTCACACTCAGGTTTAGTTTCCTCTTATATTATTGTTTTTGCTACATTAGCCATAAAGAAATGTCAAACTGGGGTTCCAAGCTATTACTGCAAACCAACACTACACATAAAAAAAGATTTATCATAGCAGGGAGTGCATTTGGAATCAGGAATTTTCCTAACTAGGACATGGAGCTTTTTGTAGTTGTAATTGTGTGATGTGCTCCTAAAAATAATCTGTATTCAGTGGCTCCATTGTTTAGTGGTGAATCAAGAATTTAAATAAAATTACAGGTTTATTAAAAACATGCAGAGGATAATCAGCCACGGGTCTGAAAAGGCAAGCATCCTTTTAGCATTCTCCTTGGCTGCTGAGAGAAAGCAGATATTTTTATGGTACTAATAATGACTGACATCTATTGAAAGGTAAATTACAGTTTATTTGCAAGTTAGAATGGCTTAAAAAGAATATATTATAGTAGCATCAACTTGCAGGTCTTCCTGCTGAGTAAAACTACCATGCAATTAGTCCTTTTTCAGCTACCACTTAAAATAATCACACAGTGATAGAAGAATAAAGCACTTTTAGCCACGCTTTCTATTTTTCAATTACAAAATAACGATGCAGTTGGTGTCACTATGCATGACACCACCATCAGCATTTGATTTGGATGTTACAGTCCCAGGTCTGAATGCCAGGGAAAGGCACAGAAACACACACTTGCTGCAAAGACCTACCTTGGATTTAAAGACCCGTGTAAGTTTGAGGCCGAATAAATGCACGGTGGGGAGCTGCTGTAAGTGTTTAACCAGTGGGATTCATCCTGTGTGATGCAGTTAGCAAATAATTGGGTATTCAGGATAAACAAGTTGTCTGGGGCCCCTTTATATTTAATGATAATGGAAAGGCATGGTGAGAGGGGAGCTGATTCCATCCTCGTACATCTACATCTATCTACATCTAAGCTCACTGGAGGCACTTAACTCTAGACCAGATATTTGCAATTAACTTAAGTGAAATTGTGATTGATCCCAGTGACAGGGTAGCTTGACAGCTGCTTTCAAAATCCATGGGATGTGCACACCTAATTCCTGGCCAAGGAAGCAAGAGGACAAGATAAGAAATATCTTTCAAAATAGCGACAGGGCTTGAACTCAAAGCCACAGGGTGAGCAGGCACACAGTTCCTATTAAAGAGGTTTAGGGATTTCCAAGTCATGAAGCTGAGGCTGGAGCAAGCACTTGTGTTTAGACACCAAATGAGAATGAGGAGAAAACAAATTCATCAGCCCAAGTGGCTGGGAGACAGCATTTTACAACTGGCAAGGTAGCAGAAATCTTTGGGGTCTGCATTTTGATGGGACTTGACAAAACCAAGAGATTTATCCCGGGAAGAGCACAGAAACAAGGTTGAAAGGGCAGAACAAGGTAAGAATGCAGAGCACACTGCAGGTGACACAAGGAGATGGCACTGACCAGTGGCAAACTGTGTGGAAGGCAGCAAGCAGAGACACCCCTGCAGGGTCCTTTGGTCCATAGTGCAATTCTTACTGACAAGATGGTCACAGAAGAGCCTTTGGCTTGCAGTGTTCAGAAGAGTGAGATAAGGAAACCCAAAACCTACAGCTTTTCATTGAAACTCTTTTGGACATTTGGCAACTAGACCCTAGAAAATTATATTCTTTGTATTTGTTTACCTATTGGGTCAGTCCTAGTTAGACTTCTCTGATGAGGAAGGGAAGATCAGATCAAAAGGGAAATTAATACATGCAAAATAAGTGTTTAGAAGAATATGATGTCCAGACACAACTCAAGTGCCCTAGAGCCCTTCTTGGAGAGGATGGATTCTGATATTGGATGTACCTTAGTGCCACCATGCACAGTTACTTCAGACTGGTATCTGGAAAAAATGAGATTTGGTTTTCTGCTATCTTAGCTATGATCTTAACTGCAAGATGCTGCATCAACTCCTTGCAGCAATGATCACCTCCAATACTCTTCTGAGGCTTTCCATCAAGACAGCAATCCTGGAGCACGAGATCCCTGTGTTTTCCAACACGAGGAAATGGGTGACCCTTGTTGCCATCGGTGGTCAAGTGACAAGAGCAGCTCCTCCAGGTCCAGTGTGCAACGGAGATCCAACCTGTTCTTCCTCCCCTTTTTGCTCACAGTATCTACACAGGCAGTCTTCCAAGGAACTTGGGCAATTCAATAATTTCCTTCCAAAAAGCCTGGACAGTTAAATTATTTCACTCATTTAAAGTCTCTCCTCCTCAACAGTGTGGTTTAGCAGACTCACAAGCCTGTGGCTGCACATTGTAACTGCTCCCATCCCATCCCTGCAGCTGCTGGATGGACACCATGGTGAAGAGGTCAGTGTTCCCCACACCTACAGGTTCATTTGAGCTAAACTTCTGCAGTGAGGTGGGTGACGGAAGCCCTGAGGTGCAGCTGACCGACGAGCTGAGCTGTGAGAGTCTTCCCTAGAAATCCTTCCAACCTGCTGCTCCTTCTCTTCCTCTTCATCCATGGCGCGAGCTGAGGTCATCACTGTCTTAGAGAAGGAACTCCTAAGGGCCCTGGCGTGGTGGCCAGGCTGAAGCTGAGGAGGCAGAACCACTCTGTGAAATCTAACCTAGGTGTGCTAGGGTTAACCAGCTCCGAGGATCTTCCGTGCCTCACGCCGTGCCGGCTACCTAAGGCACGTGGCGTCCCTGCGGATGGATCCCAGGCTTCTCCTCCCGTCCGTGCCACCTTCCCGCCTCACCCCCGGGCTCGGCAAGGACCTGCACGTGGCAAACCAAACCTCAGCATGCTCTGAGGCCCTGCCCCATCTCTGCGCAGACAGAGGGGGAGAGGCCTCCGGCAGGCACGCGGCGGCGCCGGGAGGGCGCCTGTGGTTCCTACCTGATCTGCTCTGCCTCTCGACTCTGCTGTGCCGACAGATTCCCGAGGGACTTCGATTCTGCAGCTCAAGAATGGGAGCAGCAGAATCTTCAGCAACAGATAGAGGGGAGAGCTGCCTAGTCATGCCTCTGTGTCTGCTGGGGCAGTTGCCTCCTGGCTTGCATTGGATGACAGATGATCGTGAGGCACCTGAGAAGAAAGAGTTTGCATCAGTTTTGTCTGGAAAGTCCCTGGAGGAACGCGGGGCTTTCAAACAGGCTGGCAGTGAAATGCATACACAAGGAAGCGCACGGCAAAAATGCAGGTTCTAGAAAATCTCTGGATAAAGCAAAGAGGTGAGTACATAAATACTTAACTCTTTCCCCCCTTACAGATAAAAAGGTGCTGCATGAAAACCAGTCTTCCCCCTGAAGAAATGAGAGCCCCATGCTGCAGTGTATTCTCGGCCCCACGGCTCCGTCCACAGGGCCTGCACTGGCAAAGGAATTTGTACTCACGTGGGCCCCTTCCTGGGCACTGACACTGAATCAGGCCAGAGGAGAGGTCACCATTCCCCCTCAGGGTGAGAAGGAGGGCTGAGGAACCACTGCCTCCCTCAGTGCTGGGAGCCTCTCTAGAGGAGGGCTTCCTCTTTCCATCCTCCAGAACGATCCTGGAGACTCTGGTACGGAATGAAGCCACGGTCACTCACAGGTCTTTTGGATGAAAATTTCTGCTACAGGATCGAAGATGCTGATTTTATGTGTTTACAAACACCAAACCAGAATCTCCACATCTTCAGAGAAATTGCTTTCTCTTCCTCTGCTAGGTGCAGGCAACTCCAAGATGAGACATTTTGCATGGAGGCTGGACAGAGGCATGAAGTGGCAGAGAAGAGTCAGGTCCCAGAAATACCAGTGGTACCAGATGAAAAATTTTCCATTGAGTAGGACACCATATTTAACGAGTAAGAGCATGAATGGCTGGATTAAGAATCAGGAATCAACAGCAAGGAGTGCAGTGCTGGAATCCAACAGTGTGACTGGTGATCGACTTCCAAATTTACTGAAGGTGTCTCTGTAAGAGGTCAACACATGAGCAGCTCAACATCTTCTTCTCCAGCAGGAAGTCAGGATGACAGGCCATTCTGGCAGATATAAATGTTTGTTCATGGCCAGCTGAGATCACCCACTGCTTGTTTTGCAGCTGCTACTTCAACTGGTGACCATCTCACCTAAACTTGTGGAAGATACCTGTACCAAGAGCAGCCACTGACCTTGTCATGAATTGGAAGGATTTAATATGATAACCCCAACTACTTCATACTGAAAAGAATACAAAAACAGAACAAACCCCATATGTGAGGTGTCACGTGTGCAACAACTGTGGCAGAAATCCCAGCGGGAAACATTCTTTGTTGCAACATGAACCATTCCAGTGCACTTTGAGCAAAATACATCAAACTCAGCTACTGTTTGAAAGTATATTCCAAAGCAAGGGCTGTATCCAAAACTCAAGAACTGAGAAAAGACTCTTGCCAGTGGGTCCACGCAATCTTCCATGGACTTCAAGGTGTGTTGGGTTCACCAAGTCTAACAAAGACCAATGTATAAAATATGGAATTATGCAGAAGAAAAACCCTAATCTCTCAGCCTATTTAGAGCCTGAAAGGTTAATTTTTACCTACCAAGTAGACAAGTGACTGAACCAGCAAGTGACCCCCTCCAGATGACCTTTCTCACAATGCTCTTCCCTTTCCTCTCTGTCCATTATGAGAGAATTCTGACTCAAGGGGGGCACCCAAGTTTAGATTCCAACTGATGATAAAGTCCTACAAGTCCAATCAATGCAGTAAACAACCCACACTCTATGACAGCAGACCCACAAACCCACTTTGAAAAATTAAGACCTACATGATGAGAAGCAACCTAAGCACTGTGTTGTCTCTCCTCAATTTTTGATGAGCATTACTTTCTGAAGAGATGTCTTCAGACCTTTAAAAAGCTGTTCACCTTCACAAATCTGTTTTTTAATGGAGAAAACAATGATCTAGCAGCCATGTGACTCCCTGCATGACTTTGTTCCACTTACTTCAAAACTCCAAGAGCTACCTCTCCCACTGGTCAAACAAGAATAACATCACCTACTTTGTAAGACTTAGTAAACATCTTGCAAGTTACTCTTGCAAGTTACACCTTCATTTGTCATCTGAAAATTAGTCCCAGCCTCCATGAGGTTAAGCCAATCACTATTTTTGGGGCAAAACTTCAAAAAGGCACTTCTGATTTTTCAGGTCCACGACTTAAAGAGGTTTTATTTTCAGGAAGCGTTTGCTGGCTGCTTGTCCTTGGAGAAGAAGCCACTGAGGTGGCTGGCTCCAAATCACTCCTCATTTTGATATTCATCATTTTTTAAAGAGATTTCATTATGTTGAAAGACACATGTTATGTCTCAATTCAGATTCATTTTAGAACAAGATTCACATTATACTCAGCAGAAGTCTGGCAGGTGACATGCAAGCAAAATTTGATGGAAGCCTATTTTATCTTATGTGCAAAAAGAGCTCTGGGTTATTTGTGTCTGGTACAACGGAGAAGCATGAATCTTCTCCTGTGCATTGACAAACCCAGCAAGTGAGACCAAAACTGTAACTCAAGAGATTGCATTAAATCCAAAGTCACTGCTTGATTTACTGAACTCTTCTTCCCTTATACCTGAAGCAATCAGACAGAACAGCCATTTATCAATATTTCATTGTTACAGCTAGAAACCCTGGACACCTAATGCTGCTCAATTTGAACATATTTTAAGGATATCTGTTGATAGGAGAGGTGAAGAGAGAAATGCTGGGCTCACCTTCCAAACCTGGAGACAGCAGCAGGGACGACAAATCACCACTTGCACAGCTGAGCAGTGAAACCTCCCAGGTGGGCAGCCTTGTCCCATGGGAGAGGAAGGGAAGGCAGAGCTCATGGAACTCTTGTCTCACTCCACAACTCTCAGCTATCGAGCAGGGATCCACTAAGACCTTCCAAACTTGGAGGGATCAAGAGCAACATTTCCCACTGAATACATAAAAGGGGAATATATAGGAAGACAGGGGTATAACAGAATCATAGAATGGTCTGGGTTGGAAAGAAACTCAGGATCATCCAGTTAGAATCCCCTGCCATGGACAGGAACATCTTCCACCTGAGCAGGGTGCTCAGAGCCTCATCCAACCCAGCCCAGAACAACCACCCTGAGCAGTTTGTGGCCTTAGCAGGGATGAATCACAGGCTGAGAATGAAACTGCATTTTGGGCATCATTTGCTACCTTAAGAGAATGCTACTGGAAGAGACTGGGGAAAAAAAAAAAAGAAAACCAAATAAGAAAAACCTTGCCAAACTGTCAGATCTTGCTGCTAGAAGTGTTCCTTGGAGGTTGTACCTGAGTGTCAAGGCAAGACTCTGCCAGTGGGATTGACCAAAGAGGAAAGGGAGAAATGGGAAATATCTCACGTTATTGTATCCAGCACATCTTAATGTGCCAAATCCACCTGGATTATTTTTCGTTACTGGATAAAATCAAATCCATGCTCTTTCCCGATTTTTTTTACGATTACTTTTAGTTTCTTAATTTGTTTCAGCAAATTTATTTCCTCACCCTGCAAATGTAGATGCCTTATAGCTTAAGAAGTAAGGCCATTTCTCTGCACATGGAGACCAAAGGGAAACCAGCAAAGGGAACACGTGGCTTTCCACATGATTCTACCAAAGTCTGTCCCCATCTTGCAATTATTATTATATACATATCCCACTGTACTTAATTAGCAAGGTTATTATGCTTGTGACTAACCTAAAGCACATGATTAATATCATTCAAGTCCAGCCTTTCCACATTCTTTAGCACCATTCTGAGTCCCAGCTGGGGGAGAAGATGACCCCATCTGCTGCTGCCATCGTGTCCACTCAAGCCAGGAAGAAGAAGCACATGCTGACCCTCAGAAGCATTTTCACCAATCACTTGTAAACAATGCACAGCTCCCTTGCCCTTCTGAAAGATGCAGTACATGACTTGTGGCTTTCTGCTCATGTACAGGTTTCCAGATTCAGCTCACACAGAAATGTGAAATTGAGAAAATGTGTCCTTTCCTTGGCGAGAAAAATCCCTTTGCTCTTTTCTGGGAGGCTTGGAGAGAAGGATTACACTCTGAAGTTCAAAACCAACTCTCTTCAGATCATCTTCAAGTATATGGCACCTTTAGCATGTGACAACAGCTCTTGGAATAAAAAGAGCTAACCTATGCAATTTCATTTGGACAATGTTTCTAGTCTTACAGATGCTACTAAAAGCAGATCATGGAATATCCTGAGTTGGAAGGGACCTGAAAGGATCATGGAGCCCAAGTCCTGGCCTTGCACAGGACAGCCCCAGGAATTCCATCACATGCCTGAGAGCACTGTCCCAATGCTCCTCGAGCTCTGTCAGGCTTGTTCCTGTGACCACTTTTCAACCAGGCTCTGCGTGAAGAACCTTTTCCTAATATCCAACCTGAACCTCCCCTCACACAGCTTGACACGGTTCCCTCTGGTCCTGGACCAAAAGGATTACCAGGTAAATAATCAAAGTACCACAAAAATGCAGTCCTGGAACCAAATTCTATGGCTTGATCATAGGATCGACTGTGTCCTTTTCTCTTCTTTTTTATCCAACTGCCCTGATGGAAATTTAGAACCTCTCAAACAGGTAACTGAATTCCCTTCCAAAAGCCATCTGTGCATTCACGACACTGCATTTACTGACACGAAGTGCTGGCTCATTTAGAGACAGCAACATCTGGCTTGATGGGATGCGTCAAAATACATTCTCTTTATCTGATTACACAATGAAATCGATGGTTAAATAAGTGATGGAAATGAGCTGAACGATTTCTGGGTGTTACATTCCCAAAACCCTGCAGAGCACTGGTCACCTCTGGCTACCACCAGAGCCAGGAGAGGGAGCAGCTTTGCCAAAAGGGCACTCAAGGCACCTACGATCTGCCTTTTACTCATTCAGTATTAAAACAGACTTATTTTACTGTGTCCTCAAAATCTCAGCTCCTGATCTATCATTGTTTCTGCACTGACAAAAGGATGCCTCCATTGCACTGCCACAGAAACAATCGCTGGGCTCTGACAGATGGATGGAGGTAGGAGTAGGTCTGGTGTGGTGTGGAAAGTACGTCAGTTGAATGTTCCTGCTAAATTGGGCCCCGGAGAAAGAATTGCCAATGTTCCTTTTGTGGAGGCTGTTAAGCCAGACAGTAATGTAAGCACTCTCCCATGGAGAGAGAGCAGCCCTTAGGCTGGAGCCTGTTGCAATCCCCCTAAGGAAAAAACCCCCGGCAGATAGATCTCTTTGTCATGGTGAGCAAATGTGTTACCTCCCAACAGGCTTTGCAGCAACTATGTAAATCCTTTGTACCCCATTGGCCCTTCCCCTTTGCTCCTCCCCTGAACCCTCAGCTGACTGGCCCTGAAGTTTTACCCCACCCCCTGCCTTTCCTAGATAAACCCCTGTTCCCTCTGGCTCCCCGAGTTCTTTGCCTCTGGACCCCTCCGAGGAAGAAGCTGAATAAAGGTTCCTGAGGAAATTCCAAATGAAGGCTCTGTCCTGTTCTTCCACGTTGTCCCAAGAAGATTGCTGCTCACAAGTGAGCTCAAACCACTCAGTGGCAGTGAACGTGCCTGTGCCACCAGGACATCCATGCTAGGACACTTCCTGGGAAAGGTCACGGTGCTCCAACCACCCTGCCCCGCTGTGACAGCTTTTACCCTGCAGTGGTACCTGCAGGAGCGAGCACCCCACGAGCCCAGTGCTCCCACAGCCTGTGCACGAGCTCCCCTGGAGCAGCCACGTCCCCATCGGGAGGGCTGGAAGCTCTCAGGGTGAAATTCTGCTCTTACTGATGCACAGCGAGGAGAAGATGATGTGAGTTTTGTGGCCAGGGAAATACTGGATGCACATGGAATGGGGGGGTTGAGTGGTGCTGCTGTTGGGAGAGGTGAACAGAGCTGCTCCTGTCCATTTTACAACAAAACCTCATTAGGTTGGATTAGCCACAGCTTTAACTGGATTGTTTGCTACTGCTAGCACGCAGCTGGGAGCAGGGTATGCAACACCATCAATCCTCAGTGACTTGGGTCCATAGCTTATTTTATCCCAGCCACTGCCTGTAACATCAAATTCTGCCCTTCACCACACTGGTGTAAACACACAGCACTCCAGTAAAACCAGCCCAGTGGTCTGTGCACACACACTGACAAACTCCCCAACTTTTAACGTGTTCAGAAGCAGCAATTCGACCAGGGATGTGAAGTCATGATTACATTTTTTTTACTGAAGCCAGGCAAAATCAAGAAAAACGAGCACACACGCTTTGCTGGCAGCATGCTACGCAGGTTTGAGGAATAAGCATCTCTTGTTCAGTGAAGAAAATTCCTTTCAGCATGTCTCAGGCATTTGGAGATAATGTTCTTCATTTAAACACTGCAATGGTCTCTGTGTATTAGTAATGCACAGATGTCTGTTCAGAGCGATGCCTTGTTCGTTTATTATTTGCTTGTTCTGGAAGTTTTTATGCTTGAAGGGGATGAGAAGGTTGCAATTTTTTTTTT
>VWYO01012998.1:0-44572 GCA_013400275.1 Rhadina sibilatrix | reverse complement strand
TTTTTTTTTTTTTTGTCCTAGGGGAAAAGATTTTCAGATTATAATGAAAAACAAATGACTCAGTGATGGCGTACAGCATTTCTCTTGTACTATGATTAACTATTGTCAAGAGCAGAAAGCAGAAAAAGTAGATATTTTTGTTGTGGCTTACTAGTGACATCCATCAGCAATTTCTGACAATTATCCCTTCAGCGTCTGTACGTTGCCCTCACTCCAGATCAGCAGACAGCAACTTCGCTTACAACTAGGAATCTCAACAACTTCCACGTGTCCTCCCATCCTTGCAATAAAATTAACAAAGAGAACTTAAATTTCACATCCTGTAATTTACTTAGTGCCTGATCAAGGGATGTGCTGCTCTACATCCTTGCACCTAATAACATTTCCAGAGGAGCAGTTCCAGCCTATTTGTAAGGGGAGAGAATCCAAGTTAGACAGTAAAAAAAATCCCCCTCCCCAGACCTGCACCTCCTTGGCTTTTCTAAGTGGGAAATGCTTGTTAAATAAGTTGCCCAAAGTTGCACAAGCTGCACAAGTTGCACAAATAAGTTGCACAGAGGCATCTGATCACACACCCCCAGACACCCACAGTCGACTGCTCATCTCTCAGATGGGGCTTCCCTTATTAATTGCTCCAATTTTGATGCCTCTGCATGCAACCCTGATAAATGGAAGCCTCTAAATGCATCTTTCTTGTGCTGAAGAACCTGCTCTGAGATGGAAGCTCTTGTGCCAGCCAGCAAATGTGCTGTGCATGGTCTGCACCCAGTGCTGTGTCCTAAAGCCTCTGACCAAGGACAGCAGCGCAATGTGGACCCGGGCTGCAACCACCCTGGTGTGCAATACCTGCAGCTATTCAAAAACAATAATAAAAACAAAAGAAGACCTTAGCAGGAAGGATGTGGACATGCTACTGGGTGTAGGCAAGCTGTGGACTGTCTTTTCCAAAGCCATGAGTGTAAAGGCCACTCTAGAGGACTTCTCAAGTTCTATTTTTCTGAAGTGGCTCCTGTTTGTATTGCTCCGGATCAAGGCCCTTCCTCAAAACTTATAAAAACAATTACTAGAAAACACCCAAATTCCTGTTCCAATCTTTGTTCCATCTACATTTTATTGAAAGTATAGTTAAAAACATGGAAATGTTTTTTTTCTCATTTCAGCGTGATTTGAACAAATGTATCACTGCCTTTTTTTAAGCACAGACAAGGGACTTCATTGTTTTGACACCAAAAATAACACACCAGCACCAGTGTGAGAGTGTCAGAACAGATCCTGGGAAAGAAGCTTATTTGAGAACATCTGTGGAGGAACTGGCAGCTGGAATATGCATTTTGAAACACAGTGGCTACTCATATTTGAAAGTTACTGGGCATGACAGCATACTTAAGAGTTTGAAGGAACGTAGAAAGGAGTGCTGCAAATGAAGGATGATTTTTATATGTTGAAATCAAAACTTCAACAACACAAAATGACCTACCAAAAATATTTAGAACATCCATTTGGAGCGTAATGTTTTGGACTGAATTCTGCTGCCAGAAAACATCGATGTGGACTCTCCATCAAAACACAAATGCTGTGTTGAAATCACAGAATTAACCATGCCAGCTCTGGAGTCAGAACACACTGACCTCCCATCGGGAGGGGATGGACCTCTCCTCCTTCAGCACAGAACTTTCTCCAGGCAAAGAGGGGAACAACATTGGAACTTAAGACCCTTTGTCTCCTTCCAGGACTTTATTTTAAGCTTTTGCTTACATAAACACTCCTCTGAGACCACCTCAGTGACAACTTCTGAGTGAGACCTTTGGGACTCACACATTCAAAGGGATATCTTTTGCTGCATCAAACTACAGGACTTTTCTTTCCCTCAGATATACCTGATCCAACACCAATCTCAGGATCAGACCATCTTCCCACCACTTCAGCACTGACTGAGCAAGATAAACACAAATCATTTGATTCAAAGCTGCACACCATCCCATTAAAAAAAACCCCTCTGCTATAAATTTTGTAGCGAATTATATCAGATGTGCTTCCAATTGTTTTGCAATTTATACACTCTACTCCAAACCAAAAGGGTAACAATCTTAAAAAAAAAAATCCTCTGAAAATTAATCTTATTATTGCTAGAATTTGGTGACTTTTCCAAAAAGAAACAGACATTCCCAGTTAAACTCTCACTTTTACTTTCACTGCTGTAACTCAAGAGTAGCTTCCATGGAAGCCATGAGGCTGCTTTGACATGAAGTTGTTGGGAAAGGAATTTACACCCAGGACAGTCCAGACATCACTCATATGTATCTCATTAATAAATAATTACAATATAGCTTCTACTTTCAAGAAACACTGCAATAAATCCAGGGGGGTTCATGGATCTCCCAAGATCCAAAAAAGCAGCAGACACACTGATGGACAGCTCAGCAACACTTTGTATTTGTATTTATTTCCTACACAAACTACTGCCTCTCCTGGCTGATGGGTGCCTCCAGGGAGTGATTCATTCCAGCTCCCTCAGATAGCAATCTTGGGAGGTGAATCACCTGCTGGAGGTGTCCAGCTCTCCCAAACTTCTCAGTACTTACCAAGGCTTATATTTAGATGGATGAGGATGAGTCCAAGCCTGGCTGCCTCAGACTCAGGCCATGGCAGCACTGCAGTGCATTGAGCACATGCTTCAATCTCCTTGCCTGTCTTAGAGCCTAATTAAGCACATTTGAGGAAGGGTGGGTTAAAGGAACATTTTCCAGGTAAGCAGCTGGGACAACAGTAGGGATTTATCACTGTATTGCTCCATTTTGCAATCCCAGGAGATACTTCCATCTGTTTTCTCCACTGCCCTTGAGGTAATAGCCCTGACTGCTCTCATCCCTGCCTTTCCACGATGGCATTTTTGGGATAGGTCTCCTCCATGCAGTGTCCATGCCACACACCTGGCTGATGCTGGGGGATGGCCAGGCTGAGCTGAAGACACGTTCCAAAAGGGTTTGGTGGCTGTGGTGCCAGCTTGGCACACACCTCACATCCTCCCACTCACCCACGTGCCAACCCTTCTGGGCAGCTGTCTCTGCTCCATGTCCTTCCACATGAGCAGCACTTTTGACCTCTTATTTCTAAGCACTGCACCTTCCCTACCAAAGGAGTCTTCTTGCCTGGATTTCACTCCATTCTCCAGGAGTCAGCACTTCCTGTGGTTTTGTCCAGAGGTATCTAGGAAGCCACAAACCTCAACTGTGTGAAAACTGCCCACACAGAGCACACTGACACAAGCCCACAGCCCAAGTTGCTCTGGAATCCCTTCCAAGTGCCCGCCCATGCTTGGGAAAGAAAGGGCAGGGGGGACAGATGCAGTGCCTTTGGGAAGCTGGCAGCCCTATCCCATTAGCATTCTTGGGGAATTGGTGCTAAAATCTTTGCTGATCTGTAAAAACCTGCTGCACACACATTTAATGTATGGGTCCAGCATTAATTCAGCTTGGCCAGGTCCATCCCGAGCAAGAACCTTTCCATTTGCAGCCTGTTGGATATGACAAGTGCTGTCATGTACTCACTTCCAGTCTACTGCCCTTCCATCCTGTGCAGACTGGATTTTCCCTCCCTCAGGAGCCAGGCAGTGCAGTTTTGACACTGCTGCTGCAGCCCAGCATGGGCAGAAGGTTAAGACAGGTTTAACAGAGACACCTGGCAGCAGCTGGACTGGTGAAGCTGAAGGCAACCACATCTTATCTTAGACCCCTGTGAGGCAGGGAAGATCTTTAATCCTCTGTATTCCCCACCAGGCGTGACACGAGCCTGGTCTGAGCCCTCAGGAAATAAAATGAGCAAATCACCCCGTTCTACCAGCACAGCCAGCTCACCTGGCCATAACACTGCTCCTAAAAAAGCAGGTGAGGGTATGAATTACAATATCACACATCCTAAAGCCTGGTGCTGTGCACCAGCAATAAGCTGTCAGCTCCTCCAACTTTCCTTAAGGCGTTTTCCCCTCAAGGAAGAAACACCAGGTAGCTACCAAGCCTGCAGAATTCTAAATATCACACACACAATTCTGAGAAAAACAACACAAACTACTGCCTGGTCTATCAAACCCCAGCCCTGTTTGTAATTGAAGGCAGCCTGAGCCAGGTAGATCGAAGAACTGGAAGTCATGCTCTGCTGACCAGCGCCGGACCATGGCTCTTGCTTTGTTTTGCTCCTGGATGTATTCAACTCACAAAAAGGAAGGGCATTTTCATTGCTGGTTGGCCCAAACCAGAGACAGCGCACACACTTTGCAGTTTTACAGCTCCAGTGTCCTCTCCACACACACCTGGTGGGAAAAACCAGCTCATTTCTGGCACAACAAGCAACTTTGGGAAGTACCACGCAGCTTTTAAAAGCATCTGAGGATTGTAAACTCAAATGGTGCAGTTAAAGCTGAGATTTCTACGGACATTTAAGTCACAAACTCAAACCTGAACATCAGGAGTATTTTTAACAAAGCTTTCCCTTCTGACCTCTCATTTATACGGCATGTACACCTATTGTAAATTTTCAGCAGACTGACTTTTATTTGTTTCATGATCAGGGCAGTCAAATCTCCTGCTGGACAACATCACCACATTCCCAGGGACTCTCAAGCGTGATGTGAAGTTGATGGGCACTCTTAAAGGAACAAGGCTCTCATGGCTGATAAAGAGCATAGAAAAGAATTCCCAATTTCTACCTTGTGGTTTTTCTGTATTAAAGAATAGCTTAAGAGCTGACACTTCTGAAAATAAGGGGGGGGAAAAGCAGTTTAAGGGGACAACTGCTATACTGAGCTGAGGGACAGCAAGCACAAAAAAAAAAAAAAAGTTGGTGCTCTGTCTTCACAGCAAAAACAATAAATCTAGAGCACCATAGTAAAATACTCCAGAAAAGCCAGTAACATCACATGGACCTAATTTCACACAATTTAAAAAGCCAGAATGGAAGTACAACAACTTTATCCATTGTTCACGTTTCAACATCAGTTTCTTTCACCAGGAGTCATTCACACAGCAGCTGAACACAGGCAACAGAAATTTAACTGCCACTTAACCCAGATGACATTAAAGTGCTAAAAAATGCTGTCTGAGCATTACTTCAAAAATACACACACAGACACAAACACAACATTCCTGCACGGAACAGAGCGGGAGGAGCACACGGAGTGAACTCCTCTCTAGGATGAGATATACAGGGGAGGGGAGCAAAAAAAAAAAAAAAAAAGGCATTTACCGGCTGGCACAGGCGAGTTTAATTCTGCAACACTGTAAGATGGTAGCGGTGCCACTCTTGCTGAATGTTTCTTCATCCTCTGGCACTGCTCTCATACTCAGGCGCTCGCTCTGGCTTTAGTCTGCATCGCCCTCGGTCCCGAGTACTACAGCAAACACGGGGCTATGGCTGGTGGCTGGATGTTGTTCTGGAGATGCTGCAGGAGCCTAAGAGTACTGATTTGCTGTCTCCCTGGGAAACCACTTGCAACACGTTCAAGCAACGCTTGACCCCTGCCAACACTCCTCTTTCATTCAATTGTTGAGCGCGGCAGATAAAATATAAATATATCGGCGGCGCCTGGCGGGCTCCAAACCCTGGCAGCCCCTTTTGCAGGAAATTGGGATTTCACATCAAATCTCCGCGCTGTGCTGGCAAGGCGGGCGGGAGATTTCTCAGACAACTGCAAGGACATTATGCAATGCAATTTTCTGCTTCCTTACACTGCGACAATATACGGATGATTATAGTAATTATTTTTAAGTAAACTTTGAATAATGGGACTCCTATAGAGCTGCTAAATCAGGAATGCCTGGGGCAAAAGAGCAGGTGACATCCAGGTCTGTGTCTGATAATAAGGCAGTGGTATTGCAGGAGGCTCTTCTAACACCCTACAAAAATTGTCACAACCCAGACAGATATAGATATATATATATATAAGCTATGGCTGGTCTACACTTCTTCCTTATTTCCCTTGAGACAGCCAGGACATGTTTTGTCCCTCTTCCCCTGACACCTTCTCTCTCTTCTACTTCCTTATTATTACTATTAATATTTTGGAAGTTGTTCACTTGGAGCAATGGAAAAGTTTCACTGAGCAAACCGGTGTCAACCCACCCAGCTTCTGGAACTCTTAGAAGATCCCATCCCCTTGTGTAAACAGCACTGTGCTGGGAGCTTCCTTTGCCAGGAAGTGCTTACTGACACCTCCAAAGAGCCCTGGCTCCAGAGCTCTTCACCAAGAGATCAACTATCAAGTCTTATCCAAGAATTTGTAGGGAGAAACCTTTACCGTTTATATTCAAGGTGTTTGCTATAGGAACAATGGGAAATAAAAAGGGGATGACCAGAAAGGCAGCTTAGCTCTACCAGAGTCTGCTGGCAAAGTTGCTGAATTTTTAAGGGCACTAATACAGACCTTTTTTTTCTGTAGTCCTTGTGCTTTTGACAGCAGCTGAGAGTGAAGATTCTTGGCCTGGGGCTTGGTGTTTCTTTCCCCATTATCCCACCAAAGAGGGGGTAGCCACTGGCTGCAGGGAAGGTCAAAGTGGTTTGAAAAGAAAGAAGAATCACTGGGCTAGAATTTTCCATCCTGGGCTTCCTCAGGCACGGTGCTGGAATCTCAGAGGTTTTACAGAATAACGTGTTGTGGTTGGGCTACATGTGCAAGGACTGGTCCCTTCCCCAACCCTCAAGGAGGAGAGGGGAGGAAGCAGAGTCCCAGCTGAATCATCCTCTGGATGCAGGCACAGAAGAGGCTGGCACATGGGGAGAACTGTCCTGTGGTATCCTCATGGATGAGGCAACCTGTGACTCCACTGTACCCAGAGGGGAAGGGAGGGATTCTTGGGTCCTTGGAGCAACCAAGCAGGACATGATCACTTGATCTTGCCCTGCACATTCCTCTAAAGCTGCTCTCTTGTCCCTCTTTGGGGACTGAGTGGCCTTGCTTTTCTGCTGGGACACAGTGAAACAGTAGGGAAGAGACAGTGATTAACCCTATGGAAAGGAGGGACAAACTCCCACCCCAAAAGCCAGCCCACCCAGTGGGAGACATCATGGAAGGAGTACAGGGAAGAGAAATGGTTACACCTGCCTGGTTTTCCACCCAGCATGTCCTCTCCTGATAGGCTTGGAGATCTTCTTTAGCATCTTCATTCTATCCCTGGTGACTCACAAGGCTCTCCACCATGACAGTCTATTCCAAAGCATTGACTGCATTGCCTAGAGCTAGCTGGCTTTTACTGCTTATCTGCATTCAGAGGATTTCCAGCACTGTGTAACAATCACTATTCCAAAGGAAATTATCTTCCCAATTTGCAGAAGGAATTTTATTCTCCTGTCCGAAGTGCTGAGAGTCAGCAGAGTTTGTGATAGAGTAATCACCAGTCAAGTAATTGCTGGCTCCACAGTCACAAGGCTCCCTATTAATACATGTCTAGTCCTTGAGCATTTATATAATATAAACAACATAATAATATAACACAGAGATTGCTTTTAGAAAACCATTTCTGCAAATAGGGGTTTGTAATGGAATCATTAACGAACCTTAACAATGGTGAGGATGAAACAATGTCAGGCAATTCCAGACATTTCTTTCAGACAATTTCAGCACTAACAACAGAACGTGACTGAATCTAAGAGCTGCTGCCTTTTTTTTATTCAAAGGAGAACCAGCCATTGTTTCAACACTAAGACAGAAGCCAAATTCAACTCCTCAAAGCCATCTTTCAGATCTTCCCCCCAGCCATCTCTGCTTCTGAAAACAGTTACACAAGAAATGAAGAAGATACAAAACTGCTTAAAACTATGTGGAATCGGTACTTAGAACTTCCATCAAAGATTGCAGTTTGAAAAGCACCAGCTTCTCTGGCTGAGAAAGAAAGAGAAGAAAGAAAGAGCAAGAAAGAGCTCTGGCCATCTGTTTCTGCTCCTGCATTTCTGATCCTTCCTCTGTGCTCTCTATCTCTGCTCCACTTGTGCTGAAGAAAAGAGTAAAATAATATGGAGTGGAAGAGAGAGAAGGAAGCTCTGTCCCTCTCTCCAACCCATCCACAAGTGCAATGTGATGACTGACTTAGGATGCCATTAGGATGGCAAAACAGTTACTCCAAGTAACTACTGCAAGACTGTAAGCCAACATAAAATCCCCAGGCCTGTGCCACCTTACTCACCTCATATTCATGCAAGGCGCCAGAGTGGGAAAATGTGGGTGTTTCCCTCCAAAATTCAAGACTAAACTAAGTTTCCAGGTACCTTTAAAACAGTTCTTCAGCAACAGTATGTTGCTGTTTGCTTCAAGTTCTGTGCTTTCAGCCTGGAACACGTCTTTTCTTATTCTCAGGGTGATGCTCCTCATAATAAACAATAAATAATACCAGGCTCTGGAGTGCAAGTCTGATGAGAAGCAGCTGAGGGAGCTGGTGGAGGATCAGCCTGGAGAAAAGGAGGCTCAGGAGGAACCTTGTGGCTCTGCACAGGTCCCTGACAGGAGGAGGCAGCCAGGAGAGGTTGGGCTCTGCTCCCAGGGAACAGGGGCAGGAGGAGAAGAGATGACCTCAAGTTAAGCCAGGGGAAGTTTAGACTGGATATTAGGGAAGATTTCTTCATGGGAAGATTGTCAATCCCTGGACCAGGCTGCCCAGGACAACAACTGAGACCCCATCCCTGGAGGGATTCAAAAGATGTGTGGATCTGATACCTGGGGTATGGGTTAGCGATGAGCTTGGCAGTACTTGGGGGAATGGTTGGACTCAATGATCTTAGAAGTGTTTTCCAATCTAAATGATTCTATCATCAATCCACATATCCAATTATTTTCCTCCAGAAGTATCTATTTGTCAAGGAAGCCTGCAGTGTGAATCACAGCAGTGCAACTTCACTGTGTAAACGATAACCCAGGCTGCAGGCTTACACCCTCCACAACTTCTCACAGTTAAGGCAAAAACTGATGGGGCACTCACCAAAGCCCTGGAGACAGAGCAGCACCAGCATTATCACAAAAGGAAATCACTGAATGAGGAGTGTCTCAGGCCAGATTCCTCATGCCAGAGTCCCCGTGGCTGGAGGCCTCTGCGCCACATCCCCTTCGCTTCCCACCGCCCGCCCTGCAGCACTCTCTGTCCCTGGGCTCAGTAAATACTCATCCAGACAAGGGCAGGGTGAAGCTGCAAGCTTGCTGACTCACTAACCAGACAGCAAACCAGCCCTGGCAGTGGAGTCAGGAGTGGGGAGTGCTGAATCACATCCACTAACCAGCCTTGCACGCTCCCAGCACAGAGGCACTGATGCCGTCAAAACACGCTCTGCTCCTTGGCTTACCCCAGCTCTGCTGGCACTAGTTAGTCATACATATTTCAGGGACCTACTGCACAAGTAAAGGTTATTTACTCTTCTCTCCGAAGCTGCAGTCACAGTTGGAGCTGAACTCCAGGCAGTCACAGGTTTTTTCTGATCCAGAGAGGATGACAGGTGTGGTATCACACAGCCAAGGAGGGCAAATCATCACTGCTAAAGGGAAACAGCTGCACAGGTACATGGAGCAATGAATTTCCACCTTGATGATGGGATACATCTCACTGGACTTTAGATGCCAAAGTTTGAACCAGCCATACCAAGGTCTTTATAAAGTGAGTGGTGAGAAACTGGTAACGTTAGAAGAAAGCTCACAACCTCCTCTCTTACAGGTGTATTAAAACCTGATGTTAGTAACTCTGAAGGCACTCACCTCTTCGCCCTGGCTGTGATGGCAGTAATGTGACTTGCTCCCACCTGGTCATATGGCTTTTAGAAACACAGTGTGTGGATGCCTGATAAAAACATGAAGGTATTTCTTCGACTTTAACTGATGTTAGAACACTGCTCAGATCCAAAACTGTGCTGTTTGCTACTTTTGAACACCATTAGCTACAAGATCCATCTAAAACCCAATTTACATACATCCCTGCAGCCAGCAGGTCAGCCCATTCCCAATCACTAGACTGAAAGACTCTAATAAACATGACTTTTATTGGCTCTTCCAGGCCAAGCACGTGTTTTAAGATGACAAGCTAAAAGGCCATTATCAAGTTCATTTTATCCTGCTGGAATACAAATTAGATGCAAGATGCAGAAGAGACAAACAGTCAAACTAAGATCAAAACAGGCGTATTCTACAAAGGAATTTTTATGTACGGCGAAGTCAAGACTTCAGTTTGAACTTTTACTTGCTCCTAGCAAAATCAGAAGCATGCAGCAAAAGCTACTTGATTTGAACAACTCAATCCAAAACAACTTTCAAGGCTCGCAGAGAAAAGAACCCTTCACCTCACTGCTGTGCCCAGTCATGTTATATGGATTTTAAAAAATCCAATTCCGAAGTCCTTACTCTGCCTGAACTCTCACTGGCTTAAAAAACGTTGGGTATCCCTGCTCAGCAATTAAGAATATCAGCAAAGCATTTGATTGCCAGGCAGGGGAGGGTCCTCCAGCCCCTCCAGTGTGTGCCACAATCACATGGGGTGGGCAGGACTGCTCACACCTTGTCCCTCAATCCCACTGTCCAAGCCACTGTCCATATCACCAGAGATGCTAAACCAGATCCAAAACAGACCCCTCGTAAGCAGGCATGATTTAATTGAGAATGTTCACATGGACAGCACTCTACAGTCTCGTATGTTTTGTTCACTGAGGCAAAACTGAACTTTAACCAGAATTTCCTATATTTTGCAAATGCCAAGAAGTAGAGTAACTCTCTAAAATCTCACCCAGTGACTGCAGGAAACACCTACTAAACCTGAAGCAATTTTAATACCCTTGGGCGCTGCATGTTTGTACACTGATCTCTGGCTCACCTTAACACGAGCTGCTATTTTCAGTGAATCAGCCCAAGAACTCACTCTTTTAATACTCACCCCGATTTTGTAACAGAAAAACACAACGTGATCTATTTTTAGCCTTCCCTAGCAGGCAAGTCCTGGAAATAAGATAAACAGCACCAGCTAAGCATCCAGTCCAAGATGACAGTGTGAAGATGTGCAGTGGGGCTGCAGGACATCACTGAAAATGAATCCACAACACTCAGACCACCCACAGCCAGTGGTCTCTTGGCTACTGATGCCTTGGAGTGGCTACCTAGAGCAGGGGCTAGACAAGATTAGGAGAATAAAAGCAGGTATTTATTAAAGGCCTTCACTAGGTACACCTTGGGCAGCCAAAGCCTCCAAGAGGGGCTACACCCAAGCTGGATGATGGTCACGAGTTTTTCAGACAATTTTAGGTTTGATCCATTTATATATCAGGGGTTAATCCTCCAACTGCAGCTTCAGGTAATGAAGTCACACACCCCCAGTTTGCTCCCCCCTTAACTCACTTTTGTTTATACTTTTCGAGCCCTGAGGCAGTAGGGTGTCCTTAGGTTTCAGGCCTAGAGGGATTTTTGTTTTGTCTGACCAAAATGGGAAGACAGCTAACACTCAATTATGGAGTTTGCAGTTATAAACTAATGCAGCACAGGATTTGAAAAATATAAAAGCTAAAATCCTACTGCATCCCTACCAGTGGCCAGGTCCTCTGTCACAGAATGGTTTGGGTTGGGAGGGACCTTTAAATCTCATTTAGTCCAACCCCCCTGCAATGAGCAGAGACATCTTTGACTGCATCACCCACATCACATGTTGGTGTCTCAGCCTAAGGGAAGTCCTGCCTTGACCCTGCTTTCTCCAGCTCCTTCCCCTGTGCCTCTGGGCCTAAGAGCATGCACCTGAAAGCATGAACGTGCACCTGAAACCCAAAAATATCTGATGGTTCCCCCACCCTCTTCCTCCACAAGCACTCAAATGACTTGGAAGTAGCAACATCTTCAGCTACAGTGCTTTTGGGAAGATGTTTATTTACTACGTGATTTTATAGACCTGACAACCAGAGGGAAGCAGGGAAGCACAAGGATTCGATTTTCAATTAAAATGAATCTCAGATTTTCCTTAATCACGCAAATTTTGAAACGTAAACCACCCACCCACAAGGATCAGGAGGTACATGCTGATGTCTCCAGAGCTGGAAAAGCAGCTTCTCAGGCTTTTTATTCTGCTGGAATATGGAAATATCATACAGTAAGAAATATTAAACTTTTAATGCAATTAAATATGGAAGGAAAAAATATTAATTGTGGGCATGGAGAGCGGTTCTTCAATTTTAATAAAATTCATCCAGCATTTCATGGGATCAGCAAATGCATCAACTTTGATGCATCTTCAATATTCTGCTGTTGTAAGACAAAATATATGGATGGACTCCACCCAACCTGTGATAGTGGAAGGTGACCCAGCCCATGGCAGGGGGTTGGAATGAGGTGACCTTTAATGTCCCTTCCAATCCAAACCATTCTGTAATTCTATCATTTCAGACTGACAAAAATATTAAAAAGTGACCTCCAGCATTAGAAACTCATTCATATTTACAGAAGGATGAGAAGGAAAATTGCTCAATGAAAAACAAAAAGGAAATTTTTCCTTCAAGAGGAACTTTATTTCATGCACACACACTGTTACTGGCCCCAGAGCCTCTGCCAGGCTGGATGGATCCTGCTGTCCTAATCCTGAAACACTGAGACAAAATGTGCTTAGTACCCCATCACAGATTTCAGCTTAGGGGCTTTACCCACAGCCAGGCGTGGTGAAGAGCAAGAAACTCATGGGGAACACAGAGAAATCTCACCTGCAGCATGCACAGACCTCATTTGACAAAGCAGAGTTCACCAGAACTCCCTACAACCCACTCCTCCTGCTGGAGGTGGGAGGATTTAGGTGACCTTTAAGGTCTCCTTCCAATCTAACCAACCCATTCTCTGGTTCAGTGATCTGATCATTTGAGAAGCAGTGCTGGCAAAATGGCAAGGCCACGAGCTTCTGAAAAAACCCAAAATCTGGGCACTCTCCAACCTGCATTTCAAACTCTTTCCACGTTTAAGAGTTTAGGAGAAAGGTTCCTACTTCACCCTGGCCACTCTGAAACTCCCTGGCAGTAAAACACAGCCCAAGGAGACAACCAGCACTCAGTCTGCTCAATAACAAAGCATAAATCGAGTATCCATTCCAAATATCCAATGCAGCCTTTCCAGACAGGATAATAAAATCAGACGCCCAACACTTCTGTTGTGGCTTCTTCTTTTTTTTTTTTTTTTTGTTTTTTTTTTTTTTTTTTTTTTTTTTTTTTTTTTCCCTTCCCAAGGAAAACAGCTTAGATGTAATTGCATGTCAGGTAATTATTTGCCTTCCCAATGTTTTATTAACAAAGCTGCCAGGAGAGAAATAAGCTGTCTCCATTTTCTGGTTCTGCAATTATGAAGTGCCTCTTCTTTACCACAAGAGAGCATTTGAGTTGAGAAAACTTCCATTTTGTGCTTGTCATCGTGACTGTTGAGCATGTCAGTGTGACAGTAAATCACTCCTCATATTTGCTGTGTTTTGGGTAGCCAGCACTTAATTAGATGGCTCAGGGCTTCTTTCAATACCATAAATCAGAATTGCATAGCAGGCTAGAAATCCAGGGCTGGCCAGTCCCAAAATTTAGCCACCAGCATGTTCCTGTCTAGGCAGGTTCTGTGGCAGGGGTAGGAACTTGCATCATCCAACACGGCAACCCCTACTACTCCAGATGGCATCAGGAAGCTCCTTGGATGAAGAAACAGAAATAATGTTTAGGGAAAATTACAACATAAGATGAAGTTTGTTGCCTGTTAGTGGTGTTGCATTACATTCCCAACCCTTCTGATTTTAAAGGCTGGGTGCAGAATTCCCAGAGCTTTTGAAGCAGGACCTGAAGCTTCAGCAAAGACGTGAAAATGGATGAGAGCAATCAGAAGTCTTAAGAAAAGAACAACCCACATCTGTGTGGGGGGGTCAAACAACTTCAACGAGACAGAGGGAAGACAGAAAATCAGAACAGTTTGGGTTGAAAGGGACCTTAAAGATCATCTGGTTCCAGCCATCTTCATGTGCATTTTCCTGCCCAAAAGAAAGGATTCATTAGGCATGTCCGTGTAGACAAGGCCAGGACCAAGAGGCTTTCATGGCATTAATGGGAAGTGCAGTGGGACAGCAGGTCAACTGTTCCACAAGGAGCACAGTGAACCACTAAATGAGATGATGTCAGGCAGAAAATTCCCATTGCTGGGAGATTTTCAGACCAGGCTGCCCGGGATGGATTGAGTTGAACAGCTCAGAGCATGGGGACAGAGCAGGTCCATTTTCCCAAGGGTGGTCAGCTGCTCAGGGAACCAGTGGAATCACCACCCCTGGAAGGATTTAAAAGCAGTGCTGTCTGTCTGGATGTGGCACTTGGGGACATGGGTTAGTGGTGGGTTGGCAGGGCTGGGGGAACAGCTGGACTGGAGGATCTTGGAGGTATTTTCCAACCTAAATCACTCAGTGACTCTGTGACTCACCCAACCTCTATTCATGGAGGTAATAACAAAGAGGTGCTAATAATAAACACCAGCTATTATTAGCTGGGCTGACAAGAAGAACTAGGGTGAAGGGAGCCTGCTGAGCACTCAGAATGGGTGTCAGAAGCAGGATGTTCTGTAGAATCCCCAGAGAAGCATCCCACCACTGCATTCAAATCACTGCAGGTAGTGTTTTCCAATCCCTGTAGAATAGGGAATGCAAGACCACAGTTAAGGACAGGCAGGAAATGTCAGAAAAGCTGTCAGCAAGTACCCTTCCTTATTCATTATTTCTGTTTTCTTTGGAAGGAACTGATACCTGAAAGTCAAATCAGCCTCACACCCACCAGCAGCAGCCACTCGATTACAGAAGATTTCTGAGGCAAATGTGAAGTCTTGGGAAAGGCTCTTATGGCAGAGCATCAGGGATTCATCAGGGATTCACAAGCACTGTGTCCCAGCCTGACACTGCACACACAGAGTTGTAGCTTTTGAAGGAAAACAGGGACCAAATGCTGATTCAGTGGCTGATTCTGCTTAAGGCCCTACAGTAAGATTAATTTCCCGTAGCTCTTGAGAGTTAAACATAAAATCCATCTGCCCTTGGTTTCTGCTATTTTATTTTGAAGTATTTTAATTTTCCACTTTAAGTGCTGGTCTAATTGAAAGGTGCCTTTGCTGCAGCAAAATTCCAGCTAGATCAATTTACTGATGGTAAAATAATAGCCCAAAATCTCAGCTGCAAGACATCAGCCCTCCTCCTCCACAGCCAGGCCTTAAGAGTTAGAGGTTAAATAATTGTGGTTATAAAGGCTCAGCACAAAACATTTTCCAGCATCCACAGAGCCCTCTGAAACTTGTGATCTGAGTGTCACAAGTCCATCTGCACTCATCAGCAGGGAGGATGCTCATGTGTGCCTGGTCCAGCAGAGAGAGATCCCATTTGAGTTTAATTCCCCCTCTTTTTTTGCCCCTCATAATTTGGGTCCCCTTTATGAAAAAAAACCAAAAAAACAACAAAACCCAACAAATAAAACTAGATGACAAATACAGCTAATAACAGCCTGAACAAAACCAGGGCTGCAATTCAAGAGAATTATTTTGAACAGTAGCAACTTTTTGAATTTTTCTAGGAGGAATTCTCTATGAATTATTTGAAAAAAACAGTAAAATCCTTGCACTACAGAAATTTAAAATTTGGGTACTCAGAAATCTCCAACCAATTGTGAACGCTCCTTGTCTAATCTTCACATAATCCTCCTTAATACCTTTCAGTGTAAATCTCTGCTACGTGCAACATCTTATTAGCAAGACAATAAAGATAACACAAGCGAAGTCACTGAGCAGCATTAGGGGATTAAGGGAGGATTAAACAGTCGTGACAAAGAAAATGTTGAAGCTGAGTATTCACCATAATTAGTCTGGTTCCTCGTACTGTCCCTGGGTCAATTACTCAAGTCTGGATTGTCCTGTTTGGACTGTGCTTGGTGTGATGAGAGCAGACAGGACTCAGACTGGTTGTCTCATGACTGGTGATGTTTTGGCAGTGAGAGAGGGACACGGACTCTGTTCTAAATGTACACGACACGCTGAGTGAGGAGGGGAGACTTCGACTGGATTTTAAGAAGGAATTCTTCTCTGTGAGGGTGGTGAGGCTCTGGCACAGGTTGCACAGAGAAGCTGTGCCTCCCCCTGGGCTCCTGGAAGTGTCCAAGGCCAGGTTGGATAAGGCTTGAAGCAACCTGGGATAGTGGAAGGTGTCTGACGCTGTTGTACACCACAAGGACACAGACTCTGCCTTCAGAAGGCTGACAATGACTGTGTGTATTTCTGGGAACCTCTTCCCTTTTATACTACTCCACACAGAACAACTCAATTGGTGAAACAAACTTCTTCAATCACATTGGTCAAACCAGAGGGACATCAAGAAGAAGTAGGGAAAGAATGTAAACAAAGGTTACAGTTAGGAAAACGTGTCTGCTGTTGACAGAAAACTCTGTAAAGAAAAGAGTTTCAGAAAATCAAAACATCTCAGGCACGAACCAGGGATGATACAGGTGTCCCTGCTCATAGCAGGGGGTTGGAATTGGGTGGTCTTAGGAAGTTAATTCCAACCCAAACCATCCTGTGATACATATATAAGAAAATGGGTAGTAAAAGTGAAACACGCTTTTCCTGGGGAGATCCTGCATTTCTTGAGAATGATTATACCTCTTAATAATGTGGTTTTATGGGTACCTGAAACGTCTCCTTCCCAGAGAGGAGCTGGCAGCCCCATGCACAACAAAACACCTCCCAGGGGTACTGGGACAGCTCACCCTCCCCACAGACATCCCCACCCTGGGCTGGGGAAGCAGGCACACCCTGGAGGCCCAGTCAGACCAGCTTTACCTGGTGGATACAGAAATATTTTTATGAGAAGTCTCCTCCAGTCCTCAGGCCACTCACAGAACTGAGTGGTGCTTCCCAGCAGGGTGGTTCTAAGTGAAACTGCTCCCATTGAGGAGATCCCTACTGCCTCCCCCTTCCCAGGGGGACTGGGGAAAGCACCCCTGCTTTCACTGGCTCCACTGCAAGGCTTTGCAGGAGTTGAGATCTGCACCAGCAGATCCACAGCCTTGGAAAGCCAGTGAGCTCTACCCTTTTAAAAATCCACCCTTAATCTGAAATAAATTCTTACTCAATACTTAAAATCAAGCCTTATTTACTGCCACAGAGCACAGTATTGATCTGGCCCTGGTTTAAGTTGTCAGAGGTAAATCAGAGTCTGTGGCAGGCTTCTGTGAAGTCATTGAAAAGCCCATCTCTTGTTAAGGAACGAGCTGTGCTATCAGCACTCAGTCCCCAACAATTAATGTGGCACCCAAAGGTTCCCTTACATCCCCTGCCAACCCAAAATGACCCTCTGCTCACAGGACCTGATTGTCATGGAGTACCAGAGATTATTTGGCCAGAGCAGGCCAAAAACACATTTCCTGAGTGATGCAGCAGGGGAAACACAGTTTCCCACAGCCTGTGGGAAGAGTGAGAGTTGCTCACTCAGCTCATATTTCTAAATACCTAAGGAGAGGTTGCCCCTTTTTTCCAAAGCCTTTCAGCACCTGGAATCCATGTCAGTGAAAAGACAGGGTTTTTGAAGACCTTTTTCCTTCCCTCTTATGACTGCCTGGCAATGTTTTGCCCCAGCCTTGCAATAAATCAGCTGATTTCCAGCATTTCTGAATAAGCATCACATCCTGCTCTCTGCAACAGTGCACAAAAGGGCTCCTCCCAGTAAGTGCTGTTTGGGGGAAAGAGGGACCATGATTAATCCTAGAATAACAGAATCATGAAGTCATTAAGGTTGGAAAAGAACTCTCATGGAGTCCCAACCATTAACCCAGAACCACTGTGTTCACCACTAAACCCTGTCCACAGGTGCCACATCCACATGTGTTAGGAACATTTTTAAGGGATTGTGATTCCACTGCTGCCCTGGGCAGCCTGTTCCAAAACCTGACCACCTCTTCAGTGAAGAATTTTTTCTTAATACCCAATTTAAACATCCCTTGGGACAACTTGAGGCCATTTCCTCTGGTCCTGCCACTTGTTACGTGGGGGAAGGAACCAACCCCTGCCCTGGCTACACCCTCCTGTCAGGAAGGCAGCACTCCAGGGATAATGGGAATGCAGCAATAGGGTGCAGAGGCCCTGGAAGAGCATGCAGACTCTTCTGCTTCCTACAAATGTGTCTTGACAGTGAGAAAACCTTGCATCAGTTTTTCATGCACGTAAAATGCCTGCAGGCCTCTCTCTGCAGGGATTTGGTAGAGATGCAGATCCCTGGCAGGCTCAGCTGGACTGAACAGACTTTTTACTGTCTCCACCAAAACTTCAAGAGCATGAAGAAGGGGAAAAAAACAAAATAAATAAAGGAAAAAGGCAAAAACAGATCTCCATGTGTCATGCTCACCTGAGCCTCCCCGGCTTGCAGGCTTGCACTGCTGCAGCTCAGCCAACAACTCAGGTCTGTATCTAGAGGGCACAAAAACTGCTCTAATGATTCAGAGTACCCAGGGGACTTACCCTGAGGACCTCCAAGCCACCCTGTTCTGCTTGAGCTGGCTGACCTCCCTCACACCACGCTGTCATCTGAACAGCAGCCTTTCCCTCTGGGATCATCCCACCAGTGGTATTTTGAACTGGTTTTACTCCATGATATGACATCCAGGATGGTTTTCCTTGCTCCCAGGAATCCTGTTCCAGGAGAGCTTCTCCATTTCTTCTCTCCTGGGGTTTGAAGCAACTCAGCATTACCTCATGACTGCAAAAGGACATTGCAGAGGGTTTCCTTCCACTTGTTCTTTCACCAATCCTTTCTCTTTTACTGTATTCCCCTGTCCCCTGCCCTTTTCCATTGTGGGATCTGGGGTGTTTAACATGACTCTCCTGGATGACAAAAGCAATATATAAAAGTATAGAAGAATCTGGGGATTGCTCCCACCCAGGTACAGCATCTTGTACTTGGTCTTGTTAAACTGTGTGAGATTTCCCTGCCTGGATCAGAACTGAGACGCTGAGCTGGGCTCTGGTCTGGGCAAAAGGAAAGTTGTTTTGAAATTCATCTCCAAATGACCTTGTGATGGTTTTGTTGGGGTAAGAGGGGAGCTGAAAAACAGGACAAGAACAAATGGCTGAGCATGCACAGCCCAGCCCTTTGGCATCATGGACTAAGTTTGGAAACAGCCCTCATTCCTTCCAGAGGAGCACAAGCTCCTGAGTTCCAGGCTCAGGAACTCCTGGTCCTCACCAGAGCAGATCCACCCTGAAGGATCCCAGAAGGAGCAGAAGGAGGGGGCTGGCAACAGAGGAAGCTTTCAGAAATCCCAGAAGCCAAATTCAGCTTTAACCTCCTCTTTCTGTAATCCCTGCTTGCTTAAAGTAGCTATGTAAACACTCTTCCCAAAGAGGGAAAAGCTGTGTTGGGAAATGTAGACTGAAGCAGCTGCTCTTCCTCCAGCAGAGCTTGGAGCAGTGGAACAGGATGCCAAGTACTTGTCTTGGCATATGAACACACAGGAGGCTGGGAAGGAGAAGTTGGAGGCTCTTGAGCTAACAAAGAAAACCCATTTTGGATACTCTTTCTGCCTGATACTCTGTGTATGTTCAGGTTTTGTAAACCAGAGCCCTGGGTTACACAGCTATAAACGGAGAAATGCAGCAACCACATCCTCTGAGGCTTTTAATCATCCTCTACCTGTGCCTTCCTAACCAGGGGCACAATTTAATTACAAAAGCACAGCTGCCAAAAACACAGTCAAAAGCCCAGAACTATTTTTCGTGGTGGCAGGTAAAGCAAGTATTTCTCTTTGCAGTGTCAACAAGCATCTATCAAACTGGCCCCTCTTCTGTCATTCCTTCCCTTCCAGCTCCAGCTGCTGCTCCCTCTTATTCTGTTCCCAGGCAATGCACACGTGGGTCTTTTTCCTAAAGCACAAAGCAGATTGAAAGACAAAAGTGATGTCAGCACTCTGGTGAGATTTGGCCACTTCTTCCACTTGCAGAGCCCTTTTTCCCAACTTCTCCCAGAGCAAGATGAACCCATCAAGAGACTCCAGCAGAACAAATCCATCACCTCCCCTGATGACGTTCTGTTGCATGAGCTGCCACTGCATGGGTAAAATTGCCACAGGGGCCACTCTTTGATGATCTTCCTGCTGTGTTTCTAGGAATTCCTAAACTAGAGAAGTTGGCCCATTTCCCAAGGCCTGCCTGGCTCAGCAGCCTTGGAAGCATGAAGGTGAGGGCAGGCTGCAGAGCTGCTGAGCAATCCATCCTTTGGTGCTCATCAGTGCTTTAGGTGGCACTCGTGGACTCCTCCACCCCAGGAAGGAAAATAACAGAGCTGCTGCTTACCCCCAGCATTACCAGCTGTATTTTGGTTGTTCTGCAGCACAGGAGCAGCTCCCTGGTACAGGAAGCAATCCATATGAGAATCTGCACCTCTAAAGCATTTCCCTTTGCACTGGTGCAGCGCTGGCTGGAAATTGTGATTTCAATTAGCTTAATCTCTGGGGTAATGCCCAGGTGCTGCACACTCTTAAAAACACAAACAGCAGCACCTCCCAGCTGAGTGTATTTTCAGGAGCACCACCAAGCTATCCCTGTTCTGATCTGCACTGGTTCATTGCTTGTCAAAAATCAAAGACTGGGAATTCTCTTGTGTGGGCATTTCTAATTGTGCTCATTAGTGTGGTAACTCAGTGCTGCACACTCAGCTGGACAATTTGATTTGAGCTGAAGACTAACCCAGAAGCCACCACGATATACTCACAGCTGTATTTTTCCATTTGCCTAAATTCCAGATCCTTATTAAAAAAAAATTCTCACTTAGGCTTCTGACTGAATCCTTATTGAACTCCCATGGACAGCAACACTTTCAATGACTGCAAGAGAATGGAGCTGGCACCACTTCAGGACCATTACAGGGAGACCAAGTTCTGTGGTTTCCTCCAGCCATAACTCACCAGGAACATTCCTGCAGTGGATCTGAGGATGATTCCCTTTCAGCAATGTTCAGATCACGGTAACAACTCCAGCCTGTGACCACATTTCAAAGCAGAATGATGGATTTTGTGATTTGTGAGTTCAAGAACGTGCAATTTGTCACCACAGGGACATAAGTGAGTCCACAGTCACCCATTGAGAAGCTCATATTACTCTTTATATACAGGAACTTCCCTCCCCAAATCCCCCACTTCACTCTGCTGCCTGGTAAGGCACTGACCTGGAACAAGCCTCCAACCTGCCCGTGCCTCAATCTCTCCACTGACAACACACTTGTGGAGATCAGGCTCTTCCATCCATGCCCAGGACCCAAATATAAAAGTGACCTGATTTCCAGGAGTCCTGAGCATCACCAATCCCCACTGAAATCAAGGATAACAACAGGACTCAGCACCTTGGGAAACGAGGACAGGCACACTCTGAGGTGCCTGGGCGCAGATTTAGAAGCGTGATTGAAAATCTGGCCTGCTAATTTTACTTTCCAACAAACTGCTTCTTATTTATAGCTCAGACTGTATCAAGTATAGCACGTAGTATCCACCCAGGAACTGGGGTGAAAGGCAAGAATGAGGACAAAAAATGCAAGAGGTGTTTAAAAGAGCTTTAAAGAAGAGAGGGGGAGGGAAAGCAGCAATTTTGTTCAAGAGAAAATACACTGGGTATTTGAGAAGAAGCACAGTCAAACACACAGAGCAGGGAATGGACCAATGGTTAAGGGATGCAGAGCTCCAGACCACCTGATAATGTGAGCAATGCTATTAGCCAGAAAAAAGAGGCTGAGACAGGGAATATGCAAACTGAGTATCTGCAGAGTTCCCAGCACTGGTGATAGCCCTGTGCTCGCCCAGCAGCTGATCTGAAGCCTCCAGGAAGCTCTGCTGATGGAGCTGATGCTTACAGAGCTTCACATAATGCAAAATTTAAAGGATTGCCTATTTATGACATGGAATTACAGCCAGGTGTAATTCAAAATAAACAGGAAGGAATAAGCAGTGAAGCTCAACACTAGAACAGCAGGTGTAATTCCACACATCTAACTCCTATCTCCACAATGGCATCAGATTCAGGAACAACCACAGAATCATTTAGGTTGGGAAAAAAACCCCTCTAAATCACCAAGTCCAAGTGTTAACCATCTATTATTTTTAATCTGTATTCCCCGAGGAAGCTGTTTCCCCTTCTAACTTCCTCCCCAGAACCCTTAGGGTTAACCAGTAGCAAAGCCACCCTGGAAGTGCAAGCACAGCAGATGCCTGGCCTGCCTTCCCAGAGGCTCTTGCTGTCCCCAGGCTCCTTGTCCTGCCCATTCACACGTGTTTCCATGCCTGGGGGAACCCTGCAGCATCTCAGGAGAGTCCACAGCTCCCTCTTGTGTCCCTGGCACTTGTCCCTGTGCGCCCTCCAGCCACCCTGACACAGTGGACACCTGGACACCTGGACACCTGACCTCCGAGCTCAAACACCCCCTCCTGCACCACAAACTCTCTGCAGGACCCCCCAACTCAAGCTGCACTCTCCTATTTTTTCTTGCCTCCTGCTCGCAAAAGGCGCTTTCCAGGCTGCAAGGCCAAGGATCAGCATCTCCAGGCTGTGCCAAAGGGAGCCGGGATGAAGTCAGCTTCCCTCGGCATGCTCTGGGGCAGACACTGGATACATCTGTGTCTGGATATATTTGCAGGAAGACAGGAAGAGTCTGCAGTGACATATTGCTGAAATTCAGCACCTGATGAAGCGGTTGGGTTTGGGTTTGCAAAGTGCTTTCGAAACCGGTTTGGGAGAATAGAGTTTCTGACATGTTATAGAGCCTAAATTATTCATTACTCCAAAGAAAAGAGCAATTAAAAACAATATTTTAAGAGCTAGGAACAAATTCAGAGAGAGAGAGAAATCCAAGATGCCCAAAACACCCTCATTTGAAGGAAAAAAGTGCTAATTATCCTGCTTTTTGCAGCACAGAGCTGTCAGATTGCCTGACCACAGCTACACAACAACAGTGTATTTTCACTGTTTTCACTTTTCACACACACACACACACACACACACAATCCCTTTCTAATATTCCTCCTCAGATCCAGCTGAATCATTGCCAAGATGCATTTGTACCCATTTTTGCCCATCTCCTCTCAGTGTAGAGCACCAACCAAGTGTTAGCAGAAGGTATTAAATGGAATTACGTTGTCGTTGAAAGGCAGCAACAGCAAGAAAAGAGATTTATAGGCTGAGCTGTTCCTTCACTGAGCAGACTGACTCTGATGGGTATTAACCAGATATGAGTCACCATCAAATGGGACTCTTTGAATCACCTGGCCACACAGGTAAAGAACCTTGCAGCAGAAACATCTGTCCTGGGTTGTAGAGCCAAATCTGTGTATTCTATTTTCATCTGTGGGAGAGAGGCCTGACCCCTTCGATAATGGGCCATTAGCACCCCCCCAGGCTGTACCCCGCCCCCAGAGCGGTGCATCTGCATTTCCATCACCCTATTGTGAGATGCATCACATGCCCCTGGCAGTGGGGTGGGGGCAGGCAGTTTCTACCTGGGATAAACTGAGACAGAGGGACTGGAAAGCGGCTGCTTCACCTGGTTTGCTGGGAGGAAGACTGGACCCCTTCTGATCCACTGGACCCTTTCCCATCCACTGGACCCTACTCATCNGATGGGATGGGATGGGATGGTCTTTAAGACCCCTTTGAACACAAACTATTCTAGGACTCGGTGAAAAAAAACCTGACTACACTAACAAGGCCAGACTTTAAACTGATACTAATTGACTTTATTTTGCTCCATCCTCCAGAATCTCACCTCAAACAGGGATTGTCCTTGCCAACTCTTTATTACCACAACCTGTTTGTTAGAGCTCTGGAGCATTTGGAAATTTCATCCTATTTCCAGGGCTGTATCACCTTCCAAAACTGCTCCTTTTAAAGCCAATATTTCTCATGCTGGCATTCAGCCTGGAAGTGAATTTCTTTAGAGAGTTAAAGTAAATCTGTTCAGTATTTTCTTTATGGTCATCAGCATGCATGGCAGCACAACCTCCTGGTGACGTACTTAATGCAGAACTGTGCTTTTTGTTTTGCTTTAAAAGGAACTCGAGCACAGAAGGCAAGCAGGGGTTCTGGTGAGAGCAAAATCAGGACCCTGAATCGTGCAAAATCAAGAGGCAAAGGTGGAAAGCTGCAGCACCAGCTCCAACTCTCTCCAGTGTATCTGTTCCATCCCCATGGCACAACAGAAGCAAGTGATGCATGCTCAGAAAAAAACTGGAATGGGACAACACTCCTCCTCCAGAAAAGTTGAATATGACTTTCAGCTTTTAAATCAAATTTTACCTTGAAACTGTGATTTTACTTTTAAACTAGAATTTTAAGGCACACATGCAACATGTTGGGCCACTGCCCTTAAAATGTGTAATTATGAAAGGACATGAGGAGCACAACCAGGGACACAGAGCCACGATTTGCTCAGGGAATTGTAACTGAATTCCATGATTTTGTGGCAATTAAAATACTAAATTATTGACAGAGTAATTTCAATAGAAGTTTCTGACTTTCACCAGAGTCTCAGGAGATTAAGTAATTATTTACCTTTTCTACTCCCTTTAGGAATTTGTAAAGGGTGTTTTTATTTTACTTCCTTTCCACAGTGCTTAGTCTTAGCAAGAAAGCTGCTTTAAACTGCTAGTGTTAATTATTCATACATCATGTTGAAATTCCCTCGAGTATTCAGCTGACATTGAAAATTAAAGTAGAAGTTTAATTATTTCCAGATTTAGGGTTTTTCACTGGTCACTTACACACAAAAAATACTTCATGGAATTTGTCTGGCTCTGAGGCTGATCACAGACACAGACTGGATGAGCCAGAACTTGTAAGAAACATCAGATTTTCACATAAAGAGTGGAACAAAATTAAAACTCATCTAGATCAACCTTGCTGAAGGCAGAGGCCCAGCCCTGGGGAAATATTTAGTGGGATGATTTGAGCAAAACTATGTGGCAGTTTTAAATTCAGACCACTGAGTATGGGTGTGTGGCCAAAACCCCAAAGTAAATGAGCATTTTACAGATATGAAATCTTTCAATGGTGATGATACCAGTGCAACAGGCTTCCCTGCAAGAGGTGATCTCAGATCCTACAAACCACCATAAAAGTGAGGTGAAACACCTTTCACCCCACCTCTGCTGCCTGCCAGCTCTCCAAGACAATCCCTGGTGGTGGCCACCAAGGCTGAGGGAATGGAGCTAAAAGGCTCAGCCACTGAACCACCTTCATAATTCTCTCCTCTGAGCCACCCCTGCTGCAGTCCACAACCAGACTGAGCCTTTAATGCAATATAATTTCATGTAATTGGACCCTCCACCCCCCCAAAAAAAGGTATTCTTCAAAACTACAGCTCTGAATGATGAAACAGGGCTGGCAAGACACCTCCAGAGGTCACTCAATCCATTTCTCTGGTGCAGCAGAGGATCCACTCAGCCTTGCAGGAGGATGACGTGAGCTTGACCTGCTATTTAAACCCCCCATGAAGTGACTTCACAATCTGCTGGAGACATTCACTGCCCTGCAGAGATAACCTAACTCTGCCCTGACTGCAGTTTAAGCCCTTTGCTTCCTGCCCTGCTCCCAGTGGCCACCACAACCACTGCAATCTGACCCCCAAAGTCTGCCACCAAGCAGGATTTCCAAGCTTCACTGGCTGCTCCAGCATCCCCCCTGTGCTCCAAGCTCCACTCCAGGTGTGCATGAATGAGATTAGAGCTCATTCCCTCACACATGGCCACAGGCAGGATGGAGCTGGTCCCAACAGCAGCAAGAAATGGATTTGCAGCTGTGCTGCCAGGAGCACTGACATGGATGTGTGCAATGGCCACACCGTGGGTTTTGGGGGCAAAATCCAGGTGGGAAACTGGCACCCTTACATGAGCAAATAGGCTGGTAAAGCTTGACAAATGTAGCTCAGCTGCTCCCAAAAGGTGCTTCCATGTAAATTAATTGGTGAGGGAGGGACACACGCTGAGCAGTATTTACACACCCTGAAGACTGATTTTCCTGCACGTAGGGCATCCCTGCAAGCAGTGCTCAGCTTGCTCTGGCAGCAAGACTCTCCTCCCAGTGATTCTCCTTGCCACCTGGCTATGCCCATCCAAACTTCTCTGGACAGAGAATGCCTGTGGAAAGGGTCACAGAGGACAGCTCACACTGTCTTGCTGTGATGCCTTGAGAGGCTGACCTGGAACAGAGGCTAGACAGAATTAAAGGAATAAAGTAGGAATTTATTAAAAGGCCTTCAAAGGATGCACCTTGGGCAGTACAAGAGCCCAGCCTGGGCTCTGCCCAAGATGAACCCAAGATGCACCCAAGATGGACAGCAGGTCATGAGTTCTCAAAACACTTTTGTAAGTTTTGGTCCATTTACATATTGGGGTTGATTGTCCAACTTCAGCTTCAGGTTATGAAGTCCCATCCTCCTGGTTTGCTCTCTTCATTCATTGTTTCTGCTTTTTGGGCCTGAAGCTGTAATGGTTGTCCTTGGTTCTCAAGCTGGAAAAGGATTGTTTTGTTTAACTACCCTGTGAAGAGAACTTGCTAACACTTTATATGAAGTTCAGAGTCACACATTAAGGCAGTACAGAATCTAAAAAATATGAAAGCTAAAACTTAAGGCATCAGCTGAGGCACCCTCAGCCAGTGGGCCATGGAGGGAGCTGGGCTCCTCCAGACAACCCCTTTGGGATCAGGTTTGGAAGGGATCCTGCCCTCACTCATTTTTATGTGCCTGATTAACAGCACAGAGACTCTTCCATGCACAGCCAGCCCCCAGAGACACCCTATTTCCTGGCCACTGTGGTTTTGACAAAGCCATTAGATTATCCTAATTGTCCCCAACAGTGAATCATAGAATATCCTGAGCTGGAAGAGATAGTGAGGATCACTGAATCCAAATCCAGGCCCTGCACAGACACTCTATCAATCCCACCCTGTGCCTGAGGGCATTGTCCAAACTCTCCTGGAGCTCTGGCAGCCTTGGGGCTGTGCCCATTCCCTGGGGATCCTGGGCAGTGCCCAGCACCCTCTGGGAGAAGAACCTTTTTCTGATACCCATTCTAAAACCTCCCCCTCTCCCCACTCCCATATATAGCAAATATATCCCAGGAGTCAACACAACTTTCCCTCCAATTTCTTCAAGGAAAACATCAAAGTGCAACGCTCTGCTTGTTATTACCAGAGGCTGCTGCTTCCCTCTGCCTTTCATCAGGAAGGTTTGAAGGAGCCTCGTGGTGCTGACAGGGATATCTCATCATGGAAAGGTTCTCCTCTGTCCTCACAGGAAACCAGATCCCTGGGTAGGACATGGTGCAGACCACTCGTTGTCCTATGCACAGGCCCTCTGACTGTCACACTGCTGGGACAGTTCAGCTGGCACAGGGACACGGGGCACTTATCTGCTTCACAGGGGCCTAGGAAAAAAATCAGACAACTGATTGCTGAGAACTGCTCTGAGATCCACCAGTGGACAAAGCCAAAACCAGTCCAACACCATCACACCCTTAGGAGGGAACTGAACATCAGCAGGCTCGCGGAGATCAAGGCACCAATAAAGTTATAAAGCATCACAGAGATGATGTTTTTTTGGAAAATACAGCTCCTGAACGATGTTAACCACCTACACCAATCCACTGATGTGCACACTGACCCTCTATTTATCACTGCTCTAAGCAATCTAAACTAAAGTCAGAGTGAACTGTTTCTTGCTGACTTTTCTGGCATTTGGGAAACCAAAGTTTATTGTTTTCCTTCCAGTTCTCCAGAGTAAGCAGCTCTGGTGCTTACAAACCCTCTAAAAGCCACCATCTCTGGCAGTCCTGACCTGCTCTGCTCCAGGGGCCCAGCTCAAAAGCCTTTCAGCTTCTGGATTCATTTGCTTCACTGATCTCTAAGCAAGGCAAGCATCAGGAGTGCATGAAACAGTGCCAGGTTAGGAAACTGTGATGCTTCACATGTTTTTTAAACAGGTATCAGAAATAGCAGCTAACAGAGAAGGGGAAAAGAGACCCTGATCTGGGATACTTTTAATTGTTTAGGTTTTCTTCCTGTCGGGGAAAAAAAAAAAATCAATGAAACATTTCCCCACAGAAAACTATGGCTGTTCTAATATTCAGCTTGCTGGATTTAGAACTTGACCCCAAATATCTGGGGTTTAATGCCAGCCAAGGTACCACAGCAGGCAACCAGAACTGAACTGAGGCTCAGCTGCTGCCCAGTGACTTCATCACAAGCCTCTCCTCTTCCTCCTCCTACCCCAGTGCCTCAAATGGGAAAAAAAACAAAAACACAAAAACAAACAAACCACACGAAAAACACCCCCAAAACTGTTCTAGTCAGTCCCACAAAGAAACTTGCAGTTTAAAGGTCAATGTGAAACTTAAAACTGCCAGAAGAATAAGACAGTGACAGCAATACCCTGTAAAGGCTTGAAAAAATCCCATCCTGGCCCTCAGCACTGCTCTCCAGGGACAGGCAAGAGAGATAAACTGCCTCTCCCTTGGCCATACACCCTTTATTTATTTAAGCAAGAGGGAGTACACCCCACTAGAAGACTCCAGAAACTCTACTCACAACTTCCAATTCCAAAGAAAATCCGAATGCAAACACCCTGTACATGAAATGATAAGACAAAATCCTCTGTACTGGAGGCATCATTGAAATAATGTGATTGCAATAATTAGGAGCACATCAGTAGGTAGCTTTGCAAGCAAGACTCTTTCACAGATGTCTCAAGGGACATTTCCTAAGCCAAGCTTTGTTAAAAAAACCAAAAAGAACAGCTGATTTGGGAGCTGTGCATTATGAAAGCTGAAATGGGGCTGATAGTCAGAAGATAATGGAACTTTAACTCTGAAAAAGGAACAGCCTTTAAAGTGCAACACCCCAAAATCACCAGGCAGTTTGAAAACTTGTCCATGCCCAGTCCTCTGCTCCCTCTAAAGCCATAATGAGGATGTTCCACTCCTGTGGCCATGGGAAAATAAGACCCAGCTGTGCCCCAGCCCCACATTCCAACTGCAGAGCACTCAGGCCACCACTCATCCATCCCTTCCAGAGACTCACAGCCGTGGGCACTACAGCCAGGGCAGGGGGAGGCAGCACATTCCCTGAGCTATTCCCTGTTCCACCCCAGGCCAGATGCCTGCAGCCACAACTGGATGCATTTTTAAATCAACTTACACAGTGCTCGACCCAAAACTTTATGGATCAGTGCTTCCATGAGAAAAATCACTGCAGTTTGGGGGTGGGGGGGAGTGTCTATTCAAACCCTCCTATTTATTAATTTCAGTGCTTAGCTACCTTCAGTGTTGGCTGAAGGATGGGAGCACCTCCCCACACACCATTCCCACGGGTTTTTGGCTCCTCATGCCAGGGTGGATGGGAACCAAAAGGGAGGAGCTCCGTGTTTGGCTGTTTGCAGATATTTGGAGTTGACATGAACAACAACTGACAGGGAAGTGCAGGAGGATTTAAGGTTTCGAGTGCTTGGAGGGAGGAGGGGTAGGGAGAGGAGGATCACCCGGCTGGAAGGGTTTTGGGAAGGAAGGGATGGAGCAGGCAGGTCAGGGAGAGGTGACTGGCATGAGCAGTCCCAGGATAGCCACGCTGCAGAGTCACAGCTCATCTCTCTGTCTTCCTCCTCTCTTTTCCTCCTCCCCCTCATTTGACAAAGTCTCCTCCTTGGCAGGATTTGATGCCAATGTTTTCAAAATCTGCACAGCTTTGAGCCCTGTTCTTCCAGCAAACCAAGGGCACTGGGCAGAGCCCCTCACAGCAGGGAAATACCAACAGACTCTGAGTGCTTAGACTTCAGCACCTATTTACCAGTCCTGGAGACTCAAATGAGGTATCTGAGCTGAACAAATGTGAAATATTTCCAGTTGTTTTGGTGCTTTTCTCCCTGCTTTTCCATCTGTGGAAGCGCAGCTAAGCATGTGCAAGGCAGGCTGACAAACACAGCACCTCTCCCTGCTGTGGGATCTACCCCAACCTTCACTCTAGCAGGTCAAAGAAGGAAGATTTTAAGTGTTTTATCCTGGAAACAAGGGCCAGCCTGCTCAGGATCTTGTACACAGCTGTGATCCAGCTGAGGGATGTGTGAGTTTGCATTTAGCAAGGCTTTGACCTGTCCTAGCTCCACGTGGGTGTCCCTGTGCTGTACAGGCCTTGTTCTTGTGCATCCTGGCAAAAAAAAAAAAATGCAGCTTCAGTTTGAAAAAGAAAAAAAAAAGAACCCTCTAGTGTGGTTGTTGGTTTTTTTTTTTCATTATGGCCATGAGTTCCATTCAGACCTGTATCTAACACTACAACTGACCAAACCCACCAGGTCTCTGCTTCAACACCTTTCATGTACAGCACAGTCAAGAGCATCCCAGGACAGGACTTTTGTGCTGCTCCAGATGAACTCCAGACTCCAAAGGAAAAGGACAGTATGATCACATTTCACATGTCTGACAAGCCAGCACCCCACTGTGATAGCCATGGTCAAAAACCCCCCCAACTGGAAACTCTTTCTGATTCAAAGTGTTTTGCATCAAAGAAGAAGGAATATTTCATAGCAAGGCTTCCCCAGGGTGCCTGATGAAAAGCAGGAGTTCCAGGTCACTTCTGATGAAATAGAGTGAAAAAAGAGAGTGAAAACCTTCAGGAAAACTCAGGGTTTTTTTAAACATTGCTGCTTGCTGTGGAAGTCACCAAGCCCAGCACTTCTGTTCCCACAGACAGTAAGAACAGAGACACAAAGCAGAGCATCAGCTCAGCCCTGAGAAACAATCTCCACAGTTTGTCTTTGGGTATATTAAGACTTGCTGCAGAGGTTTGGAGGCTCAACAGGAGATGAGGTTTTTAAGCAGGGATCTGAGAAATGAGCAGAAAGGATGTGGCTGCTCAGAGGATGCCTCCCTCGTGCAAGGAGCAGTGGAGGTGACAGTGTGAGGGTCCTTTGTGACAAGTTGTATTAAACAGACAGTGGAGAGCAGAGACAGCCAATGGAGAGGTCAGGAGAGCCCTTACAAAGGCAGGCACGCTGAGGCAGAGGGAAAAAAGGAGCTCAAAACCCCAGAAATACAGCACCTGCACCATGCCAGGGCACCAAGCCTTAACGCTGCAACTGGATTTTCTCACTCATACAGTTGTTATGGTCCCTCTATCTGTCTCTGTCCTCTTGCAGAGCTGTATCAGTGATGGATTTCAGCTCTAGGCACATCACTGCTGACCAAGGTTAACCATGTTCTCTACTACAATTTTTTTCCTCCCCTGTGCTGCTCACATTGGCAGAACACGACCTTTCTGTACCACAGTCCTTCACATCTCTGTGTCTCCCCCCAGCTCCTTGCAGCCTATTTGTTCATGATGGACAAAATACTAACCTATTTGGCACATGGTGATGAGCTTCCAAACGTTTTTTTTTCCCTGACAAATCTGAAGCTGAAGCCAGCTGAAGACAAATCTCAGGGCTGACACCGTGTGCCTCTTGTCTGTACAGAGGTTAAAGCTCGTTCTGCTCTCTGACTGCGACACTGAGGAGAAAACAGTGACAACTCTGACAGTGCTGAGCAGAGCCCCTGTGCAGGCTCTGCCCCTGGCTCTGGCTGCTTGGTGCATCTGCTGTCACACAGCAGCCACAGAGTGGCAGACGTGGTACCTGGAGAGCACATCACACCACCCCCTGACAGCTGAGAGCCTCCTGCAGCACAAAGCTCCCCGCCCTCAGCACGGGCAGGCAGCGTGTCCCAGCCTTGCTGTGCTGCCCAGGGATAAAAAAGATCATTAGCAGGCCTGGGACAGCTCAGGGTTTTGCAAGAAAAGCACCTATTTGATGGGCCAGCTTTGTACAGTCCAGTTCAGAGATGCTGGTGTTCGACCAGCCTGCACACAACTTTGTAAAGCCAAGCAGAACTGCTCCACTGTAATTAAAGCAGTGAATTAGCACAGAGAGGCCAGAGCTGTTGGCAGCAAACCCCAAACCTCCATTTAGCTGAGATCCAGCAACTGTGCTCTTCAGAGAGCAAAAGACAAGGTGACCTCCATATCATACAGTCATAAAATCATGGAATGGCTTGGTTGGAAGGGACTTTAAAGACCATCCAGCTCCAAACCCCCTGCCAAGGGCAGGGACACTTTCACCAGAACCAGGTTGCTCCAACCTCCATCTAACCTGGAGCACTTCCAGGCATGGGGCAGCCACAGCTTCTCTGAGCAACCTGTGCCAGGGCCTCACCATCCTCACAGTCAGGAACGTCCTCCTTACATCTCATCTAAGCCTCTTCTCTTATAGTTTAAAACCATTCCCTGATCACAGGATTCAGCCTTTCACAAAGCCCAGGGGAAAGGTTTTTCCCCCAGAGGGTGCTGGGCACTGCCCAGGCTCCCCAGGGAACAGGCACAGCCCCAAGGCTGCCAGATCTTCAGGAGTGCTTGGACAATGCCCCCAGGCACAGGGTGGGATTGCTGGGGTGTCTGTGCAGAGCCAGGAGCTGGATCTGATGATCCTTGTGGGTCCCTTTCAGTTCAGGATATTCTGTGACTCCGTGGACTGAGCCCCTTTTCCCTATCCCACATCTGAAAGTGATGTGCACATATAGGCCATAACCCAAATACCCTGCCTTTCCACCTGGAGTCAGCAGAAAAGTGCTGCCTTCAAATAAAAGCCACATCATCTTCTGGGAAATTATCTGTGCCACAATATGCATGAGCCAGAAATAGACACTTCAGGAGAAAAGAAACTGCCTCTGGTATCACCAGCCAGCCACTGTCAGTCCCCTGCTCCATCCCCTCTGCACCTCTCTGCTTACCCACCAGTGCTTCCCTCCTTGGCTGTCCCATGGCAATAGGAATGGGCTGGAACGTGTTTCTCGCCCAACAAACTTGATTTTGTGCTTTAAATTGCTGAACTATAAACATTAGGGAAGATGCAGGAAGCCTCAGCCAGCTCACACTTGAGCGCTTGTCTCTCAATGGGAATTTAATAGATGCCTGAAGTTCTCTTTTCCAGTCACGTAAGGAGAAGGAGGGAATGCAGGCTGCTCGTTTCCACACAAGCACCATGAAAACACCAGGGAAGAGCCAGATTGCGAATGTCAAAACAAGAGATTGGTTTTGAAATATGGGGAGAAGCTCGTTCTAACGATCCTAGCAGCTTACCTACTTATGTAAGGTGGAAAAAAAAAAAAATTTAAGAAAGCAACAAAAGCCTTCTCCAACTTTCCCTTCATTTGGTGGGGCAGTGGCAGACGTGGTTTGCCTACAAAACACATCCCTGTCAGCCCAGTCCGAGGAGCTGGCAGCCTGCTCACAGCACAAACCACGGGAAGGGAGCTCGTGAGGGTTTTGTTTAGTGCCTGCCTCTGCCCTCAGGACTTTGTCCTAAATATATTCACCTCCCTGCAACCTCCTGGTCTGCTGGAATCGAATGCTCTTGGGGCAGGAGCTGTGTCTGAAATTCAAGCACAAGGAACGGTGCTCCAGCACAACACACCTCACATTTCAGAGACGCTTCCCAGGTGCTACCACAACAGAAAGGAGAGTAAATATTTGCTGTGATTCTTTGGCACCCTGGGATTTGAGCCTGTCGGACACTGATGCAAAAGCAAGTCAAAAAATAACCTGGAAGCCCCACAGGCTGTTTAGCTGATAGGCTCCCAGATTTGATCTCCTGTCCCAGTGGGAAGCCACTGAGCTGGCACTTCCAAAAGGCCCTCAAACCTGGAGATGGCCCAGGCAGCTGGAAACAGCTCTGGCAGCAGGGATGGGCCAAGCAGGAGAAGCCAGGGCTGGGTTTGGTTGAGGAGCTGAGTGTGAGCTCTGGGGAGCTAAACTGGGAGCTGACCAGTGTTTCCAGTGAGGAGGATGTGGCACCTGCTGAAGGATCACATCATGCTGCTGCCACAGGACTGGTCAGGAAAATCACTCCTGAAAAGCAGCCTGTCCCTGTTCACTCACATGCCAAGAAAGAAAAAACTACCCCGAGAGCCAGGGAGAGCAGAGGGACTTTAGGGCAACACAAATCCAGGGATCTGAAGTGACTGAGTGACTACTGACAACAAGGTCACTCACACACCCAGGACCAGATAATGTCCACATGGCCAAGGCCACTCCTTCCACAGCTCATCTGGGGGTTGGGGTCTCACCCAAGATAGGCTGAGGGCCTTGCAATCAAAACCAAGAAGGTCAAGAAGCTTTTTGAGCCCAAGCAAAGGATGGGGAAATCTGAAAAACTGACGCCTTGACTACACTTGGGGCAGTAAAAGAGGGTCCTCAGTCACAAACCACAGAAGAGCCAAAAGACAGGAGGGAGAGATCACAGGTTGTGAACAGGGCCTACCTTACTGGCTAAAATTCCAGCCCAGTCTCATTGTTTCTTGGAAGCCCAGTAGCTCCTCAAATCAGGAACTGACCTGGGCTCACAGGACTCTGCAGAAAGAACTATTGTCTAAAATTATTTAAACTGTGAAGAGTAATTTATTTTTCTGCTTAAATATTTTTATGCAATTTCTTCGCTTTCCACCTGAGCAGTACCTTCCCTTTTAAAACAGGACTTCAGAATATATTTAATTCATTGATTAATAACCGAGTAAATTAGTCTTTACTTAGTTTTTGCTTAATGACCTAGCAAAGGCCTCAGAATCTGGCTTAATAACAGTGCTGCAAGGTCCTTCAGCTGATGAATTATAGCATAATAATTAACATCCTTGCAGTTGTCAGGCACAAAGCCTAGTGATGTACAAAGCCTCTGCACACACAGCATATCAATGATGCCAGTAGCCCACAGTTTGATGTGCTTATTGCTGTCACATCATAGCTGATATTCAGCATATCTCCAAAGTACTCAGAGACTATTATTTTTTTTTTTTTCACTTACAGAAACATTTTTAAGCTCCAGAGCATCAACAACAGATTTAATATAAACTGTTAGGAGCCCTCACATAGATGGTTCTGTCTCAGAAAATCCATTAAAAATATAAATTCAAATTTTGCTTCCACAAGAATCTTCTTAACATTAAATCAGAGAGCTGTTCTCACCTCCACAATTCTCTAGCCACAGCTGATCTCAGCCTGACCTAAGCCAGGCAATTAACAGCAGTTAAATGGCTGCTCTAATTTATGTGACCTGGTGTGGTTCTTCAGGGAGCACCCACCAGCCCAGCAGAGACACCCAGTCCCTGTAGGTCCTATCCAAGCAGCCCAGAGTGTTTTACATCTTCCAGCTTTTAACCAAACAGCCTGTAATAGTGTGGGAAACTCAATTTTCTGAAAGAAAGAATACTTCCATCTGGGAAGAGAGAAGTACAACACACTTGGACAAATCCACCTGAAAATTCAGCCTGGAATCTAATTCCCTACACATGGCACAAGCAAACTGTGGAAGCAGAGGGCAAGCTGCTGGCCTCCCTGAGCATTAGGAAACAACAGGAGATTCCAGTGACTCCCAGTGCTCCAGCACTTTCCAGGGAATACTCTTGGGAGCTGACGATGCCCAGAGCTCACCTGGCAAAGCAAAGGACTTTCCTGACCAGCTTCTCCAGTTGTAACAAGGATTGCAGGAAAATCCACTGGGACCAGAAGCTCCTCAGCTGCCACAGCAAAGATGCACCTGGGTGTTTCTATCCCTTCACTGAACAGCACAAGTAAAGTCAAATGTGGCCCAAGTTCCACCTAAATTGCTAAAAGACCTTTTCAGTCAATAAGAAAAACTGTCACACAATGCAGCCTAAGTTGTCTGGATGTCTGGATACAGCCACAAGTATTAGAGCAGGAACTTCTCCAAAGCCCTTCAAACACGCACTTTCTGCTCAGATGCCAACACGCTGATCGAGTCTGTTTGAAAATCTGCCCTTAAACAATAAATTTATGTGCCCACCTTCAATAAAAGAGCAGCTCATACAGCCCATCTCAGCTGGAAAACAGCTGGAAATGTGCCCTGGCTGGGTGGCCTCATCCCCATCCTTTGCTTGGGCTCAAAAAGCTTCTTGACCTTCTTGGTTTTGATTGCAAGGCCCTCAGCCTATCTTGGGTGAGACCCCAACCCCCAGATGAGCTGTGGAAGGAGTGGCCTTGGCCATGTGGACATTATCTGGTCCTGGGTGTGTGAGTGACCTTGTTGTCAGTAGTCACTCAGTCACTTCTTCTCAAATCCCTGGATTTGTGTTGCCCTAGAGTCTCTCTCCTCTCCCTGGCACTCAGGGTAGTTTTTTCTTTCTTGGCATGTGAGTGAACAGAGACCTGAGACCCCTGAGCGCTGCTCTGAGGAGGGGACGAGGGCCAAGGGGCTTTTGCAGGGCCTCTGACAACTGTCTGAGGTCTTCTGATCACTCACCTACCTCCTCTGAGAAAAAGAACCTGTGAAAGTGCCTGTGGGAAGGGGGAATCTAGAGCAAATGCTTTACCACAGAGACATTGAAATCCATCTGTTTTACCGAAAGCAGCAAAAAAATGAGGAAGGCAATAACACACTTCCTAGAAACCGGTTCTGCTGGAGTGTTAAGATACCAGTCAAACCTTCAAGACAAGGCTAAAAGAAGTGAAAGCTTGGGCTGCAACTATAAAACATATTTTTCTGGCCAGGTTTTCAATCACTGGTTTAATGGAGTTCTCCATGACACTGGTGTAAGTGCCCACCTTGGCTCAGTAGAGCAGAATCCATTCCCAAGAGCAGCAGTGCCTGCAGCCACCTTCTCCTGAAGAGAGGTTTCAATTCAACACTGCAATTGCTGGAAAAACAATTAAATGGGAGCTCTGCAGCAGCTCGAGCTGCTGGGGAGGCTGTCAGCCCTCATGACCCCCAAGCACAAGAGATCTCTCTGGCTGCCAGGCTGTCTGGCCAGCGTGGAAACAGCAGTCCAGTTCTTTCCTCACTTACAAATAGGGCTCCTTGGTGTCAGCAGGAATCACAGACTTTCAAGGGCAGGGCATAAACCTGCTGCACAGGCTCCACCAGGTACCTGATGCCACTTTGGTTCAGCTACTACTAAATTTATGCAACACTGGAAGGCAAATGGAAGATTCGTGAAAAGGCTCAAATTTGGAAAAATCCAGATGGTTTTGAATGCTCAAGACTGAGCTAAAGCATCATGTCACAAAATCATAGAATCACAGAATGGCTTGGGTTGAAAGAGACTTCAAAGATCATCCAGTTCCAAGCCCCTGCCATGGGCAGAGACACCTTCCACTATCCCAGGTTGCTCCAAGCCCTGTCCAACCCATCCTTGGACACTGCCAGGGATCCAGGGGAAGCCACAGCTTCTCTGGGCAACCTGTGCCAGGGCTTCACCACTCTCACAGGAAAGAATTTCATCCTAATATCTAATCTAAAACTACTCTCAGTTTGGAGCCATTCCCCTTTGTGCTACCACTCCAGGCCCTTGAAAAAAGTCTCTCTCCATCTTTCTTGTCAGCTCCCTTCAGGTACTACAGAGCCACAATTAGGTAACCCCAAAGCCTTCTCCATAGGCTCTCTGATTTCTTAATACAAGTCTCAGGCATGAAAAAGAAAAAAAGTTTTTGCTTCACTGAGCCCACTTCAGCAGAACATTTAATCAATCCATTTAATGCCAAGTGATGGTTTTCCTACACATGCAGAATTGAAAGGACTTTGGTTTTAGGCTGGAGTGGTAGAACTTCAGCCTGACAATGAGAAACATCACAGTGATTTAATGACCACATCATTTTGGCCAACACAGCGGCCTGCCTGCACTCTGTCTGTAAAAACAGAGCAGAAAGCCCTAAGCTTTCTTACAGTGAGTTTTAGAAGTTTTAAGTGTACCATGCAGCAGAATTCAGGCCCAGGAATGGCTTTAAGGAAAAGACAGCCTTACAAAGCCTGCCTCAGTGACTGTGGGTGTCGTCAGGGAGTGACTGCAAAAGCCAGCACAAAGGACTCATGGTACTTGGTAAGCAAGGGAGAAGATACCAGAGTTTAAAAGGAGGAAGAAGCAGAGATACCCCAAAAAGTCACTCAAAGGCAGGTGAGAAATAGTGGAAATCAGCATGGAAGAAGAACAGACAATAAAAGAGGGAAACTGGAAAGGAGCAAAAATGCCAGAAGGATGGTCAGGCACTGGAACAGGCTGCCCAGAGAAGCAGTGGAGCCACCATGCCTGGAAGTGCTCAAAAGCCATATGGATGTAGCACTTGGGGACAAGGGTCTGTGGTGGCCTTGCCAGTGCTGAGGACTAGCTGGACTCGATTTTAGAAGTCTTTTCCAACCTAAACAATTCTGTGATTCTATTACTACAAGAGAAGGGCAGGACAGAAAGATGAACAACAGTGAACAGGGACCCCCTTGCTGCCAGGATGGAGGGCCAAGACACAAACCCACAGAGGAAAATCTTTGCATTCTCTAATGAGGCCTCAGAGGACATTATCTGTGACCGTCTTTTGGGAAATGCATGAGATTATCCTGCAGGTACAGAAATGCCACAGTTTGAAGGCTTTTAGAAGCTCTAAGCCCTCAAGAGGCTTTCAGATAAGGGGCTCAGTATCTTTGAAGGGCATTATTTTGGCAGGACGCTTTGTAAGAATGGACAAATTAAAGACCAAAAAGAATGTCCTAAAAAACTGACAGGTGATTAGAGACCTCACAGCTCTATCAGGTGCACTGCAAGAAGTCCATGGAGAATTCTGTGACCATGAAGTTCCTGTAAACCTCTTAGTGACAGCTCTGGCTCAGGCTTATGTTGGGTTCAAAGCAGAAACAATCACCAAGCAGCAGATACGGGATAGTTAAAACTCCTCAGAGAGAAAAAATGCAAAATGTTTCCATGCTGCAGCACAACAAATGACAGGAGTCGTTTTTCAAGAAGAAAACGCTACTCTGCAGACAACAGGCTTATCATGTGCTATTAAGTGTAAAAATTAGTGTAAGATAGGCTGCTAACATCATCACTCAAATCCTTCCTTGGAGATATGCTGCCGCATAATAGAATTTCTCAAACTCCAGATAGGAAGAGCAGGCAGCCTCCTCTGCATGAAGATTAGCTAAAACCATGGCTTAATCTTTCATTTTGGACTGCTTAAATCTATGCTTGTCTTCAAGAATCCAGAAGGCCAAGTTAAATGTAGATAAGGTCACTGTCAGCACAGGCAGGACCTGGGAAGAAAAGCCACAAACCCTTGAAAGTGTCTCTATTAATCGTAAATCACTGAAAAGTGTTCAGCCAGTTAAGGTGGCACAGACTACAGCTGGCACAGAGAAGCAGCAGAGACCTTCCCTGGCTGCCAGCAGGGTTGAGTTTAAATGGAAAAGTTACAGAAAGGAACAAGCAGGGACACCTTGGCCTTGGCCATGAGCAGGCTTTCCCACAGAAGGGCTTTCCCAGTTTAACCTGTGGGAATAAACAGTGGCAGGCTCATAGAGCAGCTTCAGTCACTGAAGGATGAGTCCTCCAAACTGAGAAAGACCCAAGCCCACCAGGAACCAAAGGAGACAGACTGAGCTGAATGTGGCCATCAAAAGAGCTGCCAGCCCACAATCACTCCCCATCTAAAGGAGGGAGGAGAAATGTTGCCTAACCTTTGCAGAAAGCTTAAGAAGAAAGCTCAGAGGAGGAGCTTGTGGAACACCAGAGAACTGAAACCAAACCTCGGACCAGTTTTCAGCCTTAACCCCCAAATCACCCCTTGTCTCCTCTGCTAAAGCTTGACTGGATGGACTTGAGATCGTTCTCAAGCTCTAAATAGAGTACAGAGAATGGAAAATAACTTCCAGCACTGACAATATTGTCCCTGTTTAGCTAACAAGTATTGATTTCTTCCTCAGCCACCCCAATGCAGATGAAAGCAGCACAGATTCAGTTCTTTTGTTTAATTCCCTGAATCCAATCAGTTTTACTGGTGCTATCACCAGACTCTAAGGAATGATTACCCATGTGCTATTTAAAATCAGAAAGGTGCTCACATTATTTGGGACCAGTGGGAACTGTAGGTTATGCAGGAAGTTTTAACTTTTCTTCCCTTTTTTTTTTGACAAAGCTCTCCCACGTGAAGGGACAGATCTCTGTAAAAACAAGCTGTTCTCAGAGCAAGAGAACAGATGATGCCTTGTTCCTCTACAGATTTTTCCCTTTTCTACACAAGTGCAGAAACACTGCTTCCACTTCTGCCACAGTCCCACCTCCCCAGGAGAGAGAGATCTGGAGGGCTGGGCACTGCCCAGGCTCCCCAGGGAATGGGCACAGCTCCAAGGCTGCCAGAGCTCCAGGAGCGTTTGGACAACGCTCTCAGGCACAGCGTGGGATTGTTGGGGTGTCTGTGCAGGGCCAGGGGTTGGAATCAGCAATCCTTGTGGGTCCCTTCCAACTCAGGATATTCTCAGACTCTGGTTCCTCTTGTAAAGCTCTTGCCCTGTCGTTTCAAGCTGAAGGAGGAGTTCAAGTGGTCATACACGAGCTGCAGCTGAAGTTTTCCAGCTGTGGCTGAGAATTAACAGAAAGCAGTGGGGTAACAGTTAATCCATGGATCATTTATTCCTTCTCCAAAGGAATAAGGATCTCCATAGATCTTCCTTTTCTCAATTCAGATACAATGAGCACGGAGCACTTACCTGCAGTCTCACCAGTTGTACACATCTGTTGTGAAGATGAGCTGTCCCAACAGACATGACAAGAAAAGATGACAATTTATGAACTGCCAGTATTTCTGCCAGGTTTGCACTAAGCAAAAAGCCTCAGAACCTGCAGGCAGGTGGGTCAGGAGGCATCACTCCAAGCCTTACAGCCGAAGGGCGGAAATAAACTTCTGAGATTTTTTACAGTGTTTACAATCATCTGCATTTAAAGCCATTCCAATGGAAAATCCACTCTGCAGAGTGGATTTGCACACAAAGCAGAGTCTCATTCAGGACCTTCTGCTTTAGTCCAGCTTTGGTTTTGTGTTGCCAAACTGAGGACACACAGCCCTGATATCACGACTGCAAATGCCAGAGAACTGCGAGCCAGGCAGGAACGTCTGTGTGACTGCAGCATCCAGATCCACCTGGTATCCCCATACCCTATACAGCCTTCTCTACTAGCCACATTCATTGTCTCTCTTACAAAAACCCTCCCCAAATATCTCTTCACGTGGCTGCTAGCCCACTCCTCACTTCCAGTCAAGGGTGCTAACACAGCCAGGCAGGAAATGCATGGAGCCCCTAGAGACAGCTGTTGCTGCTGCTGCAGCACCTCTGCAATCTCCACAGCATCCTTAAGGAACAGAGACGTGAACCACAGCACAGCAGAGGGAGAGCCATCAAAATTCCGTGCCCGTTGCCACGCTTCTTTCCAGCAATTGTAAATCTATTATCAAATACACTCTCAGACACAATCTGGGCCACGTGTCTGGCACGCGTGGCGCCAGGCTATAAACAGTCAGCTACAGACAATCATACTAGATATAACAAAGATTATTTGATTAAGCTGAGGCTCTGCCCTGCTGAACAGCCTGTGATCAGTGGAGACACCTTGTAGGAGCTGGCTTGGGGCAGCACAGCCGTGTCCCAGGAGCAGGAGGATGCTGGAGGGCTGCAGTTACACCCCACGCCTTTGTAGCCTCATGTTCTTTTAGCCCACATGACCAGGGTATTTCTAAGGTTCCAGTAAAGCCTATATGAGTTTTCAGTGGGGTTTGTTTGTTTTTTTTTACTGGTCCCTACCAGTTTTATTTGGGGAGTCAGGAGTAAGTCACTGCTCACTGCTACACTCAAATAATACTTGGCTGGCAAGCAGCAGTAAGGGAGCATTTGAGCATTTGCAGCTGGACTTCCTAGAAGGAAGGCAGTATAAGGTCAAAGCACTCTAAATACACATTATTTTCACTTTATCCAGTCTCTCTGCACAAACCACAAATGTTTAGCATCAGGGGAGCTGCATTACTCTTTTAGAGCTGCCACAGCTCATACACTGGGCATGAAATTGGAGCACATTCCCACGGCAAGAAGGCAGCAGGTCCTGCACTGCTGAGGTGACAGGCAAAGCACTTCAGACCACAGCAGCCCCAGGCTCAGCAGGGCAGCAGACACTGTTTAAATGCAGATAAATCTACATGTGCTGAACCCACTCTTTATATCACACCTGTGTGCTCACCTCCTCAGAAACACTGACAGACAGCAAGCTCAGCCCTCCAGGGCCTTGGATTTGCCATGGTCACCCATGCCCTCACAAACACACACTGCACTTTTCTTCCAAATTAAATTCTCCACACTTCAACCCTGCTTTGATCAGGTGGGGCAAGTTCTGTGAACCACATGTAGCAATCACACCCAAAGGCTCAAGAAACTAGTTTGGATTCTGTGCAGAAGAGGAGCACTTGGAGCCTGTGGATCCTGTGTGAGGAGTCCAGAGTGGAATTCCCACCACAGAGCTGTTCCCTGCTGCAGCTGACAGGGCAGCAAGCTGCCTGCCTGGGAACAAAATAAATTTTACAGAAACCAAAGTACCTGCTGGGAACATCTGAGAACTGCTGTTCTCTGGTGCTGCCGTTTCCTCTGAGTCACCAAAACCCATTTCTGAGGCGCTGAGTGATGTTCACAAGATACAGACACTGTCTACTATCCAGTCATGACAGAAGTTCCACCTCTTGGTTCCCAGCTGGGAGGAGACCTATTTTGAGTGCCAGGACCCTCAGCCATCCTGGTGGCTCTGCAATACAAAACTTCTGAGGTCCAGCCCTCAGCAGCCCCAGGCTGAGCTGTTCTCCAGCTCACAAACAGCTCTTGCAAAGCTACTCAGTCCAGATGACCACATGCAACCTTGAAAGTATAAAACATAGCTGAAGAGGTAAAGAAAAAATTAAAAGAATTTACATATGGTCTACATATGCACTTTATGGGTTTACAGGGGGGGAGGAAAGCAGGATATGACCCATCTGCTTTTCCTTAATTCCTCAGTACACATGCATACAAGCCACAACAAGCTTAAGCAGAGGACTGACAGGGAAATAACTGTGACAGAATAAAACAAACAGTTTGGGAAAACCAGAGATGATTCCATTAGAAATCCTGGTCTCCTGCAATGACTTAGCTTTGGCATCCAAGACGATGCAAACTCACACTTTAGAATTTCAGCAGTGGATAAGGACTTTCTTCTTCTTCTTCATCTTCTTCTTCTTCTTCATCTTCTTCTTCTTCTTCATCTTCTTCTTCTTCTTCGGATGTCTAGCAAGGGTTGAACTCATACTACAGACTTTCCCAGAGTTTCTGAGGAATTATTTCCTTACCCTGTCTGCTGGGTGGCCCGAACTAGCAAAAGGACTACCTTTCAATTTTAATTCAAATGAGATTGCAAGAGTTTGGATCTCTTTAACCTTCTGGATGTTTCACGAGGTTCACAACTCAGAAGAGGATGAGATGAACATCACACACACACAAAGACCTTACTGACTGCCTGATATCCTAAGAAAATGACTTCAAAAGGAGGATTATAAGAACCTGTGTCTGAAATCCATGAATGAACAGCCAGCAATGTAAAAAACAAGATGGAAGGGTTAAAGGCCAAACCAGTACTTATTAACAACAAAATGGACTTGTTTTGAATTTGTCAGAAATTAACAACAAAGTGAATCAACACCAAGTAGAGTCCACCACCTGTAATCCCTGCAGGAATGTGTCAGAATTGACCTCCACCTTTCTATCCAGCAGCAGTGAAATAAGAGAAGGGAAAGGGATTGACACAACTGATGCCACATCAGGGATCCCGTAGTAAAAACATCCATTATTCTCAGGAGAGAAGCTGAAGCTGGCAAGTGAAAGGGGATTTTCTGTTCCCTGGAGAATCCCAAAGCAGCCAACAACATCACATTCACTGCTCAACATTCCTCACTGGAGATAAATTCATTTTGTAAGAACTTGCAAACCTTCTGCAGGCAAAGCTTGATTTTAGGGAGGGTTGGCTTTCATTAGCCAAACTGATATATCATCATTAAATCTGACACTTGAGCAATTCCAGCTATGAAGGGCCAGGGTTATTTTTAAAAAGTAATATTAATCCAGAAGGAGAAGTTTCTCCAGCAAACCGCAAACATCTTCAGGTAAAGTGGCTCAAACACAAAGACCAAATTCAGCTGGAGAAGTGTTTCAGAGTAGGAGTCTTCCTTAGTGATTAATTAGTTTTTTGAAAGCTTAGTGAATTTTTTTTTAATTGTATGCAAAGAATTATCTGGCTTTATTGTGTTCATAATATGTTTGTGCAGCTCAACAAAGTCTGTGTCCTATTTCCTAAAATAATAGGTTGTATGCTTGCTTTCTAAGGACAATAAATTGAATTAAACTGTCCGGGGAGCTGAATTCTTTTGGGAATTTTCACTGGGGATTTGATTGGAAATATCGATTTTTTTCGAAGTAGCTCTCAATGCTTTTGTTAGAAACTGAGAAGAGGAGCAACATTCTGGAGAAGGTCAGCTGGAGAAAGACAGTCACTGGCTAATTTGAGTACAATTCTGAAAACCAAGCTTTTAAAGAATATTTCAGGAAAAAGGTCTGGTGACAATATTTGGTAGGAGAGCCTCCCTAGACTGAGCTGTGTGGTCTGGGTGACATCAGTCACTACATCAGTAGGTGATGTCTACTCCAGTTTCAAATCTTCAGGA
>VWYO01012991.1:5378-18193 GCA_013400275.1 Rhadina sibilatrix | reverse complement strand
CTCAGCCCCGCAGCCCCTCAGCCCCGCAGCCCCGCAGCCCCGCAGCCCCTCAGGCCGGCCATGGCCTACCGGGAGCTGGTGCGGCGCTGGCACGAGGCCGTGCGGGCGGCGGACCGCGGGCACTGGGACGCTGCCCTGGACACCTTCGGCGGCATCGAGGATCCTCCGGCCAGGATCTGCTTCAACATGGGCTGCGTGCAGCTGCTGGCCGGGCGGCCCGAGGCGGCCCTGAGGGTGAGCGGGCCGGGGAGCGCCGGGGGAGCGGGGGGATCCCGGGGATGGGCGGCTCGGCTGCCCCGGCTCCGTGGCGGAGGGAATGATGCTGAAACTAGATTTGAAATCCAGCGTTTTGTGTCCTGCGTGTCCAGCGGGAATGCGCGCGGGGGATGTTGAAGGGTGAATGGTTTGAGGAAAAAGCTTAGCAGAGTGAATGGTAGAAAAGTGGGAAAGGTTGAAGTTAAAAAGGCGGAGGTGGGCGTTGAGGACAGGGTTCCATGGTGAACTCCGTGATGCCGGGTTAACACTTGGGCTCGATCATTGAGGCCTTTTCCAACCTTCATGATTCAGTGATTCCATGGTTCTCTAAATACTATGAAAGTCCAGGTCAGTGGGCAGAATCATTTTGAAACAAGATAATAAAGATAATCAAATTTAATTGGATTCTAGAAACTGCATCCGGCAATGTACTTTAAGTTTTGTTTAAGCTGAATCAGTTAAAATCGTGTTCTTTAGGTGAACTTAGCTCACTATCATGTGAAAACCAAAACCATACCTCTAAAGCTCAGCCTGCCTGATTCTGAGTGAAGATCTCAACCCACTGGACATGCACAATAAATTTACACCTATTGTAGCTTTAAATCAAAGCAGGAAAAAGATTGTCCAATAGCCGTTCTGTAGGCATGGGTTTAGACATGAGATGGGCAGATTTTGAAAGTAAAAATACATTGCCTGGCAGTGGAGACTGCCAGAACAAAGCTGCTGTGCTGGAAAACCACTGCCCTTGGGAAGGAAGAGGTGCCCTGAGGAAAAAAGGCTTTCTGTGACACCACCTGGCATGTCTGCACAGCCATCCATCCATCTATCATCCATCCATCCATCCATCCATCCATCCATCCATCCATCTTCCATCCATCCATCATCCATCCATCCATCCATCCATCATCCATCCATCATCCATCCATCTCCAGTGAGGAGATGCAGATAAACCTTTCCTCACACAGCCTAAGGAGGAGCTGAGGCTGTGCTGGAGGGGCTGGGGCAGCACCGTGGAGCCCCGAGCAGGGCAGTGGCTGTTTGGGACACAGTGAGCACATGGCAGTGCTGCCGTGGAGGTGAGGCAGAGAGCTCAGGGGAGATTTCTGAGCCCCAGTCAGGGGGCAGTGCCTGGGAAGAAGCTCAGCTCTACTTCCGTGTGGCTCAACGGTTGGCTGTTGTTGTTTCATTTATGGCCCAGTGAGGCAGCACGGTGTGTGTGGGGTCACAGAGACTCCCTTTCACCTGCAGTGCTGTTCCTGTTCAGGCAGGGTCAGGGACGGCTGGGCTTTCAGCAGTTGCTGTCCCCACAAGGTGTCTGCAGTGGGAAGGGAGGAAGCACACCCCTGCTTGCTGCCTCAGGAGGACTCTTGGCTCTCCCAGCACGCTGAACCATGAGCTGCTGGCAGCTTTGCAAGCATTGCCTGTATTTAGCTGGGTCACTGAAGCAGAGTTACTGACTGAGAGACCATTGTAGGAAGCCCTGCAGCTTCCTCCCTCTCACCCTTTCATCACCCCAGCCTGGCCAGTCCCGCTGCTCCCACTCTCCTGGCCAACTCTGCCTCAGGCTACAGTTTTCCCATTTTAAGGAGCCTCATGGCCAGTGCAGTTCATTTATGTCCAGTCCATTGTAGCAAGGAGGGGTAAAAGCCTGAAGCTCAGCTCACATGGAACCAAGACCTGAAAGATGACTGGGAGCTGTGTCCAGCCCCTCAGAGCTAGACAGGAGCCCAGGGATTGCCTCTGGGAGGGCAGCTGGAACGGGGCTGGCTGGCTGTGTGTGCCCAGGCACTGACAGGACAGATCCCAGCTGATCCCTGGGATGTGCCTGTGTTTTTCTCCTCAGGCATTCGATAAAACCATTGAGAAGGACAATTCCCTGGCTGTGGGCTACTTCCAGAGAGGGTTTGTCCACCTGCAGCTGGAAATGTGAGTGAGGTGCACAGCCAGTACATTTGTTCTCTCCTTTCAGTCCTGCTTTATTCCTAAATCTAAATGATTCTTTGATTCCAAAATTCACTTCTTCCAGCAACCTTACAGGGTTCACAGGGTCTGCTTTAGCCTTGGAAATGCTGCCACAGGTCAGCAAGTGTTATCTCTGATAAGAACTGCACAATTCTGGGGCTCCAGACGTGGCTGATACACGACACTGCTGTCTCCTACACACAGAGACTCCTGGATGCAAGGCTGCCACAATGTTATGTTGCCATTCAGATTTTCTTTGGAAATGAAAAAAATATAATTGTGCCTGTTTGGTGTGTCTTCACATGAGACTGGCCTTCCTAAAAAATGCAGCCTGCACACTCCCCTGCCAGCAGACTTTGGGGGCCTGATCTCAGTCTCACTGATAAAATATTGAGATTGCTCCAGAAGTGTCATGGGATGGATTACTCATTGTTTTCACAGTTAAGTCACAGTGACATCCTCTTCAGGGAGCTGGGTGAAGTATTTTACAGATCTTGTCTTACCTTTGAGCTCAGTTATTTTCTTTCCTGTTGTTTTCCCCATATTTTCTAGACCTTAATCTCCACAAAATGCCTGTCTTTATTTCTGGGAGGGAGTTAAAGTGAGCAGTTCTGGCTTCTCTGGTGGAGGGGCTCTCTGGAGCTGCTCCTCCACCAGCAGAAGCACATGTGCCCCAAGCAGACCCACTGCAGGGGCAGCAGAGCTGGCAGCTGCCTCCTGCCCAAGGAGCTGATGGCCTCCAGTGCCCCAGGGCTCCTTCCTTCACCAGAAGCTGCTCCCACCTACCCACACCCACCTGGGCACCTTTTCTTGGGCTGGGTGCCCACTGCACAGCCCTTCCTGGGCCCTTCCTGTCACCACCTGCATGGATTTCAGTTGCATAGCTGGTGTAAATTCAGACTAATTCCTTCTTTCTCTCAATTTCTAAATGTCGAGGTTCTAAATTTTGAGTTTCTCAGTTCTGATACTCTGGCCATGTGTGTGCCCTCCCTGGTTGCTCTCAGGCAGGATCCCAGCCCTCCATCCTCCCGAGACATGTGCTGGGACAGGCAGGGAGCTCCCAGCAGTGGGTAATCTTTGCTCTTTACAAAGATGACACATCTCTGATGCAGCTCTCCCTGCACAGGCTGCAGAGCAGAGTACATGTTGTTTGCTAGTGTGATTTTTAGGCTTCTTAAACAGTCCCCAGCATTTTTTAGGCTCAGTCTCTTGTGTCACCTCTGTGTTGCAGGTATGAAGAAGCTCTCTCTGACTATCACATGGCCTTCAGTCACCTAAGACAAAATCCCTTCATTGATTACAAGCAGCTGGGGCTGAGGCACATCCTCTATGCCTGGGAGGTAAGAGTCAGCCTGGCTCAGCAATCCTTCCCCACTGTTGGGGGTGTCAGGAGCAGGCATGAGTGACCCAAGGCTTTTCCAAGAAAGTACATTAGAACAGTAAAATATTCTGCTTGCACTTTTTTTTAAAGTAGCGTCATCATAAAAGTTGTAAACCAACATAATCTCTGGAAAGTTTAGCAAATGATGCAGTTTGAAAAGTAAAATTGTTCCCAGCAGGTGCACAGGAATTTGTGTATTGAGGCATTTTTATCTTTTCTATATGAAAATGAAGTGGTGGCTGCCTCATCCCTGGAAGTGTCCAAGGCCAGGATGGATGGGGCTTGGAGCAACCTGGTCTATAGAAGGCCTGTGGCAGGGGTGGAACTGGGACCTTTAAGGTCCTTCCCAACCCAAATCAGTGTAATATTTACACTTGCATGCATGTAAACACACATGTAAATTTAGTGAACTCCTCAGATCTAGGAGCTGAAAGAGGTTGAAACACTGATAGATGAGCACAGAGCTGATGCATAATGCAGACTCCAGGAAATTCAGGTGCCTCTTTCCAACTGCAGCAGCTGATCTTAATATTCCCACTGTGCCTGAACTTCCACCCTGTGCTCGGGCTGTGTTTGCAGTGCTTCATCCTGCACCTCCTACTGCCACACAGCCAGCCTGCCACTCCTGTTCAAGGAAGCTAAAGGCTGAACTGATGGTAAATTTTTGTCATATTTGGTTCTATGTCAAGGATTCCTAGAAACTGCCCTTCACTGGAAGGGTTCATTTTGTTTTCCCCAAGTCCACACACACAGATTGAAAAGCAGATACAGGAAGGAGGATTTAACTCCTTACTTCCGTGAGAGTGAGGAGTCATTGTGTAACTCCAGTCAAGCATCTCAGGCAAGTTTCATGCACCTTATACCTGGCAGGAGGAAGCTATCCTTGGCATCCATGGTATTAGCCAAACCTCCCTGGCTTTAACAGCTTCAGTGCCACAGTGCTGCCTTCTCCTGGAAGTCAGCAGTTCCCTGGGAAAGGGGCAGGGCTCAGGAGTGTCCCGAGGAGGCTGGACCTTTTCTGGTGTGAGCACATGACCCCTCACTCCAGTCATCACCAGGGCAAGTGCTGGCACCGTGCTGGCCCAACAGACTTGGGATCAGCATCCTGATTCAGTTGTATCTCATTCTTACCTGGAGCTCATTTTTCAAAATACACAAACATCACCCTCCAGCAGAACTGTGCCATCAGCTTTCCCCATGCACGGCCTCTCACATGCTGCAGCTGATCTTCTTGAGAGAGATACATGCATGGTTTGAAAACCCAGAAATATTTGCCTCTTGCAAGGCTGTGACACTTCTGACTGAGTGAGAACTGCTGCCTTGCCTCCCAAGAGGGCCCTTCCCTGCAGTTCCTGGACATGTTCATGGTTGCCATTCCCCACATTCCCAAACAGTCTTCTACTGCCCCGTGATTAAGGAGTAAAGGAAAAGCATCCTATGAGCTCCAGCCTTGTCCTGAGCAGGGCATGCAGCCAGGTACACACCTCAATTCCCAGCTGATAACCCTGTCACAGGAGATAAGGAGCTGTCTGACAGTGCTCTGCCTGTGGCCCAGCAGCTTTCACACCGAGCGCTGGCCAGTGACAGGGAGAGCTCTCCCACTCTCAATATAGACCACAGCTCCCTAACACCCTGTCTGCAACACTCCCACAGCCTGCACTTCCCCAGGAACAGACTGACATGCTGCTGAAGGGTGACAAGCTACAGCTGACAATTTGCACATTCGCAGCCCACTACAACATGAAATAGTTTCAGATAAGTTATTTTGCAGTGACAGGCAGTCAGGATTACAAAAATCGTTACCCAGTTGCATGCAGAAAGAAACCCAAGAAAAGCTTCCTGGCCTTTTGGATGCAGGAAGGATCAAATTTAAACAGTGTAGTACCAGAGTCTTCACCTGCTGTCCCCATGTCTCTCCTCGCCTTGACCAGCAGCTCCAGCACACCCAAGCTTTTATTTTTCCTTTCTGATTCTGAAATTTTCCCAGCTGGGCTGCTCAGAGTGCCTCTCCTGTTGCTGAATTTTTGGTGTTTTACTGCCTGTCCCTGTTTCTTGGTTGAGTTCAGGAGGATATGTTGGGTGTCCCTTGATCCTGGCCCTCTGAGTGCCTTCCCTGTGCCCGCTCCAGGTGCTGTACAGCACTGCAGCAGTGCAGTGCCACCTGCAGCAGTGGCAGGAGGCCAGAGTCACCCTGGAGAAGGCTGTTGTGTGGAGACCTGAAAGAAGAACAGCAATCCTGGAGCTGGCCCTCGAGCGGGTGCAGGTAAGGCCACCTCTGTGAGTGCCTGGGTGTGTGCATCAGGCTTCAGCTCAGGGATGTGAGCTGAAAGTTGTCTGAGTGTTCCTGACACCTGCGTGTTCCTGCCATCCACCCACCTGCTTGGCCAGCTGCTGGCACAGTCTCAGCCACGGTGCTCTGCCAAAGCAGTGCTTCACGTGATCAAAGAACTCCATCACCTCCAGGTGCTTCACTGCCCAGAAACACCACAGTGGGGGATTTGCTTTAAACCTCTCAGGCTGGGGACGTGGTTTCCTGGCCCCTCATGTTGAGGAGTTCTGCTCCATTTGTACTTGTCCTGCAAAACCAGTTGCCTTGTGCAGTGTTTCAAGTGCAGAACCCCTGCAAGTGCAGGTGTGGAGAGTCTCCCTTTTCATGGCACTGGCTGGCTTTTTTTGAGTCCCTTTGGCTTCAGAAACAATTGGTGGCAGCTCAGATATTAATGTCAATCACTTTTAGAGCTTAAGTAGGGTGTGAAAGTGTTTCTAGGGCTGTTTCTAAGTAGAAATTTCCCGTTAGACTCCTTTATGATCTGGAAACATTTGCAGATCTCTGATTTACTCTTCTTGAAGGATTCATTAGTTTGCTACCTTCATACTTTATAAGAGATTCATACTTTGTCTTTAATGTGATCATCTCTTCTGGCATCACATTTGTGCACAATGCACATTTGTGCATTTCCAGTGTATTGTTTATATTTGCTGTTACATGCTACTCAGTGGCTGAACAGAAAACATTTGAAGTCAAACAGAAAAGCTCTCTGGAAGATTTGTTTGATAAACCTTCCTGCACTGCCCCCCTTCCCACACACCCCATGCCAGCAGTGTCAGTCCTTGCCTCCACACTGGGGAGAGGCTGCTGAGCTCTCAGTGTCCTCATGCTTTTGTGGAGCCTGAGTGGCCTTTGTCGAGTTCACAGCCAAAATTTTTACCCCCAGTGTTTTCCTGGAGCTGCTCTTGCACACCTAAGCTGTATTTGCTTTTCAGTGCTCTGATGTCTCATTCAATGTGAATTGATGGCTTTTCCTTTACCTGCTTTCCCTACCCCAGGACCACCTGTTTTTAGAGCCCATGCTGGTTCCCCTCGGGGAACTTTTCAGACCACGAAAGAAGGAAGTTGAGCAGCTGGATTCCAAAGATTTCCTGGGTAAACCCAAGGTAACAGGCACATAATTTTCATGACTAACAGCAGCAGAAAAAAAATCTTGCCTCTGCCATCTCCAGAGAGCAGTGCTTTGCAGGGACCCAGAGCAGGATGGGCAGAGCTTGCAGCCAGTCCAGGCAGGCAGGACACAGAAGCCAAAATTTCTTAGAATTGCCACCCCTTCTACCAAAGAAGGCACTTTGGAACTAAAATACCTTCCCAGTCTTGGTCACTTTAAAGTGTGAAAGGGCTGAGCAGGTACTCTGGGAGCCCATGGTTGTCCTTTTGCTGACAATGACGTTTTTAAGAGGGGCACAGGTTCCCAGCATGCTGCTGCTCAGTCCTGCATTCCAAGCTGGACAGGTGGGCACTCAGGGGACAAGTGCTTTGTCACATCCCTTAGTACAAGGCAGCAGAGAATGTCTCTGACCCCTTCTGTGACCAGTGCAGTCAGAACAGAGAGCTCTAACACAAATAAAGGAAAGGGAAAGTAATAAATTCTCGTACTTTTAAAGAAACCTTGGAAAGACTAAAAAACTGGGACACAAATGGTTGAATCTGTCTTGGGAATCTCTGCCTCTCCCACTGTGTGCACAGCTCCGTTTTGCCTGACCTTGGGTGCCAGAAGGAAATGGGTCTGAGCAGATAATCTTGGATGAAGTTTGGGGGTCTCTTTGTCCAGCCTAGATTCACTCATTGCTTTGTTCTCTGACAGGTGATCTCATCCATCATTCCCAACGATGAGTACATTGGCTTCGAGCCTCTCAGGCCTCAGGTGAGCAGGACAGGGCTGTGAAAGGAGGAATGGAGCTGTTGTGAAGCTCCAGAAAGGGGCTCAGATCCAAACCATCAGGGGAAGAGTGCACTCTTGGTAAAACCAGTGTAATTCCAACCTGGATCCATGGGGATGTTCAGAGCCAGGCTCAGCACTGTCTGTAAGGGGACTTAGTGATGGGAATCTCCAGCCTTTTAAAGAGGCATTTTTGGCTCTTCACCACATCAAAACATCAGTGCTTTGCTGTGCTCAGCCTGTCTCTGCTCATCATATCAGTAAATGTGTCAGTGTGAGCACAGCTGCCTCACACTGTGCTGGGAGTTCCTTGGACCCAGGGAAGGGGGAAGAGATTGTGTTACTTCCTGATGAGATAAAGAGGGAGGGGAAGGAGGAGAAGGTACATTTTTCTGGGTGGTGTGGAACGACAAACGGGGTAAAGAGTAAAGACGAAATAGAACAGTCAGGAGGTAAGGTGGCACTGCTGTTGTAGGAGGCCCTGTTACAAACAGATCCTGTTGTTTCTCCCACAGAAACAGGGCTTTTATGAACCCAGTGCCGATGCTCTGCGGTGAGTGTTCAGTCCCACCTTGGTCTTACCCTTCTCTCACTACTGCTCAGAAAGTCTTTTGTTCTCCAGAGTCTTTGTGTGGAGAGTCAGAGGGATCCACACCCCTTCTCACCAGGGGTGGAGCGAATGACAAACAACAAAGGTTTCTGTGGCTGTAAAGGACACTGCAGGTCCCGGCATCTCTGCAAGAGCCTCTGGGCAGTTTGCAGGGCTTGATTCAATGGGAGACAGGCATGGATCCTGGCATGCCTGGGGAATGGAAGCAGACAGGCTGTGGGACCTGCCCAGGTCTGTGGCAGAGGATGCTCAGCTTTCCCATCTTCATTCCCAGAACAATTCCAAATACTCACAAGCCCTAATGTCCTGAGCCAAAATCATGTTCAATCCCCAAGAAAGTAATCCTTTTTGGTGATATCGTACAAGCAGTTCTTCAGGGCTGTGTTGAATAATTGCTTTGATCTTAACAGTGTTTAGCAGTACAATGAAAATTCAGCTGCATTTGGCAAATCAGTGTTTTCCAAGCCCCCTTTGTTCCCAGTCGGACCAAAGAGCAGCAGTGGAAATCACGATTTCCCAACACCCGCAGCTTACAGCCCGTGCTGTGGGGCAGTGTGGTGGCTCAGAGCCATCAGCACCCGCGCCTCAGGCCGGTGCAGCGCTCTGCTCTGCCCGCAGGGATGCCGAGTCCGGCTACCACCGGGTGCTGTCCCGGTACCGCCCCGAGGAGCCGCCGGGGCCGGAGGTGGCGGCTGGGAGCCTGGTGTTTGTGCTGAGCAGAGCGGCAGACGGCTGGGCCACGGCCATCCACGACGGGCAGGTGAGGGACACGGCCCCGTGGGCAGGTGAGGGACACAGCCCCGTGGGCAGGTGAGAGACACAGCTCCATGGGCAGGGTAGGGACAGCCCCGTGGGCAGGGAAGGGACACAGCCCCCTGAGCACAGTCCTCAGGAAGTCCTTTCCACACCTCTCGGATTTCCTGACACTGGGCTCTCACCAGCCTCTGCCATCCACCTCTGTAGATCCACAAGGGTGGCTTTTGGGCTCCCCACGTGGGGGATCCTATTGTGGAGTTATAGGATACCAGACCTCTCCAAGGACACCATTTAGAGCAGGATTTATCCCCTGAGGACTCTAAGGGGGCTGAGGAGATGGGCTGGTCCTTACCTGGTCTGTAGTGCCTCTGTTCAATGAACTTTGGGAAGGTTTGGGGAGGGTTTCAGCTGTACAGGCAGGTTTTATGAAGGGCTCTAGAGAAGGACTGAGAGCCCAGCAAATCTGACATTTCCTGCAGGCCATGGAGCTGTAGTGTAAACAGACTGAATAGAAACAGATAAACACAGCATTGGAAATCTTTTGTTGGCAGAGGCCATTTCTCACCTGTCTACTTCAGTTTTTGAAAGAGCCATTGTATACCTGGATTAGGTTCAGTGAATGTATTACCTGCCTATCTTTCAAAAAAGTCACAAGATTCTTCATAAGACCACTATAAACCAGTGAGGTGTTTGAGCAAGAGAACCATTGCTCTGAGGACTGGTAAAAATACAGAATTAAAAGTTAGGTATAAATGAACAGGTTTTTCTTCCTTTCATTTTTAAAAGGAAAGGATGTCCCCGCAGCAAATCCTCCATGACATAAGCATTTACCATATTCCTAAGTGATACAGGAATAGGGGGAGAGCTTGAAGCATCTGGAGCTAGCAGGAGCAGTTATAAAAATATTTGGATGTGCTGGTTGACTGCTCAGTGAAGTGCCAGGTGAAATTCAACATAGAAAAAATAAAAATAGACTCTCAGCAGAAAAGAAAGCGTTGTAAGCCAAAAATTGCAGTGCTTGGTTGAAATGAGCAGCAGTGATTGTCAGAGGACACAGAAACACTGCTGGACTGGTATCCCTGGGCATCCAGCTGCTCTCTGCCCAAGCATCTGTCCTGGGAGCAGGGCATTTGTTGGGTGTGTGGCCTGTTCCAGTGCAGCCACTGCAGCAGCAGCTCTGCTCCCAGCAGGAAAAGCCACAGAAGGACTGTTGGATTTGGCCCAGCAGTTTGTGAGCACTGGGCACTTGGGTGGCTGGGGGTGACCCCGGCCCCCCAGGCACATTGGTGTGGCCATAGGGTGACAGGCAGTGCTGGGTTGGGGTTGCTGGGCTCCTCTCTCACCCTGCTCTGCTCTGTGTCCCTCTGCAGAAGCTGCACATCCCGAGCTCTCTCCTGGAGCCTGCCTCAAGGATGGATAAAGGGGTGAGCTGGCAACCTTGCAACCAGGGGGAGGGAGGGAGGGGCCAAGGCATACCTTTGGGACATTGATCTGTAAGATTATCACAGGATAGGACAACTCTGTAAGAGAAACACAGAGTATGAAACACTGAGACTATTGACTGAAGACCAAGTGCTCTTGAATGGGAACAACAGAAGAATTAGGAGTAGGAAAAATCCCTTTGACTCAGGAGAACTTCAACTGCCATCTTCACCACAGGCATAGCCACATACTATCCCAATCATTTTCCATCTCAACCCAGTGTGAAAGGGTGCAGCTCAGCCCCCTGTTTCCTTTGAGGGAGTTTTCAAGCACATGGTTGTTTTGATGTTGCTATGATTTTTTTTAATTGTCATTTTTCCCCCTCCAAATGAATCCCTGGTACACACATGGGCATTTGCACCATGGCTGTGTCACTATGAACCAGCCCAAGTGGGGAGAGCCCTCAGCACAGGGAAGCATCCCCAAACCTCTGCCCACAAGAGCCTGAGTGCTCCACTTCATCCAACTATTCAGTGAGCAGCTGTCCCTGGGGCTCTCCCTGGGTTACACCCACAAATCTGTGGCTGGCTGCAGCCTGTCACACACCAGCCTTGTCCAGGCTCCCGTGCTTTCTGCCCTCTCCTTTCTGATGCTGTTCTGTTGCAGAAGATCAGCACTGGGATTCCCCTTCCTCCTGCCCAGGTGCCTCCCAGCCGTCTCCACGTGAAGCAGAAGCCAGGTAAGCCCTGGGCAGGGACCTCAGTGGGTGAAGCTGTGCCCAAACCCTGCTCCTTAGAGGGGGCCTGAGGAGGTGGTGGCCCCACTGCAGTCTCTGCTGACTGCAGGGCTGTTCCCTGCCTTTGTGCTGTTCTGCAGATCCTCCTGGGGAAGAAAATGCCTCTGCCAATGATGCCAGTGCCAACACGGACTCCAAGGTGAGGTGTTCCACAGGCTGAAGCTGGCACAGCCTCAGGAGACCAGGGCTGGGAAAAGTGCAAGATTCTTGCCCAAAATTCCTAAGCAGCTCCCAAATCACTGGGAAAACCCCTCCTTCCTCTGACCACTTCTCCATTCTAAAGAGAGGCTCCCATGTGGTCTTTCCTCCCAGTTTGTGACCATCCCACTTTGTGAGACAGCCCAAGGTTGACCTGTTGCCACCCTCCAAGGCAACAGGAGCACCAAATGCATCAGAGTTCATGTGCCATGGTTTACAGCCCACTTTGCAAAAGGCAGGTGTCTTCGAACACCCTGCTGTCCCTTCCCCCCCTTCCTGTGTCCCATTTTCTGTCCCTATCAGTCTGGATGGCACAGTTTATTCAAATTTGCCCTGTTGGTTAATGTCCTCTGAGGCACTTCCATGCCATTGCCAGCCCCTGCATGTGATAGCCCTGGAATGACTCCTGTGACCCTCTGGGGACACCACCTCTGTCCCCCAGCTGCAGGTCATCTCTGCCACCCCTCTTTTTAGGGCTTTTGGGGTAATTTTTTCAGGTGTGTAATTTTTTCAGCCAGAAGGCAACACAGCCTTGGAGGTTGTGGAGGAATGTGGCTGCTCCTCTCCAGCTGGCTGGAGGAACTGGGACCCTGCTCATACAGTTTTGGGTTTAGGAGGTACCTGTAAAATCAGAATCAAAACCAGAATTCCTTGGTCACAGGAGGAACATTTGATCCCAGGCTTTGAGTCCAGAGTTCCCCCACTGAAATTCAGGTCTGCATTTTGATGATGTTCTACCATGATATGGCAGCACAGAGATGAGGGATTGTGTCTGTGTCACCTCTCTTGGTATGAGAGCAGATATTGTCACTTGGGCTTGGTTCTTCTGAGTCCATGAACTTTATAGCCACTCTGGGTTCTTCCCCCAGAGGGTGCTGGCACTGCCCAGGCTCCCCAGGGAATGGGCACGGCCCCGAGGCTGCCAGAGCTCCAGGAGCCTTTGGGCAGCGCTGCCAGGGATGCCCAGGGTGGGGTTGTTGGGGGTCTGTGCATGTTGCAGCGTGTGGCAGCAGTGATCATCGTATTCAGAGAGGTTCAGCTGCCGGCAGGGAAACAGACAAGACAAGTCTCTTTCTTAAGCTGGAGAACCCATTTTGATTCCCCCCACCTTAAACTGGGGAGGAGGTGAGGATGAAGAGAGCAATCATGTGGGTTTTCTCAGTTATAGAGTGTCTCAGGTTCATGGGTGGTACAGGGGGCAGGGCAGGGGCCAACTGACCATAG
>VWYO01012983.1:0-10633 GCA_013400275.1 Rhadina sibilatrix | reverse complement strand
TTTTAATAAGATAATACCGAGTAATTGATTTTTAAATACACTGAAATCAAATGTCCCCAGGCCAGAGCAGGATCCCAGCTCTGCTGTCAGCTCAGAGGCCACTGGCAGAGATGGAAAGCACAAGGGAAAAGAAAATAAAAATGAAATCTCCTTCATGTGCCTCTCTGGCTCCGGGGCAAATGCGAACATCTCTGTAAAAGGTGCAACGATTTCTCTCTATTAAAAAAATAGATTATCAAAAGGGAGAAGCTGGTGGAGGCACCAGGGACCACTGAGGTTGAAGAGGCAGCGTGGAGAAAATCCATCTGCTTAAAACACACAACAACAATTGAGCAAAAGAAAAAAATTTTTCATTTCTAAGATAATTTATTCCAATCTCTCTCTCTCACACTCCATCCTTCACACAGTCCCGGTCGAGGAGGGTTTATGGCTGTTTTTTTTTTAATTGGATTTTAATTGTTTTCATAGAAAAATACACATGCAAATAATATATATACTTCAGCGCTGAACTTTTCATGTTGGAAAAAAATAATAATAATAACATCATTAACAATAAAGAAATGAAGGAGGGTTTGGGAAAGACCTGAGTGGAGACAGAGACAGGGAAGGCCACGGGGATATGGGATGCTCCAGGATGCTGAGCTGCTCATGGCCCAGCACGTTTTGTCCAGCAGGAAGGGAAGGGGTTTATTGGGATGAGGGACAAACACCACCCCCTAACCCTGACAAAAACCCTGCTCCAGTAGGGAGAACCCTTTTCCTTCTCTGCCAAGGAAAAATTGGTGCTGGATTTGCCCTTCCTACAAGACCCAGCATGGATCCCATCCCCAGCAGCAAGGGAAGCCCAGCTTAGGTAACAGNAGCACGTTTTGTCCAGCAGGAAGGGAAGGGGTTTATTGGGATGAGGGACAAACACCACCCCCTAACCCTGACAAAAACCCTGCTCCAGTAGGGAACTTTTCCTTCTCTGCCAAGGAAAAATTGGTGCTGGATTCACCCTTCCTACAAGACCCAGCATGGATCCCATCCCCAGCAGCAAGGGAAGCCCAGCTTAGGTAACAGCATCACCCTGATGCTTGGGAATGACACCAGAAGCCAAGAGCTACATGGAAAAAAAAAAATATCCTTTTATGCTCTTTCCTATGGGATACAGCACAGGGAGAATGGATTGGTTGAAACCTGCACTTGTGTCTCAGGATGATGCTTTTGGGGTGAGACTCTCTTGGACCCTTGGCTGTGCAGGGCTGGGGGGTTTCTGCCCCTGTGGGGCTGCTCCTTGCACAGGGGAGCAGCGATGTCCCCGTGTCCCCAGCAATGTCCCCCTGTGCCCAGCAATGTCCCCACATCCCCAGCAATGTCCCCACGTCCCCAGCAATGACCCCACGTCCCCAGCCTCTCTGCAAACACCGTGCCAAGGTCCAAGGGTTAAAACAGATTCTGCTGCCACCCCTGGAGCAGGACAGGAGGTGTCCTTTGGACAGGGCTATTTCAGGTTTGATGGATGAGCAGCTGGAGCGAGGAGCTGGCGAAGGAGAGGGCAGAGAGGAGCAGCCCAGGGAGGGAGGACAATTAATCTACTGCCACAGGACGCCAGGAGGCTTCGGGAAATGTCACAATCCAGCAGCATCCCGACACTGACAGAGCAGCAGGGAGAGGGATGAGGGGTTTTTTTCATCTCCCCGGCCAAGCAGAGCTGCTCTGCCTCCTCTGCCCACAATCCTGCCCAAGGCCATGGCTTTTTTTTCCTACTGATGCAGGCTAATGACGTGGAGCAAAGCGCTGTCTCTTTGCCCAGAGGTACAAACCACACAGGCAGCACAGTGAAGGTTTCCCCAGGGAGGGATTTCCCTCCAGCTCCCCAGGAGCTGCACACCGAGGGTGGCAGCAGCCCCACCTCTGCCCTCAGCAAGGCCCCACCCTGCCCAGGTCCCCAGCCAGTGTGACATCCCTGGAGACACCACAAAACTTGAGCTCTTGGCTGTGTCCCTGCCACCACCTCCAGCATCAGTGCAGGGAAAGGCAGCCTTGGGTGCCTCTGCATTCACCACCAGGGACCTCACCAGCGTTTCACAGGGGGGGCTGCAGACACAGCACCTGGGGGCTGCACAGCCACGCCCTTCCTGCTTTTCCCTTGAGTTTTGTTTTGCTTTTTAACCCACAGAATCCACTTTGGGGACTGTCTGCTCCGAAAGTAGAGGCGGGAGGGTCTGGCGAGGGCGGGGGGGCCGTTTGGCTCCTATGTTCTACAGGCTGCCCTGGGGCAGCTCTAGAGTTTGGTCATGCAGGTTTTATTGCAGCTCGTGTTGTGTGTGGTTTGGTTTGTAGGTAGCCCAGCTTCAGCCTCAGGTAGCCCCGGAGGTGGGTTCCTCTCCCCTGCCCACCTGCCCGGCCGCTGTCTCTGCGCCGCCGCGTGCCGGCCGGGCGGCTACTCCGTGGCCATCTGCTCGATGTGGTCACTGAGCAGCTTGTATTGCTCTGGGGAGGAGAGAGAAAAGGGCTCAGGGAGGCTGCTGAGCCATCCCACCCACGCTCCATCCCTCCAGAACCCCGGGAAGCGGCTGCACAGCCCCCCGGGGATCTCCCCTACCTTCATCCAAGTTGCCGATGGTCGCCTGCTTCTTCAGGAAGTCACTGCAGAGCTTCTTGTTGAGGCCGAAGGCCAGCATGTTGTGGATGAAGGTGCTGAGGGAGGACAGAGATGCTCTGGGTGAGAGAAGGGTCGGGCTGCCCCTTCTTCTCCCCACCTCCCTGTCCCTCTCCCTCTCCGCATCCCCCCGTAGCAGGCACTGCAATGACGCTCAGCTCGGTCCCTTCAGATACTCAACAGAAGGGGCAGGAGCAGGTCCCAGGGAGAAGCACCAAAGATCCTCTGCACCATAAGGGATGTCCCCGGTGGGGGGAACACGTGGGAGGTGTCCCCCCCTCAGCAGCTGCTCCCCGGGGTGGTGGTGCCCTGCTCACCCCAGCTGCCCGAAGGTGATGTTCTCGTTGAAGCGCAGGCTGTCGTCGCGCTCCTCCTGCGTCATGTGGCACCACTTCTCCCTGCAAGGAACGAGCCAGTTGTGGCACCACTCTGTCACCACTGTCACCTCAGTGCCCCCTGGCTGCTTCCTCCCACCCTGGGCCAGGTTGCTGGAGGACAGGAAGGCACCGAGAGCCCCTGGGTGTGGTGCTGGGTGTTGGATGAGCTCGCAACGTGGCTCCACCTGCAGAGCTCTTGCCCTGGAGCAAAGCAAGAGATGCCCCAGAAAAAAAAAAAAAACTCATTCAGCCTTGGCTTTGCCTGGAAAGGCCCTAAGATTAAGAGCTAAAAATAGCATCGATCCCTCCAGCACAGAGCTCACCTTCAGTGCCACCGTGGAGGAGGAAGCAGGGGGTGGCCATCCCAGCAGGGCTCTGTTGAAGCCCCCCAGCCTGGGAGGGTGACAGGGGGACACCAGGCACCTGTCCCACATCTGCAGCAAGGCTCCAACTCCCCGAATCCCCCCCAAGGCACTCCCCAGATGTACCTCCCCTTCGGGCAGGGCGGGAGCTCCCACACCCCTCCCCAAGGGCCAAAATCCCAGCGGTGCCCTGAGGCTGCCCCGGCTCCACTCCGGCTCCCTGCAACTGCAGCATGGCCTTAAAGGGACTGAAGGGTTTAAGCTCTGGGTGTTTGCAACCAGCTGGAGGCAGTGGCAGAGTCCCCACCCCGGGGATAAAGCCTGTGCCACAGGGATGTCACTTGGCGTGGTGGCAGCGGGGCTCGGTGCACGCATGCCAGGGAAACTACAGCTCCACGGTGAAGCCAGCCCCTTCCCCAGAACCAGGTGAGGTTACAGCCACGGATAAGAGGAGGAAAAGCCAGGAGAAACAGGGAGAGGCAGAAGAAAAATGGAGGAGAAGGAAGAGGAGAACAGCAGGAGAAGGACAGACACTTGTAGCTCGTCGTAATACCAAGCAGGAGGGGGGAGCTGTGCTGGGTGGGATAGAGGGGGGTCTCACCCGAAATTCAGTGAGGTTGGCTCAGCCCCAGGGCGGCTGGAAGTGGAAGAGGATGGGTGCTCAGCCAGGCTGACCCCACAAAGGGAGCTAAGTCCCCACTAAATCACCCCAACCCCAAGGTGCAAAGCTGCTGAGCTGAGCCTCCAGCCACCAGCTCGCTGTTTGCAGGGCTCTGGAAATGTGCACAATATGTTTCAGGGGACTTTTAAAAATTTTTTTTAAAGAAAAGAAGGTGTAATTTCTCTCTGATAAAGCTTAGGAGAGCAAATAAAACCCACAGCCAAATGTAGAGGCAGAAAGGAGAGGGGAAGAATCAAATTAAGGGGCTTTGAAATCTGGATGCAAAACTTCACAGACCCCACTGGCTCACTTACAGAAGAAGCATGTTTGTAGCTCTTTTCTTTCCTGCCTTTTTATGTTTTGGAGGGAGGAAGAAGGGAGAAAAAAACCATTATCAAAATGATCCCCCTCAAAAAATTTGGCCGTGTTTCTGGCTTATTACTGGAGAGTAACATGCCTGGGAGGGGAGAAAACCCACATGTGGCTCCACTCAAAGCCTTTGATCTCCACACTGGCCCAGCAGGACAGGCACAGGGGTGAGGAACCCCCTGGGCTGTGGGGTTGTGTTTTGGGGTATCCTTGCTGTGCCTGGAAGTGCTGAGAACTCTCCATCAACCCTTTCCTCTTCCAGCAGCAGCAGCAGCAGCAGCAGCAGCAGCAGCAGCAGCAGGAGCAGTTGTTTTCCCCCTGCACAGCAAACCCCAGCAGTGATATTTACACCATCCCTTAGCCAGGACATTCCTCAGCTGCACAGAAAATTCACTGCCAGGCTTCCAAAAATCCTCATCCTCTTGCTAAGACCATCAGGGATTTGCCCCCAGATCCCACACTCCAAGAGAGCAGTGACTGTTCCCCTGCCCTGATGACAGCTCCTGGCCCCAAGGACACGCTCCCAGTTGTGACATGCAGCCCCCTCACCTCTGAAATTTTAATTTTGTTAAGGGATGGCAGCAGAAAAGAGCATTGAAAACGCAGAAGGACCAGCTTTTGCAGCTGGCAAAGGATCCCCAGCACCTCTAAGTGGCAGCAGAAGCCAGGAGCAAGCAGGAAGGACAGGAGAGGGGGGATGCTTTCTACACAAAGAGGCTCAGTTGGAGTCCAAAACCTGCCCAGAGGGATGTTCCCAGCAAAAAAAAAAAAAAAATATCACAGCTTGAAACCATTCAGGCTCCTTTTTAAAAACCACATGAAAGGGGAGCCAATCCAAACCCCTTTGGGAGGGCGATGCTCACGCTCCAACCCCCGGCAGCTGCTCCTCCTCCTCCTCCACGGAGAAAGGGCCTTGCAGAGCCCCCCCAAAACACATCCCCCCCTTCCCCAGGGCAGGATCTGGGCCCGAAGTGAGCAGCAGCCTGTGGAGACTAAGGAAGGACAGGGACAGACACACCTCTTCTCCTCTTCCTCCCCAGTGTTCCCTCTGGAGCGGCGGCAGAAACGGGGCCGACCAAAGCGGCGCGTGAAAAGATCATGCAAGACAGAGGGATGGAGGGGGACGGAGAGAAGAAGAGACGGAAGAAGGTTGTTAGAGGCACAGAGAGAGGAAAGAGAGAGAAAAAGAGGAGTTTAGTTCTGATTTCTGCCCCCCCTCCCCTGCCCTCCCCACCCAGAGGAGGTTAAACCTCCCCCAGGTCTCGCTGCAGCCCCGGGAGGACAAAGCCTGGCCACCTCCAGGGATGTCCTGGTCACCCCAGCACAGAGATGGCCTCAACCCCATCCCCACGGACCTCCTGGACCTCTGCCATGGCCAAGGACCGACCTGGAATTCCAAACCCGGCCCCCACCGACCACGTCCTCACTGCAGGGATTTCAACCCTCAGCGCAGCACGGAGCTCACTGCCAGGATTCTGCATCCTCTCCAGAGGACTCGGGGGCGTCACCGCCACCTCCCAACCCCCCCGAGACGCTCAGGATACTCCAGGCTGCAGTTCCCAAAGCTCCTTTGTTCGCCAGGCTCGTTCCTGCAGCCCGGGCAGACTCAGCCATCAGATTAATTGGGAAAGGCACCGGGAGCAGGGAGCAGCTGCCGGTGGCGTCTGTCCTTGTGAGGCATTTGCTGCTGCTAATTTGGGGCTTAATCAAAGCAAATGCGGTTACGGTCACATTGCTGCTCGATAGGCTCTTCCCGTGCTTGCTCGGGAGAGGAAAAAAAGGAAAGCGATAAAGGGGAGAGCAGGGATTGATCCTGGCACAGCATCCCAGGGTGCGAGCCAGGGCTGCTGCGGCTGAGCTCGGGATTTGGGGAGGGCACAGAGGGGGGCTCGCCGTTCCAAAGGCTCTCAGCGCTGCCAAAAGGGGCGGCTCGGATGCTCCGAGCTCGGCGATTCCACCCCGAGAGCTCAGAGCCCCAGGGAGGGGGAAACCGCAGCCAGGAGAGGAAGGAGCGGAGCCCTGACACAGCTCCGGGGTGGAGCAAGAGACGGGCACAAGCCTGGCGAGTGTCCCACCCACTTCTGCAGCCCCCGACACCAGCTGCCCCTCCCCGGCAGGCTGAGCACAACTTTCGGGGCTGGCAGTGCCACCACCCCCAGGTTCTCCCCTTGCTGGCTGCAGGTTGTCCCTCCTGGGGACAGCCGGGGACATCCCCTCCATCCACCACACCTCCCTGATGGCTGCACCCAGCACCTCCCAGAAGCTGCTGGCAAGCTCAGCAGCACCAACCTGAGCCCTGGCTGGGATTTCTGGGCACTTCTCTAGGACCTGGTTCCTCCAAAAACGCTGCACCAACAAGCAAGAAAAGCTTCCTGCTCCCACACCCCTGCCAGGCTGCAGGTCCCACTGCTCCCAGCAGGTTTCCAGTCGGGGATGGAAAGCAGAGCATTTCCCCAGGGTGGGACAGGCTCAGGGCTGTTGGGAGCAGCACCCTGGTGGGGCTGCAGGGGACAGGGAGTCTCCTGATCCCACAGGGACGTGTCCTACCTGGTGGTGGGGGACCTCTTCCTGCGCTCGCAGTGCACGGCGTCGAAGAAGGCGGCGTTCCAGAACCGCAGGTTGTGCCTGCAGGGAGGGAGGGAGGGAGGGAGGTGTTGGGGAGGGCAGATTGGGATTTGATAATTAGGAGCACCCACAGGGTGCCCAGAGAAGCTGTGGCTGCCCCTGGATCCCTGGAAGTGCCCAAGGCCAGGTTGGATGGGGCTCAGAGCAGCCTGGGACAGCAGAAGGTGTCCCTGCCATGAGTTTTAAGGTTCTTTCCAACCCAAACCACTCCAGGATTCCACAATCTGGCCCAGCCCATCCCCGAGTCCTCCCAAGGGTCAGGATGGGTCAAACCAACCTGGCATATTTCTGGACCAGCCCTTTGGGGGCTGCAAACACGCTCTCATTAGCACAAGGGACGTGCCAAACCCAAGGCCAGCTCTGGTAGGGGCACCTGTGGACATCTGGGGACACTTGGCCAGCAGGACAAACCCCTCCCCAGGCTGGAGCCAGCTGGCCCCGGGGCTTTACCAGATGGGCTGCTGCTTGAGGTGCATGTACAGGTAGATCTTCTCCCCTTTCTTCTCCTCCTCAGGGCTCTGCAGGGACACTGTGGGGACACACAGTCACACGCCAGCACCTGGGGGACAATCCCACCTTCCCACCCACCTGTGGATTTTGTGCCTGCTCCCAGTTTGGTGGCTGAGCAGTTGGGAGGGTTTGAGAACCAAACACATCCTCTGGACATCCACAGCAAGGGGAAGAGGAGCTGACAGTGCCCTTGGAGGGCAGGGATGTCCCAGGAGGATCCTGGAGGGGCTGGACCTCTGCTTTGGGAGCACACACGGGCACTGGGGAGGGCCTGGTGCACCACCAAAGCTCAGAGGCAGTGGCTGCCCAAACCTCTGCAGCCTGTGACACTGAGGACAAGATCCTCGCAGGATGGGAGCTGTGACTGGAATTTCAAACCCAGCCCTGAGGAATTCCAGCATTTCCAACCCTCTCTCCCTCCCCAGGGATGCTTTGGCCATGCCTACTCCAGCAATGCTGGCTGCACTCACCCGTCTTCTTCAGCTTCTCCTTTGGTTTCTCTTCACCTTCACTGTGGCACAAGAAATCAATGTCAGCTCCAAAAATCCTGTCCCCCAACAGCCCACGACCCCCCTGGCAAAGAGAACCTCATGTGGAAGACCCCCTGATCCCATGCCACCACGCCCAGGGGCAGAAAGGTGACAGAGAGACAGTGATGTCCCCTCCCCTCAGACCCAGTACGGAGATGATGCAGAAAACCATGAGCTTGGAACCCCCCAACTCCACGGCTGTCTCGGTTTGGAGACAAATTAGGAGGAATTAGGGCAATGGCCAAGGGAAACAGGACTCCCAGACCACGAGGTGACAGTGACTAAAGCATGGGACCAGGCTAGAGATGACCTCTCATGGCCATGGCAGCCCCAGGGTGGCCCTACACCCCTGGCTTGCTCACGATAAGGGTGCCTGCCCAGCCCCCTGCCCCCCCGAGGGTACCCACTCGCTCTTTTTGGTGGCAGGACCCTTCAGTTTGGTCTCCAGGCCCCCAAAGAAGCCCTTGACGTTCTCTGTCTTGGCCGAGGTGTTTTTCAGCAGCCTCTCTGCGATGTCCTTCTTCTCGGCCAGCCAGGTGTTGGCTGACTTCAGGTACGAGTCGATGCTGCCCGTGGGCTTCTCCTTGGCCTCCAAGGGCAGGGCGTGAGGTTTCCCTGGGGAAAATGTGCCAGGAGCTCAGTGGGCCCACGACCCTGAGTGCTGCCAGCTCCTGGGGACCTGCATCCAGCTCCACCATGCACCACCAGGAGATGGAAACACCCAAGATCCCATCCCAGTTCCTGCAGGTTTTTGTTTTTCTCCTCCCCACTCCCATTCTGGATGGAAAATCCCCGTGGAGGAGCGACCACCACACCAAACAGTAAACCAAGGTGCTTCTGGGCTGGGGTGTTCACATCCCACCCCCAGGGGCTGGGATCATCTGGGGGTTGTCACACGCAAACATTCCCAGACAAAGCAGCAGCACAACCCCAGCGAGGAGCTCTGCCAGGTTTACAGGGATTCTGGGCTCCTTTTCCACCTGGGATACCCCCTCCGACACCTTCCCCATGCACAGGAGACACGTTTCCAACCAGCAGAGCCTCCACACAGGGGGTGGGTGCAGCTCCCCTTACCTATGTAGTAGTAGGTGAAACACATGGTCATGAGGTTCTTGGCAGGGCTGAAATCGTCCATCTGGTGACACCTGACACAGAGGGAGGGCTCAGCGAGGACAGCCCATGATGGGAACCCCACCACGGCTCTGCCTGTTGGGGGGTCCCACAAGGGCCTTTTGGGGGGGTCCCACCGAGGGCCTTTTGGGGGATCCCACAAGGGCCTTTTGGGGGTTCCCACTGAGGGCCTTTTGGGGGATCCCACTGAGGGCCTTTGGGGGATCCCACCGAGGGCCTTTTGGGGGTTCCCACTGAGGGCCTTTTGGGGGATCCCACTGAGGGCCTTTGGGGGATCCCACCGAGGGCCTTTTGGGGGTTTGCACAAGGGCCTTTTGGGGGTTNCACAAGGGCCTTTTGGGGGGGTCCCACCGAGGGCCTTTTGGGGGATCCCACAAGGGCCTTTTGGGGGTTCCCACTGAGGGCCTTTTGGGGGATCCCACTGAGGGCCTTTGGGGGATCCCACCGAGGGCCTTTTGGGGGTTCCCACTGAGGGCCTTTTGGGGGATCCCACTGAGGGCCTTTTGGGGTTCCCACCGAGGGCCTTTTGGGGGTTCCCACCGAGGGCCTGTTGGGGGTTCCCACAGACCCCAGAGTGCCCCCAGGACTCACTCGAAGAGCACGAGGGCGAAGGACTGCATCAGGCGGTAGAAGGTCTGCTCCGACACGCACTTGGAGTTGCAGCGCTGCAGGGGCAGAGCCCAGGGTTCAGCACAGCAGCAGGAACATCCTCAGCCCCCTGGGACCCTCCCACCACGGGCAAGGGGGAAAAAGAGCACTCATGGCTGGGTCTCCCCCTCAGAGAGAGTGTTGTGCCTGTCTGGTTTGGGTTTTTTATTGGTTTGGGGGTGGTTTTTGGGTGGGGTTGGTTTTTTTTTTGGTTTGGGTTTTTTTGGGTTTTTTTTTTAGGGAACAGGACGTGTCTGAGCACTGGTGGGATTTAATTTTAAGTAAAATGAGTGCCTTCTCTCCCACATTGCGCTGAGCGCATATTTAACTGCTGCAAATGTGTTTATTCGCTCCTGTATCTCTCTCTGCCGTGGTTCCTCACTTTCTTTGCTTTCCTGCCTTCCAAAAATACTTCTTTGGGATATAAAAATAAATCCCCTTGGCCTGAGGCTGTTGCAAAGCCCACGCAGGCTCCCTGCTGCCTCCCCAGAGCTCCCCTTACCTGGGCGCTCACATATCTCGCAAACCACTCCCTGCCCTTCCCGTTCTCGCTGCTGCAGAGCTCCCCAAACCTGGCCTTCTCCTCTTGGTCCAAATCCTCTCTGAAACAGGAAAAAAATAATTAAAAAAAAATATCATTAAAGACAAGGGTGTGACCTGCGGGAGGGGAGGGGAGAGAAGAGGAGAGGAGGAGAAGGAGGAGAAGGAGGAGAGGGAGGAAGAAGGGAGGAAGAAGGGAGGAAGAAGGAGGAGAGGGAGGAGAAGGGAGGAGAAGG
>VWYO01012981.1:0-27965 GCA_013400275.1 Rhadina sibilatrix | reverse complement strand
AAAAAAAAAAAGGGAAAAAGGGCTAGCTACACCTGGGTACTTGTGTGGTAACATTGAAACACTTTATTACACAGAATTTAGCCATACTTTTATCTGTTATAAATGAATCATTTGAAGTGCATGCTACTGTATTTCATTCTTTTTGTCTGGGGGAAAAAAAAAGAGAAAATATTAATTTCCTCCATAAAGCATGTTATTTGGGGAGAGAAATCTATTTTCCAGACTTTGGGAATGCATATCACATCTCCAAAAGGCTTTAATGGAGATAATTTGCTAATTTGCTCAGGTCATTATTTTGGATAATCCACCTGCTGATAATGGACTGCACAGGGTGATCTAAGAAACTACATTAGCTGTGACCCAATTATTTTGGAGGTAACTGCAAATACTTACACATCCACAAACAATTCAGTTTCTGTGCAAAAACTGCCTCACATGTCTAAATTATAGTTTTGTACCCCATTTTTATATGTAAAAATAAAAATGTTTTTATATGTGTGATTTCTCCAAAATAAAATGTAAGGCAGAATTTTGAAATATGAGGAAAACAACTACTAAGTACACCATACAAAAATTTGTTTATTCTTCATTACCAGGTTTTCTTCCATTAAGAACTACACATGTGCATATGTTTTCTACTCACTCAGACTTATTTGAAAGCTGGGAATCCAACTATTTTATTTTGCCTTCAAAATATGCATTGGGAAACACTTTTAAGAGCAGAGAAATGCACACATCAAAGTGTTTCTGTTCAGCCTGCCTCTGCTGGCTTTCCTATGAAGCAAAACCGGAAAGCTGACATGAGAATATGTATGGGGCTTGCTTTTTATGATTTTAGGAGCAGAGGGAGACGTCAATCAGAGCACAGCAGTAGTAAGAGAGGGTTTTCTACAGATGAATGTTTTGCATCTGGTATCCAAAGCTAATAGCTGTCTCCAGTACTGTGACAGATGCAGGACTTTAAAAACATGGACACTGCAAAGAATTAAATTGGCATTTGCTGTGTGTTAGAAGGTTCCAAAAGAATGATTGTGCCTCTCCTTCAAGTGCTAAGCTTGTCTGAGTCCAAGGCAGGTACATTGGGTACATCAGGTAAATAGGTCTGACAGACATCCTTCCCCAGAAATCCTCCAGGGACTTTTTAAAGTGCTTGTTTGTGCAAGAAACCATCAAAACTACAGCGAGGAGGTTCAAAGAGATGGCCTTCCTCTGGAGTCACCAAAGCATATCCAGAGGCACAAAGCTAATCTACACTGCAATTACTGCTATAAATAAGTCAGCTCCTCTAACAGTAGCAGCCAAACTACAACAACATAAAATTCAGGTGCTTTTAGCAGTAAGCCCCTACATCTGCCTTTTTCCCTTACATAAACAAGCAAGTGCTTAGACCACACCGGGCTAGTTCTCCAGACTAACTACTTGCTGTGTAGCTCATCTGTTGCTTTGCTAAAACTGAAGAGGCAACATCCAGTAGCACAAAAGCTGGGCAAAATATGTGTATCAATCCAGATTCTATGGAGCTGATGGCTAATGCTTTGCCAGGTAGTGTGAAAACAGATTTCTTGCCTTTTTTTTTTTTTATGATTTCCCTGTAGTATTTTTTTCCTAAAGTAAGAAATGTGGAGCTGAATGTGAGATGGAAAGATTAAAAGAAAAGAGCTTGTTTTTTTCAGACAATGTATATATATGCCCTGAAAATCATGGTACAGGATACTGGATGGGTAAAAATAAGTGACTACATAAACATCAAAAGTATAGTTAACTCTCAAATCCTGATGAAGACTACTCTCTTAGAAGAAGTATGGAGGCAGATAGGCAACAAGATACTACTAAAAACACGATAAAAATTCTGGAGTGCCCATATTCAGTCCAATCTAATTATTTTGTTCCTGGAGGCCATACACTTCACAGATGAACAGAAAAGCTCAAAAAGCTGACAGACTCCAGAGCAGTACATAGGCATAGTGCCACACCACACTGAACATCCAAGGCCAACTGAGGAGACAGAACAGAGGCCCTACAGGACCACATGTTGATGAAGTAGAGAATAAAAGCTGTGATACCTGGATAATGGTTGCATATTGTTATTGTTATTTGGTTTTGCCTGGAAAAACAGCCCCGGAGGAATACCAGGACTACAGTCTCTGTCTTTATATAGCACGACTTTCACAACAGCTGTTCTCTCAGAATGGTGCATTCTTTCTCCACCTTCTGTGTTTCCATAAGTATACAAAACTCACAGTGTTTTATATGCTGCTTATTTAGACAAAAATATATTTTTAGCACTTGGAGTTGGCCTCATCTCCTGTTTATTTGGAGCTTTCTCACTCGTGTAAATGGCATGTGCCAGATGGTGTGATCAGGACCTTTCTCTTTCATTCATATGTTTTAAGTAGAGTCTGTCACATGCAATTCAGGTTATGAAATACTTGGCATCCTTAAATCTGTTGACAATAGTAGCAATACTAGCTATTCCTACAAAGCATAAACCATGGGGATATGTTTATTTTTTTCTTGTCAGACCTTTTTCTCAGTGATATGAAACACTTTAATCTAGTATTTTTGATATACCAGAAATGAAGCATGACAGATTCTCTCCTTAGAAGAAGGAAATAATGGTCCACTGAAATCTTACAGAAGAGGACTGTAAGCACATTTAAAATCTTATCCAACTCAAATAATTTTAAAATACTCTGAAAATATGCATTTTTACTCTGCTAATACTTTCGAGTGAAAAATGAAGACAGCGCTTACGATAGTTTAGACTAATCGATTGCCTCTGAAAAGAACATGCTGTATCATTCCTGATTGTGAGCACACCACTTGCACATCATTTCCAGTAAGCTCACAGAACAGAAGTATTTTGTCCACTGAAATTTTTACATAGGCAAGAATGTTCATACTGGTCTTCCCACCCCAAACCCCTTTCTTTGGCAGTGTTTAGCTGTGCAATGACACCTCTCCATAAACCCCTCCTGACCTTCAGAAAGTTACTGACTAGAGAATTCCTAAGTCGGAAGTCTTGTCTATTTTTTCATAGCTCTCAGTGGGAATAAAAGGAAAAAAAAAAATGATTGCTTTTTTGGTCACATTTTGTCATCCCCAGCATTTCATGGCATGGAGTGACATAACTTGACTACAGAACATATGAATGATCACCTCCTTCTCTGAGTTTTGAGTAATCTCATGTGATGTCTCCTACTTTTTGTACTGAAAGAAAATGTAACCAATTCATTTTTCCCCTGACACTTCTGATTTTAAAGATATCTATCGTATCAGTCACATTTTCCATCTTTTGTCCATTTTTATTTCTCTTTGTACAGAAAGTATCTCATTACTCTGATGGTGTCATCTTCTGTTTTGAAGATACAGATATTCTACAGATTTATGTAATGATGTTCTCTAATTTGTTGTGTGTGCTTTTCCCGAATAATCATGTCAAGTACCTTTTTAACCACTACAGAATTCTGATTTGACATTTTCTACTGCAACATCAAGAACTAAATCATAAGTGGCAAGTCAGCTTAGAGTCCATGAATTCATTTGTAAATATATTTTCAGATTGATTTTATGCATCATTCAACATTCCTCTGCATCAAATTTTATCTATGTTTCATCACAAAGTGATTTGGATTGAAAGGCACCTTAGAGACAACGTAGTTTCAACTCCCTGACATGTGCAGGGACACCTTCCACTAGACCAGGTTGCTCAAAATTCCATCCAGCCTGGTCTTGAACACTTTCAAGGGTGGCGTATCCACAATGTCTCTGGGCAACCTTTTCCAGTGTTTCAACACATTCCTCACAGTAAAAAATTTCTTCCTAATATCTAATCTAAATTTAACCTTCTTCAACTTAAATCCATTTCCACTTGTCCTATCTCTATATGGCCTTGTAAAAAGTTCCACTCCAGCTTTCATGTAGGCTCCCTTTAGGCACTGGAATGTTGTTATAAGGTCTCCCCAGAGCCTTCCCTTCTCCAAGCTGAACTGCAGACCTTTATTATTTCATCAGTCTTTTAAAATCCTTCTGAAACTCTTCATCGATAATTTTTGAATGACTTCACTACCTAGAACGTAACAGTACTGAAAGCAAAATTCATGGTCTTGTTATTCACTCAACTTGTCAATTTATTTTTTTTAGCAAACATAAAAGTTCTCAGTACAGAGTTGTGTTGTGAACTACACTAGCAATCTCCTCCCACCATAGCAATGACTATGTGTTCCTACCATGTCTTTCCTGCTACCTGCACAAGGCATGTGCATTAGTACTTACTGTCTTGTAAGCAATGCTGACAGCATTTGAGATACCCAGTCATGACATGTATTACACCAGCTGCTGTGTACATCAAAACACAGCAGAGGTGGGCAGTATCCTGTTAAATAATAAATACTATTCCTTTTAGAAATAACGAAAAAATAGTGTTTGTTAACAGCAAATTCAGAGAGGAATAAAAATAGTTTAAGGAGGACCCAGATTTGGAGAACCCAGATTAACACTTGCACATACTATTAAATATCACCTTGTCCCTAGAAAACTGAAAAATAAAGTATAACCAACATGACTGGGAAAGTCAGAAAGCTCAACACAAAATGGCATGATGAAGATTTTACTGCATAGCCAGTGAATGAAAAATGTGTGTTTATTCAATTTATAAAGCCTTCAGCTAGGCTACCTAATGTGTAATCCTTCTAGTACCTAGAGAATTGAGACTATTTTGTTGTTCTTGGATATAATTAGATGTCTTCAAATAGTAAGAAATGGTACTGGCATTCTATTCCTGCATCTTGTCATGTATTTATTACAATTCTTACACTGAATGGAGGGGCAGGGGAGAGTGGGAGAATAGCAAACAGAAGGGCTTCTTTTCCTGTTTGCTTAGCCTGCCACTTGGGATTAGCAGAGATGACGACTGCCAGCTGTGGATTTCTCTTTTGTTGCTCTGTTCAGAGCTAAATTGGGTATTTTTGCATAGAAAATTTCCACAGGAAACATATGTTGTGCTAAACGTTTTGAGCATTTCAATCCCTGGATGTATATTGTCACTCCCAGGTACGAGTGATATCATTTAGCACCTCGTGATGTTGGAGAAGATGATACACATGGCAATAAAGGTGATAGACTAAAATGAAACTAAGACTGTGCAACTCACAAAACTTTATGCAGGACTGCATCTGGAGTCATGAAAACTAGTAAGTGCATTAACAAAAAGATTTACCTCTTCAAAGTTTTTGCAAAGTGTAGGTGAAATTTCCACTTGGTTCCTTCTTGTTTTCAATTCCTAAAAGTTCTACTGTTCCAATTCTGACACCAAGAATATCATCACATAAGTTGAGTCAACATACTCTCTTACTTGCATTCCATTTTAGGCCCGTCCAGGTTTTTAAGGGACAACATGTTCATACACAAAATTCAATGGGTTAATTTACCCTGAACTGTAGGAGTACCTTTATTTAAACTCCTGTTTGCATATGTCCACAAACAAGACTTCTCTAAAGTAAACTACTGTCTCAATGAAATTCATAGGTGTTGTTGAGTTGCAGCTCATTCTGCCCAGTAAAATCATAGAAAAACTATATAGTAACCATCCCTCTTCAGATGTGTGTTATAGAGATCCAGAACCCCTGAAATCAAACAGACCTAGTGTTATTTTCATGAAAGATGTTAGTGAAAACCAGCTCTGTAAACCTGGTTTGAGATTTAGTGCAAATACTTGACATGGTTGAATATGCCAAAGATACTCTGGAGTTTAACCCTTCTAAAAGCATAATAACAAACAGACAATCAAAGTAAGAAAGCAATCAAATCAGAGCTGTTAAGATCATTTTTCTGCCTGCTCTGGCATCACAGAATACTTGCTCTTGAAATCACTAGATTCTTAAGTATGACTTTCTTCAGCCATTGAACGAGTAAGGAAAAATTAGTGATTTGATACCATTGCAAAACATAACTGTAGCCACTGTATTTTTAGCTGTGGTGCTATACTTTTTCTTTTTAAAATCAGTGTAACATTATCCTGCCTGTGAGACACCTGAGTCCAGCTGGAATTTCTTTTTTTACCAATGGTACTCCAAAAACTGAGCAAAACAGTCACTGTCCTGTTAAGTACTGTAATAAAAATGCCAAAATGCATTCATAAACAAAGGTGGAAAGATGTCATAACTACTGAAAATCCACTTGTAATCATGTAGGTTACAAGAAAGTAGAAAGAGCATTCAGGAAATAAGACTCGTAAATGTATTTCCTTCATGCAATTCAGAGCAATGAAGGTAAACTTCATGTATGCACAAATAGAAATTAGCTAATTTCTAAATCTGACTCTTGAATAAAACTAACACAGATTGACCATTTTCATGTCACCTCCCAGATAAACTTGAGTTTATCTCTGATACAAAGTAATCGTCTTCAGCAAAAATAAATGTTCATTTTTCTTTAGTAGTCTGTGGCAGACTACAGACATTGTTAAGAACTTTTCATTAAATCTGTAAATGAAAGAATGTCCAGATAAATCAGCAGACTCTCTATTCATTTCAGAGATGATACAAACACACTTTCAATGTATACAAACATACTGTCTACAAGCTTCCTTCCACTAAAGACTGAAAACTGCTAATGGAAATCTAAAATATACAAAAGAAACAGCTCTTGAGAAAGAGCTTTTTAAAACATGTTAACAGGATCTGTAGGGCAAATATAAATGGGAGGGCAACATATGTTCCTGCAATCCAATTTTAAATGCATTTGATTAGTCTAATTTGACAGGAGAGCCATAGCCTAAGATCCATCTGATCCAGAAAAATCAGGAGGAAACAAAACTAAAGAGCTATTTCAATTATGAGATCAGAGTAGCACAACCTAAGAGATTTCTGCTTTCTTTATACCTCCTAAGTCACTCCTAAAGTTTTTGACAAATTCCCCTTCACATTCAACTACTTAATACAATTTAAAGCAGATCAAAATTGTCACCAAAAAAAGGGTCATTAGAAGAAAGAGTAATGGTAATGTAGAGCAGCAATCTTACCAGATTGTTTGTTCTACAGAATTCATCAGAACTACCCAAGGTTGGTGGTGATTTAGAAAGTTACTGCTGCTGCCATCCATGTCCTCTCTAATTCAACCATCTAAACCTTTACTTTAACATATGGATGTTAACCCAGTAACATATTGAGCAAAATTATAGCAAAACTGGGACTCCAGAGAAGTTAAACCTAAACTTGTTGAGAATATTTGCCCATTTGCCATGCAGTTCACAGTGATGCAGCCCAAGAGTGAGGCTTAGAAGGGCACTCCATCTCTTTCCTTACAGGTCAGAGACTGGAGCTGCACTTCTGACACTTCATCAGTTCCAGAGAAGAGGATGGTGAAAAGAAAGATCCTGAAATTACAATGAGTGACGGCAAGTGATGAGTGAAAGAGAAACTGGGCACACACAAATACGAAAGGAGCAATACTTTTTTCCTATTACTTTCTGGAAGGATCATATGGGGCTTCTATATGATCCTTCCCAGAATTTCTGGAAGTTTACAAAAGGCAGGACAGCCAAAGCCAACATTCTCTTCATAGCATGAAAATATTTTGCTGCATTCCTATATGTTTAATTTTCAAGACTTTCTGTTAAGATGAAGCATCAGTTCTCTGAGATGTCTCCATGTACTCCCGATTTTGCTGCCTGGCAAAGAGTGATTCAAGAATACCAAATTGCCTGTGTCAAATTGTGCTGCTGACACGAATGCAAATTGTGCCAAAACACATGGCCTTTTGTGGGAGTAGAGCTGAGATCTAAGAAACAGTTCACAGGTTGCTGGTAGCCGAACAGATCTAGCACAGGCTGAGAAGTCTGCATTCATTTTAGTAATACAGGCTGCAGGCACTTCTGGGAAAAAAGCCATTGCTGTGCTCATAAACATGTTTCTTTGCAGAACATGATCCAATTTTAAAAGCTTTCTCTGCTACTGCTTGACATTTAGACTTTCTCCCACAAGAGACATGTTGCTGAGATGATTTTCCATATGTCTTGGGTCTATTCAAAAGAAAGGCTAATATTCATGAGCTAAAGAAACATTAGACGAAGGTCCCAGTTGAGGTCCAACCAGAGGATAGAAATACATTAACCTCTTCACAAAAAAAAAAAAATCTTTTCATAACTATGACCAAAAACGCCCTTTTTTTGTGAATAACCTTTAAGCCAGGAGAGATACGAGAAGAACCTTTACTGACAATATATTCTCAATGATTTCAAATGAAGTAAATACTCTGGAACAGAATGATAAGAGCCTGAGGCTTGGTTTGTGTTTTTGTTAGCTACCCATAGGGAGCACCTCTTTCACATACGGTCACAGCCTAGGGAATCTGATCCATTCCTGGAGTTTTAAATAATATATTTCTTTTCTTCAAAGAACAGTTTTACCATATTGAAACAGTTTAGTGTCAGAACACCAGGATGTTTTGCTAAGAAACATGAATGTAAAATCAATTAAACATAATGCAAAGGTTATTTAAATTAATCAAACCCAAGTTAAGCTGGGTATACTTACTTAGGAAAAATTCTTTTTATTAATCAAGTATATTTTAAATTTCTTGTGCCATCCTCCCCATATTCAGACTTAAGTGAGGAGCCTAATTCTTTATATCTCCTTTTTTGCCACCCTAAATTCTGAGAGCTGTAGGATAGAGAAGAAAAGCAAACATTTTAGGACTGCAGTTGTGCAAATGTTGCATCAACCTTAAACCAAGAAACTGTAGAGCACACTCAGTAAAAAGCAATGATTAATTTAGTGTTTCAGAGCACTGTACTCCCAAATTCTGGATAAAAGACAATGTTGGCAAAACTTTTGGGAAGTCCTGGAATCTGGTCTTTTCCTGGTTTGTATCTCAATATTATCTTTTTTCAAGAAAATTAACTGGAAAAGTTAAAAAATGAGCTAATGCACTCAACAGAGCACACAGGAAAGAGAATTAAGCTCAAAAAGAAAATTAGGAACAGGAAAAAGGGTAAAATAAAAACTCAAAAAGCATATCAGAAGATGAACACTCAAACAGCTGCAGGACCCTAACTTTCTTACTTGATTTATTGAATACCACACTGGAATTTTTCTCCCTTACTTTGTTAAAAAGTTGAGCACTCATTCATCTTCCCTGCACTATTTAATAATGTGAGAATGAACCGTCTCATCTTCACTAAGATACCAATTTTTATTTCATCACCCATTTTCTTCAGGGCCAGAAGACCTTTCCTTGATTCAGTTTACTAGGGCTACAGACTAGTTTTAGTCCATGCTGATTGAGCAAGAAATCAATGGATGATTCATTTGCTTCTCAATGAAACACCTAACTAGCTGCTTTCTCAAAATTAAATCAGGCACCTTAATTACAGTTAATTACATAAAACCTTTTCAGTAAGATTAAATGATAGCAAATTCACCTTGCCAAGAAAATTCTTTATTTTGACCACAGATCACTGCTCTTTAACAATTTATAAAACAGGTCTTATTTTTCTAACTGTTAAGGATTGTATGAACTGTGTATGGTAATGCAAAAGAAAGTTTTCTGTGGAAGACAGGAAAGAATAAACTGGCAAAAGCCTCTTCTGACCAAGTAATTGAGCGATATCAAGAACAATACCAAAATTATTAACCTTGATGACTTTGCCTTCTGTCCAATCAAGCTATAAAATAACTTTTGCACAGAATATGAAAAGCCCATGAACACAGATGAACAACTGGTAGGATGAAATGTGATAAATCTCTGTACACAGAAGCAGTTTCCTTTACCCTGAGAGAAGGCCACATCTCTGTGAGGATATGATTTAAGACCAACAAAGTAAAGAAACATTCATGTAATGTGTTGCTTTGCTAAGGTTTTTAAGGCCTTCCTTTTTCTCCAAAATCTTTTATTTTACTGAAAAAAGCCCCACATGATGTAATTTATAACCCAATAGTCTTACCTCCAAAGAGAAAGCTTCAAAAACCCAAATTCTCTCGGATCTGATAAAAGCTACTGGGGCCAAGCGGGGAATTGGAGAGCCACACTCTGTAACGCTCCTCTAAGTAAATAATAAAGTATGAAAATGGATACTTAGAGGTATACATTCAGAAAAAATAACTGTCAGCTGTCATTCTGATATTGAACTAAGATCCATTCTGTGAAAATTTTGGCAATTGATTTACAGATGACTTACAGAAGGAACATCTCCGTAATTTTAATTATAATTTACTGACAATTTTAATAATGTACAGAATATAAATACCAGGGAATGTGTACTCCAACAACATGCAGAGGAAAATTAAGTGTAACAACAGCAACATTCCAAATTAAGATATAAGCTCTGTATAGCCCGTTTAATTCCTCTTTCTATGGCATCCTTGTCAATCCAAAAATATCAGTCTAATGTTTTTTCAGTCTCACCTCTAGGGATTGTCATCTTTACTTTTGACCTTTTCTTAGCATCTGCATTTCTTTCTGCCAGATCACTGTGTATTCCTGGGACAGACTAAATTAAGGAAAACAAAAGAATTGGAAACAGGAAATCCAGAATTATTAAGATTACCCCTCAACAAAAGACTGCTATCTGCACAGAAAACATTCTTCCTATCTGGAAAATCTCTAGCTCTCTTCTTTTTCTGTTTGTTGATGCTGTATTTCCCTTAATGTTAAAGAACTTCTCTGGTATGTGTTTGTGCAGTACAGAAGTAATTTCTGAGGTCTTCAGAACTGTCTAGAATTTATTAGGGAAATAGCCCCTACTGTAGGTGTAATTCAGCCATTAAATAGTGCAATTAGGCATCATGACTCATCAGTCTCAGTCCATTCCTTTGGAAGTACAATAAAAATAGACACAGGGAGAAACTACTCCATTTAGATTCTAAGCAATACCTGTGTTTTCCAATACACTTCCGACACGATTTTTCACTATAGTGAAGTTAGTAAAATCCCTGCTACTTCCAAAGTGGTCAACTGTAGTTAAATCTTTCAGGGATCTTTCCTAAGTGGAGCTTAGGAAAAAAAGCTTTTACTTTTTAGAAGTAAAAAATCAGCCTGGATTGAAAAGTGTTTCTACATAAGGTCATAGAGAGGATGACATGGACTAAAATCACATGGAAACTACATGCTGAAGGAAACACGGGGAAAAAAAAAAACCCAAACAAGAGAGATGAGAGAAGTTAATTTAGGAAGTTTTGTGACAAGACTCTGTTTGCACTGACTAGTTACTCTTTCTCATCTAATTCTCATGCAGTCTTCTCTGACTGTCATGACAAATATGTGAACTTTTAATTCTGGGTCATCATTAGCATTAGTTCTTCTGACCCATACACCAAAATATAATTTAATTTCCAGTGAGGCAGTGTGTGCATTGATATGCTTCCCTGAAAGGGAATTTATTTTGCCTTCATCCAAATAGAAAGGAATAGTTCAGTAATATATTTTACATTTTAAATTAATTTATATTGGCATATGACACACACCTGAAAATTCCTGTATTTGTGATTATAAGTACAAAGTTTCTGTCCCTTTTAAAACAGAGAGATGCTGACACTACAATGTGCACCTAAGTTTTCGTTCCAGAAGTATTATGCTATCAGCACATACCCAACCAGTCCCTGAGAATTTTATGTTTTCATTTAGCTTTCTTAGAGATGAGAAAACATGATAAACCTATCAGAGCTACCATCCCTCACCCTTGCCTGGCAGCCTGGGTGATAGAGCCTGCTTCACATTCCGACACAAGACAAATTAGAGTGCGCTGTGCTCAGGCTTCATGCTCTCTTTTGCCAAGGAAGTAATTCATCTCTTCACGTTGATTGAGCGATACTGAAGAGTGTGTTGGGAAACAGGGGAAAGAGGATGGACTCGAAAATCATGGGGAGGGAAAGCAGAGCAAAAAGAACAGTAGAAAGGATTCTGACTAAGGAACTGACTAAGGAATTCAGGGCCTCATAACCAGCCCCGCATAAAAAAAAAAAAAAAAGCGTGATAATGTGTAGAGGAAGATTAAGAGGTAAAGACACATTCTCAAAAATGCATTTCCATTAGTTAAAAATTTAATATGTTTCTAGAAACAGATTAACCCAGATAATGAAGGGGAAGAAATTTAAAGATGTAGATATATAAGCACATACTATCCAGACTTAGTAAGAAAAAGATGTCTGAATTGCTTGAAAAATGAGTCTGAGAAAGTACTCATCTAACTCATCATCATTCAAACCATACTACAGAAACTGCCAAACGAGTAGGGGTATGGAACCATAACTAGGTACTTTGGACCTCTGATTTCACTGGAAATTATGGACAACTTACCACTGACAGACTTGGTTATCTTATTTACCCCAAAAAGTGATGTGTCCATACTATTCTTTGTCATCTGTATTTCAGATGTGCACAAACATTCTGTACTAGCATTTGCGTAGTTCAACTTCCTTCACATATCACAAAATATTTTGAGTCACTTTTCCTTCAGCTTTCAAGATAGATTGAAACACAGACTGATTAAGAATTGAAATAAGTTTTATCCGTCAGATCTCAACTCTCACATAAGATAACAATTTTATTTAAAAGAAATGCAAATACATAGTATGCAATAAAATAATAAAAGCAAACTGGCCCTCTAATCACTCCTTAAAAAAATGCATTATCCTGGCATTAGCATGAAGTTAGAGGATAGTAGAAAGTGGCGTATATCCCCTCAATCATACTGTTCCTGTAAACATAGAATTTGCTCATATTGACCTGGTAAGACAATATATAAAAATGTTATCATTTATTTCCACAGCATTTATTCTGTTTTACAATCTAAATAGTGTTCTGATCACGAAGAGCTAAGCATTTTTCAGTGAGCTTTAAGCAATTTAATGAAATTTCTACTATGCTGCAAGAGTGAGCATTTAAGACTGTCAGCTTTCATATAATTCAAGGTGATATTTTAAGTATGACATGCTTATTTTCTTCCCCCAAATATTACTTCATCATGCATCTCTCATATTTTGGCAATGATTCTATGAAATTTGGCAGCATCAGTACATCATGAAGCCTTGCAGTAAAACAAAGGTGTATCCCTTGGCAAGTGCTAAGGTTAAATCTGTTTCATTACTGAAATACACAATACAGCACATTTGAGGTCCTTCATGGCTGTTACTACCACCATCAATCAATTTGCAAACAAGTTCTTGAGATATGCAAATATATAACTCCACGACACACAAAAAAATGTACTTTTGTTTTTCTTAAAGTTTATCCGCCTTTATACATTGTGAAATGCAAATGAAATACAGAAATATATTCCTATTACTTTCTCTGTATACAACTGCTATTTAAGAGAAAGAAGAAACTCAGGAAATTATAAAACATCTATTTTCTATTATTTTATTCTTCTTAGCTTAAAAAATTAGCTTTCTCTCAGTGTGATACAAACTTGTCCTTGTCTATTAGTAAAAAAAAAGTCATTCTATTTTATGTTTACCTAAAATGATTTCACTCTTGAACAGAGCACCCTTTTTATATTATTAGATATTTTATTAATACAAATCTCCTTCTATAATCTCTGTACTGCTTGTCAAAAACTTACTAATAAGCATGAAGATTCAGTCACATTACTCTTTCAAGAATATTAATTTCAGTGCATCTTCAAAGCACATTCCCAGATTTGTCATCTTTATCCCTTGTGCATAAGATGATTAATTTTTAATAACACTAGTATCAATAACAATAACTGAAAATTTGATTTGCATTGTGTCATAAATCTAAACTGACTCACAAATAGCCTTTAAAGAAGTCTAGTAATAAGTCTCTCAGATTGTAATTTATTTAAGTGGACCCCTAAGTAATTTATCAGAAGACATGTATGCAACAACTGCTTTCCTTGGAGAAAAAAGGCAGCCAATTTTTCAAAAAGGAGATGATAAAATTTTCAGACTTACTCATTATATTATTTGATTCTGAATTTTATCAGTAAATAAATAAGTAACTTCTTTTCATTTCACAAACCAAACTTATAGTAGCAATTACAAGTTCATTCTGTTTTAGTTTCATCCATATGTCACACTGTATGTCCTTTACAGAGCTGAGTCTTTTTTTGTAATTAACTCATCTCTAACTCATCTGGAAACCAAATTAGGATTTTTTTATACCACACACATACATATACATACATGTGTGTGTGTGTATGTGTATATATATGCATGTATATATGCATATATATACATTTGTATACATATATGTGTTTACATATATAGCATTTGCAATCCTTGCTGTTTGGAAAACACATAAGCCTTTTAAACTGGGACAAGTAACATTAAATGTCATTCTAAATCTAATAAACAAAACTGACATTTTAAACAGTATGCTTTTATAAAACTCGTCCTTTTTTACTCAGTATTAATTTTACAAAAGCTCAAATTTCAAAATTGATTAAAGAACATAAACCATTTTCAGTAAATATGTAGTCACTGGGGCTTCAAATGAACTTTTGATAATTATTTTTAGTAATAAATATTTAGGACTTGAATATTCAAGGATAAGTAATACATTAGTACTGGGAATAGAGCTGATTGTATTGTCTGCAGTCAATTTTTAATTAGCGACCCTCAAATTAGGGTTAATTTTAATGTAATTTTGTAAGTAGCTGAACTGAACAGCAGATACTAAATATCTTGCTAAGGGTCACGCACAGCCAGGCTGCAATATATTGAACCCCCTCCAAATCTCTAGCTTTATTTCCACTGGGGTAGATTTTGAGGAGCACAAGAGGGAAATCCACATTTGTCTCTCAATCTTTAATTTCTGCCAGAAAATAAGTTCTCAGAAAAGTCAAATAAACACTTATTATCAACTAAGATAAGAATAACAGTTTTTCACCAGAGATAATAAATACAAAGTGATTCTGCTATGTTAAAGAAGCATGTTTAGGAAGTTTGAATTTTAATGATGGAATATAATAATTTAAAAATTACAAATGGTGCTTCACTGTAACACAAAATATTGAAGAGTAGCAGGGTGCATTAAATGAAGAACAAAAACTTTGACTGAAGCAGAAAACTAAAATACTAAAATTCATGCAGAGTAAAGCATTCACCTCAAGGGGGTGTCTGACAGTGGGATGCAGGAAAAGGGAAAGGGATACACTCAAGTAATTCTTTTTTTAATTGTGTATATTTTTTTTTCTTTCCAATATGTTTTTAATGTAAACCCTACACGTATAACAATATAATTCCTAATTAATTTTATTTTTGAATGGTCTGCTCAGTTTATAGAATTCCTTTTATTTTCATTATAAGCAAAGTATTTTTGAAACAATTTTAAGCTGATGGAAACAAAATACTTCTATTTATTTCACTGAGCAAGACCATCTTAAATACAGTTTGCAAGCTTCTGAGATGTTGAAAGTTAATGAAACTGCAGATCAATAGGATTAGAAATGTGAGTCCCAATCATTGTGGTCTGTAGAGCAGTAAACTCTATGGCTGTTTCTGAAACTGCTAATAATCAGATTCTTCCTGCCCTTGCATCTTCTGAAATAGCAAGGAAGAAAATGGTGTGATGTTTTTAAATGAGACTAGTTTCGGAGCATTTCCATGAAAAATTATGGCTAAGGAAGAATGTTCTATATGTCACACTCCAAAGAATAAAAAAGATGTAGGATGAAACAAATTTCCTTAAGAATGCTCTCTGAATGTTGGTATCACCCTCTTCAAACAATTACCGTTTTTTTCAGCTCAGTAAAATCTGAGTTAGTTCAAAAATTCTGTCACAGTGCATACACACTTTTTCTTGACTGTGAAAACAAATCTAAAAGGAGAAATACAAAGACTTGGGTAGCTGCCTCACAGTAATGGTGTGCAGAGCATACATTCATTAGTCAGAGTCTTTCTCAAACACATTCAACTAAAGAATAAAACGTAATGTACAGTAACTGCTAATACATTTGCAATAGCAGTATTATAATAAATACTTTAAAAAGATATTAGAATCACGGCAAACTTCTTTGACCCAATTAAGGAAAGTTTTACTGCAAAATTGCCACGGAGATCCCTAGTTGCAGTACTTTTCTGCTTTCTCAATCAAATGTGACTTTTGAAAATCTGTCTTTATTAATTTTTAATTAATGGGTCATTCAGATGCCACAATATTAATTAAACAAGGTATGTATGCACACCAAATCAATTTTTTGAGTGTCAGCTATGGTGCCTGAATATAACTCTGAAAGTCATCAGTGAAAAACTAAAAAGACCTTGCATGTGGCATAATCTAGTATGTACTTGCCTTCTACAGGTTCAAGCATGGAACAGAGACAAATATAAAACTCTTCAAATTTCACATGCTTGTATGACATTCAGGAATTTTTTCCTAAAGGTGGAAAAACAATACCAACAATGGATTTTGCATCTTTATTTGAACTTCAGAATGCTGAAGCAGTGTTAGAAGAACAAATTAGTTCTGTTGAACACATTTTTAATGAGTGCACATGTGGTAGTGTCATTTTGTAGAACCATCCCAGTGGTGGATGGGACATTTCAAAAGCAATTTTTGACTAAAAAAGAATTCCACTTCACCCAATGATAGGTGGATATGATATTTTTGTATTTTTGGCCACTAACATGAGATATGACTATAGTCTTTTTGCTAATATTTGTAGGATTCTTGAAAAGATCACTCACTGCATTTATAAAGACCTGTCCTATTTGACTTTTGTTGAGATCATAAATGCAATAAAATATCTTTTAAAATGAAATAGGAATATATAAGTGACAAAAAGAGCCCCACTATTCTCTCAAAGATTTAAGTTTCATTTTTTTATTCCAGTTGTATAATTCCTCAGTGACCTTTCTTCAACATGCATCAAGATATGCAGAATTCCATCTTTGTGCTATCTCAAGATTTTTCATCAAGCATCTACAGATTAACTGAGTCACTTCCTGCATGACCTCTGTTTAGTCACTCCATGATTTTTAAGACATTCAAATAATAAAAGGCTCTTCCTTTTCAGTTGTGTTTTCCCCTGTACTTCAGCCAAGTTGTTAATAAGAGGCAATAGTGAATGTGCAATAAAAAAAAAAAAAAAAAAGTGACATGGAAAAGCTTTTATCAAGTCAATGGAGGACAAGAATTGCAAAGACAATGAGTATAAGAGAGTATAAATGCAAGAGGGTCAGACTGTGCAACCTGTTCCTATGAATGAAAATCATGGGAATATGGGATCTGAACATCTTGTTTCAAAATTCAACTCCATTTAATTATCAGGTACGTGAAGCCACAAAAGGCCTAATTAATTTTAAAAAAATAATAATTTATTCTGAATCTCCACAGAAAGCTCCAAAGTTACAGAATCAAATATAAAAATCAGTTTTCAAAAAATTGACTAAAAAATGTCAAGTAAGTACAGAAAATGTTTTGGGAAGTCCAGTCAGTAACAGTAATAAAAATTAGGTGAGTAAGAATCATCAAAATTTTCAAGCACCACCAAAGTTTGTTTCTTTTCGAGGCACCATCTACTTGGAAAAAGATTCACAAGGAAATATCCTTAGTGCCCTCTAGAAAGTATTTTTGCTGTTATAGATTAAAGCAAAGTACTTCCTACACAAATACAAAAATATCATGCACAGTGGTACACATAGCACTACTATTTGAGGTTTTTTATTGATAAATAGAAGTTTGGTTACCAAAGGATTTTCAGTCATCTTATATTACTAGCCACAGCATCTAATCTCACTTGATTTTGTTGGACAAGATCAAATGATAAGCATGCAGGTCTCACTCCAGAGGCAGAAATTCTCTAAAATCACTTCTCTGGATCGGTTGAGTTATACACACATTTTGTATGATGGGCAATGAACTCAAAGAGACTAAGAGTATTCTTTTTTTCCACAGAAACAGATCTAGTTTCTCTTTTCTCCAGTTTATAATATAACCTTGGCAGTGACCATCATCCCTAAGAAATCTCATATTCCTTTTCTTCATTCATAAACACAGGATTTTTCTAACACCTCCATGGTTAGTATTTATGCTAATTCTCCTGTCTCAGGGAACTTTCTCTGCCTCAAAGTAAAAAAATCAGCCCCCAGCCAAAAAAGGAAAAAAAAAAAAAAAAAGGGAAAAAAGAAAGAAAGAAAGAAAGAAAGAAAGAAAGAAAGAAAGAAAGAAAGAAAGAAAGAAAGAAAGAAAGAAAGAAAGAAAGAAAGAAAGAAAGAAAGAAAGAAAGAAAGAAAGAATAGGCAAAGGATTATGGCCATTCAGTGAATAAGCTGAATGGCAATGTCTTTGATGGGACTTAACACAAGATGGCCTAGCAATTTGCTGGTTAACTACCAATTCCCTCCTAAAGACATCATCAATATTAAATATTCAGTACTGCATTATCAAATCTTCTCCACCTCAAACTGAACTCAAAGCAGACATCCTTTGGCACTTACAAGGTAATTTAATGCAAACTGGGAAGTATGCCAGTTGCCATCAGCAATCCACGTTGGAGATTTGTGCATCTCCAACTTGTCACTTCCTGCTGCAAAGCACTGTACAGGTAAGTTCAGTGCTTAGCTGGTAAGTGAAAAACAAGTCTTTAAACCTTCTCTTTCAGCTTCATGGTTCCGTTTTGCCAATTTATGCAGATAAATCAGATCTACACCACTGACTGTGAGATTCAATCAAATTTGTTCTTTGGAAGATATAAGCCTTCAAAATCTGCTTTATGATTTACAAAAGCATCACTAATAAGTGTTCTTGTTAGAGCTGTAGACTGCCACTTTTATATGATGAGATTTGTTGTCTTCAATAGAAGGTGATAACAACCTGGGACTGCAGGCATGCAAGGATTTAATTGGCAGCCCTAGACACAAAGGGATACCTGCAGCTTGCTTATATAGTAGAAGCAGCAGAGAGTAATTATAATTGGCGCTCCAATCAGGTTTCATATATGTGACAGAATTTACAATCAGCACTGAGAACCATTCTCCACTCAGACCTTATGAGTCAGACAGGCCTTTTTCTAAATAACATATTTTTGTTCTGTACCTTACTTTCACAAACACTACATTTGGTGATATCTGGTTTTCTATCTTCTGTTATGAATTTATGACTCATTAAATCAGATTTTCAAAGTTATTCATGTTCACAATTATCTAAATAATTCAGATTTCTCTGAAAAGTGAGTCAGTTGCCTGACTATCATCAGAATCAATGGCATTTAGGCAACTTTTTGCCTAAGGTTGTTTACAATATTAACAGGTGCTCATTTACATATTTAAAACATTGAAATGTGACTGAAAATTTGTCTTCTATTTAGAGGTGTGGGAGAAAAAAAAAGGGAGGAGGCCACCAAGATGATCAGAGGGATTGGCCACCTCTTGCAGGAGAAAAGGCTGAGAGAAGTAGATTTTTCAGTCTGGAAATAAAAGGCTTAGGAATGACAACCTAATTGTGGGTTTCTGGTACCTGAAGGGAGCCTACAATGAACATGGAGAGGGATCCTTTACAAGGACGAGGAGAAATGGCTTCAAACTGAAGAAGAGGAGGTTTAGATCAGATATGAGGAAGAATTTCCTCACTGTGAGGGTGGTGAAACACTGGAACATGTTGCCCAGAGAAGCTGTGGATGCCCTGTCCCTGAAAGTGTTTAAGGCCAGGTTCAGTGGGGCTCTGAGCAGTCTGGAACATGCCACTGCCCAGGACAGAGGGGTTGGAACTACACCGAACTTCCCTTTCAACCCAAGTCATTCTGTGATTCTATGATGTTAATGAGGAAATCACAGATTTTCCTATGGAAAATCCACTGAGGAGCATCAGTGAGTCACTCCCCAAAGAAAGGAAAGCCTCTGACAATGAGTTGTTGATTGCACCAGGAATTCATCTTTTCTCATTTCTATTTTTTCTTCCCTGTGTAGATGTGTTGAATTGTGGCTGTGGGCAATAAGTATGTGCATACATCTAGAAGCACAGCCAGGATACCCTTGAGAAATAAAGTTGGTAGAAGTGTTATTGCAGTATTAATTAGCATTCTCCACTATTTAGAAATGTATTATTTTCACACAACAGAAAAGCATATGTGTTTATTTTTCACATCACAATTCAACACACAGAGAGACATATTTGTGACTCCTAATGCCATTAATAGACTACATTGTTTTTAGTATTCTAAAACCATAATTAGTATTGACTAGTGATCAGTACTAGTTAAAATTCCTACCAACTTTCACTGCTTCTTGAAATGGCTGCCCTTCCCCTCCTATCAGTATGTTTTTCACTTATTGTACCAAAAACCTTGTTGCTTGACCTAATAAAGCTAATAAAGGAGGGCCACGTAAAATACAGGTATAATTTTCACTATTGAGTGTGTCTCCAATATCTTTCTTCTGGGTCTTCAACAGAAATTTCCTTCTCCATAAGTGTTTCGTTTAGAAGAAGTCTGAACAATTTTTACAAGCCCTTTTCCTTTCTTTCTGGAGTCAAGATCTATACCAGGTAGGAAACTTACTCTATTTTTTTATTTTTTTTATTTTTCTGGAATATTCAGAGACTGAAACAATTTGCTTCAGGCTAAGACTCAGGCAACAGTATGGGTATTATAATTTGTTAAAAAGGAAATAAATAATATACGCACAGAGTTGGAGACAATAGAGTCTCCATAAAGTCATTTTACTCCTTCCCCTGTCCAGGCAGGTTTACCTTCTATGGTACATATTCTTCCTCATTTTTTGTTCTTTCTTGGTTTTAAATTTCCATAAGAGTAAAGAAAATGTATTGAAAAATTTGATGTTCTCTTTTCTGCTGCACACAAACATTTGCTTTAGTGCTTCCAAGAAAATAAAGAATTTAAGTTCCTATGCTTTATTTTTTGAGAAACTTCTAGATATATATTCTTTGGCTAACATCCTCAGCTTAGCAAGAGATTTATGTTGTAACAAGGAGAGCACTTTTCAAGACTTCATCCATTTATATTTCAGTGGATAGACATTTCTCATATTTAATAGACTTTTGCTCAAAAGCTGAAGTTATTCCAGCAAGACTCATGTCCCCATACATACATTCCTAAACTGCCATTACCATGCATTTCATCTTTTATTTGCTTGCACATTGTACCAGCTTTCTGCCTGCACCTGTTTTTCTTCAGGACATCAATCTATCTCCAGTATTTCTGCTTGAACTATTGTATAAAATGTCTTGGTGGATTGGCACATTGGCATATTATAACAGCACTGACATTACTGAAAATTAATCACAGAAAGTCACCATTATTTTACTTGGTCTCATTTGACTGACCTTCAAATTATCTGAATGAAATAAGCAAAACTTTAAACATGATGAAGAAAGCATAAATCTCAAAGAGTTAATGGGAAATTATCACCTCCCTTTAGTTCTGTCAGTTGTATAAAAGGAATGTGAATTCAGTCATGTTTTTTCTTGTTCATAGTACAAGAGAGCTGATGAAATAATAAAGAATTTCAATCATGTATTAAATATGAGAGAGAGGTTTATAATTACCTGCCATCTAATTTTTTTCTTTTACTTGCTACAAAAGCACTTCCTTTCTTTGCTTATGTTTATAAATTTTGCACATCTGCATTCTTTGCTCATGTATTGATTTATAAACATTCCAGATTTAACAAGGTATGAGGGCTGTTAAAATATTTGACCCATTCCGACTCTTTTATTTCCGTTTCATGTGTTTATCATTATTTTGTAGGTCTGACTTGGGATCATACCTGAAGATGAATGTTGAAGACACACAAAAAAATCACATTCCACCCTGAGTTACGTGGAATTTCATTTCTGTTCTCCTCATAGATTTGTATTTGAGTTTATAGTAAGAGGTATGGTCATGAAAGATTTCAAAACACATTCATCACTCTTTTCACAAGAAATGTTAATTGGAGCATCCTGTCTTGTAGTCATACAGGCAAAAGAAAACCCAAATCCCCATAAACAACAAATGGACAGCAGAATTGAAGCCCTGACATACTAAAAATCTCCAGAAAAGACCAGCAAACATACAAATGCAACCAAACATCATCCTTTCTTATTTATATGTGAGAAGTTTCAGACTTGCAAGAATGAAGTCAGCAGGGATTTTTTTTTTAATTTTTAAGTAATAGATAACATGAATTGCCACTAGCTGGGTCTCATTTATTTGTTGTGACACCTAAAACCTCAACTTTAGTTTTGCTAAGCAAATTTGAATTTGAGCTGCAGAAACATCCTTTCCCCTTCCCCCCGCCCCAAGAAAAATGTGACCCCTTTCTTAATACTTGCAATTATGATACTTCAATGCTTTTTAAAGGCCAGTGACATTACCTAGGAAGTCTGGCCATGACCATAACAGCTGCTAATGAAAAAATCCACACAACTAAAACAATGGATAACTTGATGCAAAATTTAGACATCACACAAAGATTTTAAGAAGGGAAGATTCATAGAAGAGTCCAGGAAATGTGAAACACAGGAAGGTGATTTTTCTCCTAAAATTCCCTCCTCTTTCTATCACCTCTGGTTTTATGGACTTTCAGACCAACACGACTTCTCAAAACAAATTCTACCCCAGGAACAAGACTTCACGTGTTTTGCAGAGAAAAGGAGGACTTTCTACACACCTCAGACTTCCTATGGTGTCCCATAGGAAACTTGTTGCATATTCCCTTCATCTTTACTTACCAGGAAAAGCAGCACAGAGTGGATTGACTGATGCTTGCAGCATACCTTTGATCTCAATGAAAATTTAGCACTCATACTAAAAAGTCTCCCATCCTTGAGCCAGTGAAAATGAGAGGGAAAGTAGACACAATTAATAAGAAATGCCATAGAAACAAGTAAAAATTTTGTCTCTAATCAAATATTTCCTATGGATATCAGGCAGGTAGTGTGTGGTTTGGTGAAAGCTTAGGTTGCTTCACAAAAGCCCTTTATCTCCAACAGTGCAAATGAGGTTAATGGACTCATTTTCACTCAGCGATTCACTTCCTCTGTTCTGTTTCTTTGTTTTATGCAGATAATTGGAAACAACAAAGAAACGTCATTCTCTAGAGCTTAGTAGGGAAGGGAAGTTCACTTCTTTCCAAAAACACAAATTTAAGAGAAGAAAAAGGAGGAAAATAAAGCCAGTGGGCAGAAAATAATAGTTATACAGAAGGGTAATAGGCAATTAGCACCCACTCTCCCACATTCACACAACCTACAGAAATGGCTCATCTTACACAGCTTCCCCTGACTCTTTAGGCAAAAATAAAACATCGCTACTGTCTGTCCCTTGGGAGGACCTCAGTACTGCTGGGAGATGGGACTGGAGAGGCACAAAGCAAGGAGAAGAAAAATACATTAACAGTACTGAACATAATATTCTCTGACAGAGGAATAATATTCTTATGATTTACTTATGGTTTTTCAAAACTAGAAAAGTTAGTTCTATGAGCAGAGGTCACAAAATATTCTGATTTCCACATCTCCTTTATTCAAATGTTACTCCATGTGTTGTAAAAATCTGGCTCTGGTGGTCAATGACAAGCATTTTTGAGAAAATATTGTACTGCAGCACTGAAATGCAACTTCTAAATCTTTTCTTCAGCAAAGTCAGTAACATTGCCCATAGTATACATTTTGTTGCATTAACATCAGGAAACAGGAAAATAAAGAGGCTCACTTATTTTGAAATCAGTGAAAGGGAAGGTTTAGAGAACAAAACACTTGCAAACATATAGTAGCTTCTTCAAAGATGAAATAGGCCATCAAAGAGTGTTCACAGCATGCTAGAAAGGCTGTACTACTTCTCCAAACACAAATTCAATGGACTGAGCTTTCTCAGCATTTTCAGAGGTCAAGAAATATAGCAGTGGGATTGGATGAATATCATAACACTGCTATTTTTAAATCTCATAATTTAACTTGTTATATATATGTTTATATTTCATAACATGAAGGTTTAGCAGTGTAAGTATCTGTAACTATATTTAGCAAAGAAATCTAGATTCATTTTCACAATGAAAACACATCATCACCAAAGAATTGATAATTATTTCTCCTGGCCATCTAGCATTGTGCAGATGGCTACTCCCCTCTGAATTCAAGAAGCTTACTTCCTAACCAACTATATGTATTTGCAGCAAAAAAGTGTTTGACACTTTCTTATCTGAACTTATTCCTAAGGAAACTAATGAAAATATCTTTGATGACCATCTGGCCCAAATGTTTGAGGTTCCCCACTATTCTTCTCTGCATCCTCTTCTTGCAAATGTTATTTATTAAAAGCCATGACTTGGAGTGCTTCTAAATACAAGGAGTAACATATACATCTGGAGGGAATAGAAAAAAAACACCTTGCCTTGTAAAATGCAGGCCATGAATATAAAGGTTAGGTTTCTAACATGCATCCAAGAGACTGTCTTTAAATTGCAGTCTTTAATATATTATATGTCATCTCTATTTATATATGTATTTATATCTATATATCTATATCTGTATCTATATCTATATATCTAGATCTAGATATATCTATATCTAAATATAGATATAGATATAGATATCATACGTTTATATAGTAATACTCATCTGGGAACATAATATTATAAATGGGTAGTATAAATTAAGCTTCCTCAGATTCACAGCTTCTGACAGTTACTGTGAGTAAGTACAGCATTGCAAATGCAGATTTAGAAATAAACTTGGGACATGGAGGTTAGGACACCACTGTTCTTTTGACATGCCTCTAGAAGACTTTTCAGAGGATGAAACATACTAAGGAAAAACAAATACCCCATAGTTTGTGCAGCAGGACCACCTATTTGCATGAACAGATGTGGGAATGACACTTCAGGGAATTCATGACTGACTTCCATATCCCACTACAACAATATCTGCATGAACATTTGTTTTTCATGGAAAAATGGTGGAATTTTAAAGTACAGGTCAGCAATCACAAATCAAGCAGATTTCATAGTCCAACTGAAATGATGACAAATCAACCTGGCTTTTGACCAAGAAAGTATATAAAAACTACCTGGAGGAACTAGACAATCTATCCCTCAAAGACAAAGAAACAGAGGTCAAAGACATTTTAGAAGAAATCAGTCAATCAATCTCTCTCCAGAAATGTAACAGTGATCTGGAGATTTTACTGATAAAAATTAACAGAATTTAACACTTGATGTATTATGTATAGCATTTCTTCTCATTGTCTCCTATGTGTGCTTAGTAACTTCATTAATTAGAATGTCACAGACTGTTCTGACAAATTGAACATACTATGTTTTGACAACAAAATAATTTTCACACTTTAGCATGTGGAAACTGGCTAGACCTCTTATTTGAGGCAATAGGCAAAACCCCCCAGTAATAGCTGAATTGTGGATATTGGAAAATATGCATGTCACAGCAACAGGAAGTTTAATTCTCATCACAGACCAACTTTAATTTGATAACAATGAAACAAAAATAACCTTGAAATTACTGTTTCCCTTTCCTACTTAGAGTACCTCATATAACACTGAATTTTCCATTCCTTGGGTAATGTTATGACTATTTATAGTATCACATTTATATTTTATTTTTATTAGACACATATCTTGTAAGTTTGAAAGAAATCAATTTTTAACACTGATAAATTCTGCTTTTAAAATTTATGTTCTCTGTCTGAAGAATTCATGTTCAACCCTAAATGTGTTACACACTTCAAAAGTACAACCTGCATTTTTTTGAATCAAAAAATATTTTTGGCACATAAACACATTTTAATATATAAAATTAAATATCAATTTAAAAATCCAAGAGTTTTGACAGCCTTTTTTGATTTTCATAAATACGAACATAGAAGATCAAACATAATAAATATTGGAGGCACAATTTTTAAGAACTCCTGTTTAGTTCTTAAACTATGGACTGTCAACAGACAGAAATACTGAATAGCCTAAGGCTTCAACCTATGAGAGCTTCTCAATTATCTGCAATCATGACAACACTTAGAAATCAGCAAAAGGTTCTGAACAATGATTTATTTATTTTCCTCTTCAGGATTTCAAATGTAAAAAGTTAGGTTTATTTCTCCACTTGGTGCCTTTTGTTTAAACTATTAAGAGTCCCCTTTCTCTGAAACGGTCAGAGATATCATGCTAAGTTAGATTGAAAGTGAAATTAAATATAGTGTTATATTCTTTGATGAGCAGCACCTAGGCTTTTAAGCCAAAATAGGAGCCACATAAATTAATTACATCCTGAACTCCATTTCACCTGTTGGATAGATTAAAAGACAACAGAACTTTACGCTCATACTTGTTTTCATATATTTTTACCTCCAAAGAAATATTTTTCTCCAGTCTTGACTTGTAGAGGGCTGTTAGTTCGAACAGCTGAAGCTTCATCGCCATCAATGGTGAGGACAGCAAAATTTTCCTTAGCCAGAAATCGAACTTCATGCCATTGCCCATCATTGAGACCAGAGCCTATGAAGAACAAAAATCCATTGCAACATGTTACTTACTCCAGTATTTATTATCTCTAAGTGTTTTGTGTGTCTCCCTCACAGACTCATCATACAATGTTTAATAAAGGCTACTGCAGAAATGAAATCTAGTGGGATAACAAGGTATTGTTATCAAAGTAAATCTTACAAAGAAATCCGCATTATATCACAAATACAAGTCTTGAAACTACCAGAGTGTCCGTGCGTACAGGCATAACAGTATTTAAGTACAGGTGTTATCACTCACCTTTCCTATCAAAAGGCTGTATTCTGCATTTTACTAAGACTATGTCTTAATTGTTTCTATGATCAAGCTCAGAAGTAAAAGATATTGATTCATCTATTTAACTACAGTGAGTAACAGTGCCAAAGGGCACATTATGCTCATGTTAGGCATATATCAAGTTAGATATTTCAGAAAAGGGAAAGGAAAAGTAGGAGGGGAAAAGGCTCACATTGCTGAACTCACAGCTAATTGGGATGTAGGGCTACTTGCAGAAGACGAAGACAGAGGAAGATATTATCACACAGGAACTTCAAAACCAGCAAATGTCTGAAAATCCCACAATCTTACAGGAGCACCATCCCCTGAAAACTGGCAACAGTGAAGCAGATGGAATTGTTCATTCATTTGGATCTTTTAAAACCCACAGAATTTATATGCTTATAATATTGTCTCTAGCAGGTGGCAGAAAGCCAGTCTGCCTGGCAAATTAAGAACTGCCAGTGGGTACTGGTTTGTTCTACCCATTTCTGTGCAAATAAATTATGCTGGGTCAGCAAGTAAGTAGCAAACGCTGTAGCAAAAGCAAATTCCAAGTTATGGCACCTCTTGCAAGCAACATTTTCTCCATCTAGATAAAGTCACCTTAGCAAAATGTCATTTGCTAAAATAATCCACAATGCAATGTAATAAACTGTTTCTAAAACTAAGTGGCATGCAAAATGTCAGCAGAAGTATAATGCAAGGAAACTTCTCAAAATATTTAAAAGAATGTTACCTTCTATGAACAAGGAATCAGTCATGGCAAAGAGGTATACCTAAACATTTGATGGAATTTTTTTCCTCATGTTTTCACACCTTCATTTAAAATATGAGATCATGTTGAAATAACATAGGCTGCTCTTAGAATGTTCTCAGAAAATTCTTTAGAATGAGGAAAAGTGGCAGAAGCCTCTTGAAAATGTATCAGTAAAAAGTGTTACTACTAAATCTTGTAACTTTATTCTATCTAGAGTAAGAACAGATGAAAGACCTATTATAGCAAATATTAGGGAATTTTTTCTTTCTGTTTGTAAGTTTTTGCTATCATTTTGCTACATTACATTCAAAAAATAAGAAAATCACATAATTATAACCCAGATGAAGTTACTTTCTACTGATAATAAACTAAGAAAGAAAAAGACATAAATTTTTATAGACCTCAAAATCAAAATTGTTACAGCATGTGCTACTACAACTGAAGCTTATCAGACCATACTTAAAACTCCAAATTTTCAGCCTGAATTATTATTATAAATATTAAATAAAATATTAAATTTT
>VWYO01012977.1:56825-77093 GCA_013400275.1 Rhadina sibilatrix | reverse complement strand
CGGGAGGGAGAGGGTGAATGCCCACTTTGTGGCCTCGCTCTGTGGCTTGTCGATCGCATGCACGATGCAAGTTCAGACTGAAAGAGGGAGTAGCGCCCTTCCCTCGTGCTGAAGCAGCGTGGAGGATCTCCTCTTTCCTTTTTCATCTTTTCCTCATGGCCGGTATCGAGATGAGAGTTTTTAATGCGATCCAGCAGATCGAGCTGCCCCACCCACCTTGTGTTGGTGTGGGTTTTAGATACCAGGTTTAACGCAGGCTTTGCTCTCAAGGAGTGTTTGGAAGTTAACAGGATTTGTGATTTGTCGAACAAAAATTTTGTGTGGATTGGCTTTTGTTTCAAAATATTTGACAAACAAGGTAAAAGCGTCTTTGTGAGGCATGTAAGCCAGTGCCTGGTCATCGTTTTGTAAAGGCAGAAAATGTGTTCTGAATTGCCCAGTAAGTAAGAACAGAGCATATAGCACTCCTAAGTTAGAACCTAATGTGTCAATATTGCATATTTAACAGTTTGTTATTTACAGGTTGTTTAGTTCTGCTGAAGCTGTGTTCTCCCACTGCAAAACAGAGCATCAGTTTGATGTTAGTGATGTGATCCAGAAACATGGTAAGTTTTTTTCATGACTTACCATTTCCTTTTGTGTATGAGTATCTCATTTAAAATAAATTGCAAATATTAATTCGTTTCTAACTGATCTTCTATTGTAGAAAAATGCTTATACGTTTTNTAAAATAAATTGCAAATATTAATTAGTTTCTAACTGATCTTCTGGTTCACAGTGGAAGCTTCTGAGATTGAATAAGATAAGCTATTGTAGAAAAATGCTTATACATTTCCTTTATGCTGGCTGCTTCCTGCATGCTTTTTTTACTGGTAAAGCTCTCAACCAGTGACAAAAGTGAGATTGATCTTTGCTGGCTTGTGCTGATTCCTCACTGCCTACTTGATTGACCTGAGCCAGACACTACATGGTTGATTTGATCTGATCTGATCTGCTGGGAGCTCTTGCCTGACCAGTGATGCTATTGTTGGATTCAGTATTTAGCAGAGCCCCATGGCTTGTGTCCTTCAGGTGATCACAGGAAGGTGCCCTCCTGTGTCTGTTCAATTCTTTTTAGTCAAGTTTAAGGTCGGCTGTCATATATTATATATTGTAAAATCTAGTTTGGTCTGTTTTCTGTCTAAAATCCAAAAAAAAGGATCTTGGGTTTATTATTGCTGTTCCTGGGGAGAGAACACAGTTAAACTACTAAAAAATGCCAAGGTGGCAAATGTAAATCAGTATTGGTAAGTATTCTTGATGAGTAGCATCAGTTTACATTCTTTTAAGCAGAAAGCTAAGGATATGAGCAGGGGAGCACAACCACCTAAAATATCAGCAAGGAGCTGGTAGGAGGTAAGAGTGGCTGTCCTGATGTACTTGCTTGCCAAATGAATGAAATTCCTGTTCATAGTTCCCGTTTGGATGTGTTCCGTCCTTAATTTGTGGCAAATATATTTGCCCTGAGGGTGATGATTTCCTGGATTAGTCCTAAGGAGAAGAAAAACATAGATGGCAAACTTAGGATAGGAAGACTGCTCTAGATAGTGATGAAGTTTGAAACAATTACCAATTGAACAGGTAATTAGTATGCACATAATAAAAACACTGTAAAACGTGGTCTTTTCTGTAATACAAATGCTCTCTTGCTTTTTTTTTCCTCTCAGGACTCGATTTCTATGGATACATTAAACTAATAAACTTTGTCAGATTAAAGGTAGGTGTGCCACATGCTAGTTCTGTATTCTGACTCTGGAGAACAGTGCTGTACTTTCAGTTTGCCCCTTTCTAATAATTGCGTGATATTTTGTATTGTAGTTTTAGAAGAAGAAGTCATGGGAATTGAAGTAGCTGTTAATTGGTTTATCTAGATATGAGACTGTTATAGTTTTAAATATATTTAATTAAGGTTTTTTTCAGAAGGGAATGTTGAGATTTGCACAAAACCTCCATGCTTTGAGCGTCATTTTATTAAGTTTTTTTGGGCCTTTGATGCTGCTGTCTCACTTCAGAAATGGGTTCACTTCGCAAGAACTGAAGTTTCTCAGTCCTTTGATGTGTGTTGGTGTAAAAGCCTTTCTGAGGGTGTGAGCTGGCCAGACCCTTACTTAGTAAGGACGATACCTCATCCCTTAAGTTACAGAACTTAAAACTCTGCTAAAATGATACCTGAGTCAGGAAAGCTAATGGGAACCTACATTTCTAAGATATATTTTGTGTGACTTTATTCCTTCATTATTCACTAAAAGTTTAGGTCAAAACTCAATTTCATTTTAGCTCATTAAGTATTTTTTACTTCAATCTTCAAGTCCTAAATCCTCAAGTAGTTATTTAATGCATAACTATGTAAACACAGAAAGGCAAAAACTGAAGTCCAAAGCTGACTTCTCTTTTCCTAACTGAGTATTAACTGGATGCAAACAGGAGACAATACAGTGTTTCAGACTTTTGTCCTACAGTGCTGTTCATGTAAGAACACCTGACAGGATTAGTACCTTGGATTTATTGATTAGCCAAACACCTGAGCAAACTTGATTTCTGAGAGCAGTGCAATCCTGCAAGTATCCTTCAATATCTGTCAGTGTGCTGTGCATTACTGTTTGCACTGAGTTCTTTGATCCTGGAGCTGCCTGGGCTTTCCCAGCCTTTGCTACAAAGCTTCTTCAATAATACCTTGCATATTTGACTGTGTGAGGGAACATGTCTTTGTCTTGTTTTCTTGAATGAAATTGAAGGGCTGGTGCTTTCAAAGAAACTTGGCTTACATGGTCTTCTCCTATCTAGAAACCAACTGGAGCATATTTGAGTTCTCTCAGCGGCCCACTGCCTTGGGAGGGAGAGGAATATTTGAAACCAGAATTGGAAGATGATCTCCTGCTACAGTTTGGTAAATAACTGCTTCAGTATGACTCCTGCATTGTGGGGTAAAGGTGGTATTGTCAGTTCATGACATGTGGAGCATTGTCACTGTTACTTAATTGATTTATGTATCTCAGAAAGTCCACACAATAATTATATCTAATTTAATTATATCTAAGCCAAATGTCTCTTCTAGAAATAATGAAACACTGGTATTTAAGGAAGCCTGAATTCTGCATTTATTTGCCTTGACTTGGAGCTTACTTCTAGCATATTTGCTTTTTCTGCCTAGTCTTGTGTAGTTAGCCCTGTCAAATTCAGTGCCTTTTGTAAAACAATCAGCCTGTACAAAGCTGAAGCCAAAGACAGAAATAGCATGAAGTGTTTATGATCTACTGTGAAGCCATCCATGATTAGTAGGTATTCTTTTTCCTCCCTGTTTCATCAGACATAGAAGATTTTTGTGAACCTGTAAGAGTTTTGCCTTCTAATGGTTTAAGTGATTCCATGGTGCTCCTTGAACAATTAAAACATGCGGAACACAGAGCCAGAGCCGCAGAAGCAGCCTTGGCTAGAGCTCAAGATGATCTTCAGAAAATGAAGTAAGTGGGTGAATGAAGGTTTGGGGTGTTTTTATTTGATTTGTTTTAGATGAGGATGTTCATGTTCAAAGACCAATAGAAATTGAAAGAAGTAGTGGAATGTAACTGTGGAATAAACCTTGGGGTGGGACTGTAGGTTTGACTTTTCTGTTGTAGATGATTAGTAAATGTGTTGTAGATGGTGAGTAAAAACTGCACAGAAGCTTGCACAGATTGAAAGAACAAAGTATGCTTAAGAGAGCTATGTAAGCACATCACTCAGAAACAGATATTTTCCTTCAGACTTCTCTTTGATTTTGAGACACCTTTCTGTTAGTCCTTTAGACAGGAATTTAAACACTGGAGAAGAGACTGACAAATTAAATTCAGGACTCCAGATAGGTTCAGAGTTGGCTTCAAACAGTAGTTGTTAGTAGAGTTCAGTTACAGTTTGGAGAAACTCTCAGTGAAATTAATAAATCAATTTTTTTCAGCTACTTTTGTTTTTAGTATCAGATGAGGGTAGCAAGAATATTTAGTGCATCACAGTCAGGACATCCCCGTAGCTGCTTCTAAATCTTGAAGTCGGCAAAATATGGATTGATGATGCTCATGGATAACAGGGAAATAGAAACTTTATTTAAATCCTCTACAAACATGTCATTTCAAGGTCACACTGACCAGGCATGGAGGAACTGAAATTGTATTTAAGACACTTGGCAAAATAATTTGTGTTCTTTTGTGTAAGAAGTTAATCAGCAGAAACCTTTGTATTGTAAAATAAATTGGAGGGTTTGTTTGTACATTTTGACAGTACACACTTGGTGCTCCAGGTAACTAAATACACCAAAATAAATTCATGTACTAAAATCCTCTCAGCTGTGAAAAATTATTTGTGTCAAAAATGATCAATTTTGTCTTCAGGTGAGTTTGAATTTTGTAAATTGTACTTTATGGCACACAGTGCTTTTCAGGTATAATGTGTACATTATGCATTAATTGATCATAAACAGTAAGAATGAAAGAAATATGTCATTGTGTGTCAAAAACTTGGGGGTATTTTCAGTGCTTTTGCCTTCTTTGTGTTCCATTTATTTTCATTTAAAGCAAAAAAAAAACCTCCTCAGGTCATCAATTTCTTTTGAGCACTCTAAACTTCAGTGAGGCTTATAGATTTTCTTTTTTGAAATTAGTATATCAAGTTGTCTGTTGTAAGAGGGAGCCTTTAATTTTTCTTGCTCAATGCAGCCTCTTCAAATCAGCAGAGATCAGCTGGCAGCAAAAATAGCCAGATGTAGGTCTGATGAAGCAGCACAGTTTTAAGTTATGGACAGATGATCCAGTTGCATTGTAGTAGTCTAAATGCCATAATTCACTGGTTTGTGCTGGAGGTTATTCCACAGAATGTCATCTGCTCCCTTTCAGGTAAACCTCTGTGAAATAAAGATAGTAACATTTCTATAATTCAGATTGCCTCTAGCATTAGATGTAATTTAGAGATTTAAGAGCACAGCTTGTCTAGCCTGAGTTTTTTAAATCTGTCACCTCTTTAGAGGTGATGGCTTTTGTTTTTACTTACCTTTTTTCTTGATTAAAAAGACAGCAGGGCAGCTCAGTCTTTGGAGTTTCTTTGGTGCTTTCATTGCATACATACATTAGAGGAACTATTGGCTTTAATAAATTCAAGTTAAATCATTTAAATCTCACACAATGCTAATTATACTTAATTGTATGTCACAGAATCCATTTATGAAAGTTTAAAATTGTATCAGGTAGATATTTGTATAAAAGTAAAGAAAATGCAAAGTACTATGGTAAAGGACAATATTAAAAATAAGATCCAGACTGTTTCTGTGTAAGCAAATATGGGAAGTTTCTGAAACTGACAAAATTTCAATACAAAATCTCTTACCATATTCTCTTCCCCATCCAGACTAGCTGAGCAGGGAAGTATTTGAATTGTCAGGAGTGAAACAGTATATTTGGTTTTGTTATTCTATAAGGAGGGTATTGGTAATGAGGTTGTTACCTACAGTTTCTACATGTGAAGTTGCCATTTAAGAAAATATGATTGCTGTTAAAGGTGAGTGTCAGCAGCTTTGGAGTGATCGATGATGCAGCTTTTGTTTCTGTTGGACTGTAGACCTTGGAGGAATGTTGTCTGACTGAAGTGTGTTTCCTTTTTCACTTCATTGTGGGTGTAGTATGATCTGCTTGTTAATGTCTAATACTGGGTTCATTATAAACCCCTTGATTTGTGCATTTTGTAATCAAACCTGCTTTGAGGAATGAGAACATGGAATCACTGAATAGTTGAGTTGGAAGGGAACTTAAAGCTCATCCAGTTCCTGCCATGGGCAGGAACAGCTCCCACTAGCCCAGGTTACTGAGATCCCCATCCAGCCTGGCCTTGAACTCTTCTAGGGATAGGGTGTCCATGGGTTCTGTGGGCAACCTGTGCCTCACTGCCCTCACAGTGGAAGAATTCTTCCTAATATCCAATGTAAACCTACTGTCTTCCAGTTCAAAAGCCATTTGTCCTTGTCCTGTCATCCCACGTCCTTGTGCAAAGACCCTCTCCATATTTCTTGTGGACCTTTTAGGTACTAAAAGACACAGTGGGGTCACCCTGGAGACTTCTCTCCAGGCTGAACAATCCCAACTCTCTCAGCCTTTCTTAGTGTGTTGTAGGAATGCAAGACCAGGAAGGAGGGAAAATAAGCAGCATGAAATTAAAGTAATAAGTTGAATTTTAAGCTCTGTTTTTCACCCAAATGCCTCAGTTTTAAAATGCTTTCTCCTCCCTTCCAGTAGTCACCCAGCGTTGTGTGGACTGCAGCTCTTATGCTCTTTGTATTGAGTCCGTATCTGCATTACACGGCCTGAAACACCTTGACACTGCAGTGCTGGCTTTTATGCCAGCAAGTGCAAAATAGATAATTCTGCCTTAAAAATAGAAACGATCCCCCAATATTTCACTGCTGATAGTTGCTTGCTGTAAGCAGAAAGCAGGGCTTGCAGGAGGGTGCTGAAGGGAGTGTGGTGGTGCAGCAGCCCCGAGGAGCCTGCAGAGGGAGGATGTGCACACCTAATGGTGCTCCCATTGTTGCCCAGCCCCTGGGCAGCCTGGATTCCTTCCCTCTCCCAAGCCCTTTTTCCCCCCATGCCCCTGCCCAGCCTCCTTTTCACGGTGCCATAAACACGTCTCAAGGGTCTATTTCAACTTGATTACAGACAATTTGCTCAGGATTTTGTGATGAAAACAGATGTCAGGAGCAGCTCGTCGTGCAGCGCCATTGCAGACCTTCAGGAGGACGAGGATGGTGTTTACTTCAGCTCCTATGGGCATTATGGGATACACGAGGAGATGCTAAAGGTTAGAAAGTCATCGCCACTGCATCTTAGTAGGACTAAAGAGGAGAGATGGAATGAAGTGGGCAGTGTGCCCGCAAATATGCTGCAGAGCAGCTGCATTTTTAACCCTTTCTGTCCAGGAGAGGTTTTTTAGTGGTAGTTGGGCTGAGAGATCCTTTTCCAGTTTTATTTCCTTTGTATAAATTCTGTTTACGGGAAGCACTAGGAACATAAAATCATTTACAGGTATACTTGCTATTACATTACCTGCACCACAGCCTTACCTTGCCAAAAGCAGCTTTTTCCTGCTTGTTTAAAACGTAAAGGATAAAACATAGTACAAGCAGTGAATATTTTTCTTTAGTTCTACATTTTCTTCATAATTGAAATTTGTTAGGCAAGATCATTTCTCAAATATTGTGGTTTTCTCTTGCACTGGATAAACAAAAATTGTCACTTGTGCATGATTCAGTGTATTGATAACATAGCATTGAACAGCTGGAGCAGTATGCTCCTTTTATATGCTAAAGATAAAAAAAATTGATTAAAACATCTCAAAGGCAAACCTATGTATGCCCTTTTAACTTTAAAATAAGAAAAAAACAAGCACAAAGCCCGATAGCTTAAAATTAACTTGTAAATTAAAATGTCTTAATGCTTCGAAAATGTTATAGTTGTGTTGTAAGTTATAAGCAGTTTTATAATTTTTAGGCATAAATAAATAAAATTCCTGTCTAAATTCAAGGCAGAATACAGAGTTGTGAGGTGACTGTGCCTGCAGTATATGTATATGTCAGACATATAAAGCTTTCAGCTTTGTAAATCATTTAGTGGCCCCAATGCAGAAATACACATGAATCTGTGTTAAGAGTAGTATGACTGTGAGGTTATTATTAAGGAGATGCAATTTTACAGAAGCACAGAGATGGCTACAGAAGTAGAAGAATGTTTTCTGAAATGTATAGTCTGTAGAAATACGACTGAAATAGAACTTGAAAGTAAATAAAAATGATAACTTTTTGGTTTTGCAACTGTATAAAGCTGTCATTTGAGATAATGTTGGCTATAGGAGGAGGAAGCCTTTCTGTTGGCTAATAAAGTTTACAATAAATCTGCATCTCTGCACAAGGAGATTGGTACAAAATTGTATTTTACTAATTTAAGGATATGTTTATCAGAATGGTTTTAAAACCATTTTTCTTATGTCTTCCAAAACATAAGAAAAATTATTGTTTTTATTTTATGCACGTGGAAATTTTTTCTTTATGCTAGGCATTCACTTTGATTTTTTTTTTCATGTTTACCTTATTTACATAAACATAGGGGCTTACTACATTAACATTTTTAAGAAAGCAGTCTGAATTGTAAGCCCATTTCTGAAACTGCTCAGTCTTGAAACCCTTTTTTCCCTTATGCCTGGTAGTGGTAAGACAAAGTTTCATTTCGGGGGTTTTTTTCTGCAAATACTTCAGAGGTGGAGCAGGAATATTGTTATTTCACACTTGCCAAGTGACTGGTGTTTCCCTTGCTCTATCTTTTTGCTTGAGAATTTCTTGACTGTCATCTTAATAAATTTTTGTACCATTTTACTTAAACCAAGAAAGCATTACATGGCAATGTCAAGTAAGAGAAGGGGATTGGTGATTAGAAACCTGGCTGCAACTGCATTGAGTTGGGGCAGTGCTGAAGCAATGTGAGGGACAGGATGCAAGGCTGAAAGCTTTCCAGCTGGCTGCTTTCTCAATTGGTTATTTATTTTTAGACTTTTTTTGGTCCTTCCAGCAAATCCTATTATATACTGCAGTAGAGGTGAAGTACTGAAAGTAGTTGCACTGAGTATAACATCATAGCAAACCAATATGGTTTTAAAGGGTCATGGTTTCTGTTATTAATGTTAATTATGCAGGATTTTAAAGCAGAATTTTCTAAAATAAACCCCAGCTCGTCCTTGGCTTAGGTGTGTGTGATAGTATTTCTACACTTAAAGCTGGATTTTAGATTTTCAAGCCTCAAAATATCTTTTGTCTCCACATTTTTATTATCATAAAAATGTTCTCAGTCACTGCTTCTGATCTTGTTCTTTTATTAAAGTACACTTTGTTCTTTCTCACTTTAGAAAATTTCTGTTTCTTTGTTGTTTCTAGAAATTCTTAACTTGCTGTAGTAGAAAAATCCCCCAGATTTAATAAAAGTACTGGGATTTAATGCTTCAACATTATTTGCACTAGACAAAAAATTGCTGCATTTTGTTTTTACTTGTCTGTAACACTTGAACTGCAACAGCAACTCCAAATCCTATACTTGGCTGTCAATTTGTGTACCTGCTGATGCATGTTAAGAGAATCAATGTTTTAATAGATTACCTTGCTGGTAAACTGAGCTATGCTGCAGTCTTTTATATACTAAGATACTATGTATGTTTTGTTTTAGGCTTGAAAATATTCCAGCTTCTCTGGCCCTGTTGTATTTCAACCAAACGTATTTACTGTAGTGGGCTTCCATCAAATGGGCTGTGTAGCTTTAACTACTAGCTTGTCATCAGGATTGCAAATTTGCAGCTTGTTCAGAAATAAAAACAAGTTAATTTGATCTTTTGTTACAGAAATCTGTGTGTTGCAGGGGCGTCAGAGAACAAAATGATACAAAACATTTTATGAGCTTGTGATTCAAATTTTCACCACTGTATAGGAGGTTTCTATTTAAGTTGGTGTAATATTGCCACTCTATTACTGCTGTTCCTGGGTAGTGATGAACAGATAGTAAGAACTTTGAAACATTCAAAAGAAAAGGCAGAATCAGGAACCCACAAAATACTTTCTTATTTTTCCTTCAGCTGAGGCAACTGGCTTCATTTGCCGCAGTAAATTCTGCAACATTATCATACAGAAGGGTCATGATTGCAGGACCCATGTAAGTACACTGTGTGCAAAGCATCCTTAGGCCAAGTCAAAAAGCAGATTGTTCAGCATTTTTGAATTTTATGCTGTATCTAAGTAGAAAAAGTAAACCCTCTTTATTCTTTGACTGATAGGATAAAGTCCGTACGGAGAGCTATCGTGACTTCATCTATCAGAACCCACATATCTTCAAGGACAAGGTGGGTAAAATCACTCAGAAGATACAGTAATTTCTGGGGTTTATTTTCTCTTCAGTGGTAGAAAACCTGCAGGTTAGCTACTCTGTAGCTCTGGGAATGGAGAGCCACAGTGCCAGGATTCGATTTAATGTTCTCTGGCTTTATTAGGTGGTGGAGAGCTGTTGAGCTGCTGGAGGGTGCAGCATGCTGATAAGAGCAGTGGTGATTTCTATTGTCATTGTGCTGTGTGCCATGGCAGGGGGCTCATTAATTATCTTGGCAGGGTGAAGTTGAGCCTCTCTTGTCGAGGATATTAGGTGGAATCTCTCCGAGGACTCTTTACCAGGATTAAGTGAATTTCTATGTATGCCTGATACAGTAAAAACATCCTGGAAGCCCTGTATAATTAGAGCTGAGAAAGAATTCATGTGGAACTGGTTTTTTTTTTTTTTGGATTAGTACTGTTTTTGTCTCCAGACTGGGTAGTTATTATTAAAGGGCTTGGAACTGTGAGCTAGTACTTCATTTGCAGTGAGGAGGGATTTCACTGATAGGATCTTACAGTGGTTATGGCCCCTTTACATTAATAATTCTCTTCCTGTGTTTTGTATTTCTGCTGGCTGCTTCTGCTGAGTTTGGTGTATTTTAAGCTTACAGAACCATAGGATGTTTTGGGTTGGTAGGGTCCTGCAGGATCATCCTGTTCCAACCCTTCTGTGGGCAGGGACACCTTCCACTAGACCAGATTGCTCAGAGCCCCATCCAGCCTGGCCTTGGATGGTTTTTTTCAGGGAAGGGGCATTCACGCCTTCTCTAGGCAACCTGTGCTGGAGCCTCACCACCCTCACAGGGAAGAATTTTTTCCTAGTATCCTATTTAAGCCTACTCTATTTCATTTAAATCCATTCCCTCTTGTTCTGTCTCTCCAGACCTTTGTAATTCCTCTCATCATCTTTCTTTTAGGCCCTTTTCAGGTACTGGAAGGTGACAATTAGGTCACCTCAAAGCCTTCTCTTTTCCAGACTGAACAATCCCAATCTCAGCCTTTATTTATGAGAGAGATACAGTTCTGTCCAGGCAGAAAGTATTTCAGTGTTTGATAATATCTATTTATGTCAGTTTTCAATTGGCAACTAGAGCAGAAAAAAAAATAGGAAATAGTATTCTTCCCTTTTTTGCCTCAATTCATGTCACAAGCCTGTTTGTACTAAACATTTCTAAACTCTTTGATTATAGTGAGAAAACAAGCAAAAAGTGTTGTAGAATTGTGCTGCCAGCTACTTAAATGATGCAGGTGACTGCGTAAGTGGGCAGCACATCTAACAAAGCAGAAAGATCAATAAAAGAAAGAACTTTCCTGAGAGAAATTTAGTTTCACAGATGCCCCTAAAATTGATAACTGCAGGTTTTCACAGGGTAAGACTGATCTGAAGTTACACAAAATGTGAGGCCTTGTGGAACAGTAATTTTTCATGATCGATAGTGTTTCTCCTGTGCTGTATGGACACGCTGAGAACATTGAAAACAAAATGTGGAGTAACTGTTAGAGTCAATGTTGCTTCAGCCCCAGGAGTAGATACACATGCTCAGGAAACAGCATGGTTGCCTCAAATTCTTGGTGTATCTACACGAATCACGAGGTTGAACTGAAAGCATCTTGATTGCTTGGAGTTCCCAGTATCCCCCATTCATGTGACCAGTGTCCTGTTTAACTTGTATGTCTGACCAAATGATGTAGATTTCTCTTGGTACACTGTTATGGAGATCACAGGAGTTTTCTGCAGAAATCTGGCTTTGAAGTGACATCTGTTCCAGACTTCTGCTGAAGGAGCTGGTAGGACACTTAACTTAATGTATTGTATAATGCTCTCAGAACCATACTAACGAGTGAAAATTCCAAAGGCTGTTTTCCCTTAAATTTTAATTACAGTTAAAAAAAGAGAAGAAGTCTGATACAGTATTTCCTAGAACTCACTTATGGTATTCCTCCCTAGAAGATACATACTCATGCTCTTTGGTTTGTTTTTTTTTTTTCTGAGTGAATTCTGAGGTAGTTTGGGAGGAGCTTGTTCAAAAAGCTGAATTTTTATACTCACTTTTGATGCAAGTCTGCATCCTAACCTATCCTAAAGAGGTGTGATTACATACATGGTGATAAATGATAACAGAGTATCTAGGTTTGTTTATTATGCATATTTTATTCAGAATCAGCCAATTTGTTTGTTCTGTCTCAGCTTTCAAAATTATTAAAACTTGAATGAATCCTGCTTGCTGCCTTTCTTTTCAACTTGTCAGATGTGTTTGAGATGAGAATGGGACAATTCAGATTACCTGGCAGGAGTAATGAAGGTAGCTGTACTCAGTAAAAGGAAGTGTGGTCCATTTTACTATGAGAGTATTTGGGGTGGAAAAATAATTTAGTGAAGCAATGTTGCTATGCTTAGTTTTTGTTGTAAGACCAAAGTCTGAGGCAAGCATCAGTGCCATATTCAGGGAATAAAATGAGCTTTTAAACCACTGTCCTACTAAGAGTTCATTGATGAAATGAATTTAATTGGCCAAAGTCCCTGGCCTCCTGTTTTTCTGAGTTTAAAGTAATTTTTTTCTGTCACTGAAAGTAGGGTGTCAGTTTTGCTTAGACTGTGGAGGAGGATGTGAAGCTGCAGTGTGTTGTGGTGTAGTAAAATTGCCAGTCCAGCTGCTCCAGGTCTTTGGTGAGAGGCCATATGTGATCTCTGCAAGAATGTGTGGGCTGTAGACCCTTGTCCTTAGGCTAATTGATGATTCCTCTGCTTGTCTTTCCCTTCCTCACACGTATTCCAGCTTGTATATTTTCTCTCCAATGCCTCTTTTCTATCTCATCCCCTGCCTAAGGCTAGATGAGTTCCATCTGGGTTTTTAAGTGACCAGGGCAGCTGTCCAAAGTGGTGTCTGTTTTGATTTTTTTCCAATTTGTGGTGATTGCTCTCTTTCATGCAACTGTACATCAAGATGATTCTTTCACAGTGGTTTATTTTTGGCCATGACTTCCAGCTGTCGTGGCTCAGTGATTTTGTTAACTACCACAGGTGAAATGTTAGAATAGGTGACGTTGGAAGCTGTGAGATTTCAGCACCTGCAAGAACATTGATTTTTATTTTCTGTCTCCAGCAGGTTCAGTTTAGGGATTCCTGTAGCCATAACATGCTCTCAGGTGACTTCAGAGTTGTAGAATTGACTCCTTTTGAAACATAGCTGTAAAAGAGTTGCGGGTGGAACAAGTAACTCTATCCACAACTTCCTTCCCCTACACAAGCTGCTGTAAAAGGTTGCCATAGCAGCATTTTTTAGTCTGTTTCCAGATTGTAAGTGGCTCTACCTAGACAGGTGCCAGTCAATTCTTCAGTCACTGCTTCCCAGACCACCACAGCAGCAGCTCCCTTACACTCTACTAAGGATGAGCAGCTGGTTTTACTCATGCTGGTTTCAGAGTCGTTGTTTGTATCCATCATCAGAATCTATGGAATTGTGTAGAAGGAAGGCAGGCAGACCTGAGGAACAGAGCATTCCAGAATTTGCTTTGCTGCTCTTTTTTGCAGAATTTGCATCAGGTGAAATGCACGGTTTTGTTGTGCCAAAGCAAGTGATCAGTAGCTAATAAACTGGAAAGTGTATCAGCAGTAGGGTACATTATTGCCTCAAAATAAATTGTAAAATGGGGTTATAGTTCTCAAATATGGGATTGATTAGTGAGGGATTTGATGCCTTCTTTGAAAAAACGTTTAATGTAATGAAAGCTGTGAGGGCAGGTTTTCCAGCATTCTGTCCTGTGAGGAGAAGAGACGGTGAAATCAGTTTCTTTCTGATAAATTCTTGCTATGACTGGTAATTCTTACAGGGTGTTCTTGTTAAGTGTATTTTAAGTTGTACTTACTCTCCTGTTTAGGTCTTATGTATGGGAAGGTAAATTCTGTTTTTACAGTTCTGATTCTGTTCATGCTTAAATGCTGTACATGATATGAGTGGCTCTACATAGTGTTTAGAAAACTTACTTTGATTTTCAGACTTCAGAACATTATTGGTTTAGTGCTTAGAGTTTTTCAACACCATTAGTAAAGCTTAGCTCTATTAGGTATGAGTCTAACAAAAAGACCATTGGTGATCTGGCCAATGCAATAAAATACACCCTCAGAATCTCCAGAGATGCCTTTCAGCCCCAGTAATTCTGTGAAAACATCAAACCTGGAACTCGGCTTAAAAATCTACTTCAACACATTTATTAGGTTTTTAGCTGTTAAGAAGTCTCCAGCAGTTAGAAGAAATACACTGTTATGATAGCAAGGCCTGGAAAAGGCTACTTGGTAAAATCTCTATGAAGCTTAGAACTGCTGGTGGCTCAACTCTGCTTAGTTGTAAATTTGGTACTCTTTTCTTTGTTGCTTCACATTTATTAACTTTTCAGTCTTCCTGTAGTAGCTGGTATGTGATATACAAAATTCCAGACTTTTTCATGGGTCTTATTATGCTGAGTATACTTTTTCCAGCTGTAGTGGTGAAATTCACTCTTTCATGAAAACTCTAGGTATTCCATCTTAACTGGATTTTTTTCACTCTATTTTAATTATAAATAATGCTAGACAGAAAATATTTCCTGGTGTTAAAATTGTGCCAGTGACCATGTTAAAATTTAGTCATCTTGAGCCGTGGCTGTTTTGAGGCACTGTGGCCATGTCTGGCAGAGGATTCCTAAATAAAGTTTCTCAATAGACTTTTAATTAAAAACTGCAGCTAGAATACGTTTTCTACGTTCAATTACTACTGGTTTAGTGATTAAAATTGTTCAGGCTATAATTTCCTTTTTCTCCTCTTTGTGTAACGTTTCAGGTGTTTCCCACATAATTGCTTGCTGTTGTTTCCCATTGTGACTGGGTTAATCTGCAGCTGGAATTAGTGGTCTTCAGTGTGTGCCAGGAAAAGGTGGTAGAGTGGGGAATTAGAACTGCAGTTTGACCTGGATATCTCTGCATGTAACATTAAGACTTTATGCCTTCTGTTGGAATATGGTATCTCATTGATGTAGAAAGAAATGTAGAAAAATCATAGCAAGGAAAATAAGATCGTTTTGCTTTCATTTATTCCTTCCAGGTGGTTTTGGATGTTGGCTGTGGAACTGGAATACTCTCCATGTTTGCTGCCAAAGCAGGTGCCAAGAAAGTGATTGGAGTTGACCAATCTGAAATCATCTATATGGCCATGGATATCATTAGGTAGGAGAAGTTGTGGTTGTTATTTTTCTGTTTCTTTCTAGGAATTTAAAATCATTTTTATAATTTATCTGTGTAACAGAAAATAAAAAGCCCTACCCTGTCAACTTTTCTCCTCTAATTCAGCATTGCTGGCGGTACATCCTGTCCAGTTAGATCACCAAAGGCATTCATTAGTGTCAGAACTAGCCCTGAACCCTGAGGGACACCTCTGGTACCTGGCTACCAGTTAGGATTTGTACTCCTCCTCTAAACTCTTGAGCCTCATGGTCTGGACCCATGTTGTTCATTTATCCACTCCACATGTTGCTAATTTGCCTATGGAGGATATTTAGGGAGGCTGAGCATATGTAAAAATCAAGCAATGACATCTGAAGACTTAGAAAGGATTTTCTACGATGAGCTAGGAGAGAGTGTAAGTGTCCATATGCACTGTTGATGGCTGAAGCCTGTAGGTTTTTTCGTTTAGGTTGATTTTTTAAGAGCAACTGTGAAAATAAAATCCAGGTAGATACTGAAGAATTTGGGAGTGACAGTTTTTTTGGGCAAGCTCAAGTGGCACAGAAGTAATGTTGTCTGTGCAGAATTTGTTAGGTACTATTCACACATTGGTGGTGCAGCACTGCACACTCGGGTACTGTAAAATTACTCAAATAAATATCTGCTTGGGAAAAGCACTGTGTTAAACCTTAAGTGCCTGTTTGACTAAAATGCTTTTCTGGCACAAGAACTCATTCCTTAAGGAGAACTTTCCCCCTGAGTCCCTGACATCTTCAGAATGGTTGCAAATGTGAAATAGTGTTTTATATCTAATGTACTAGATAACAGATTTAGGGCTGTTGTAACTTTCAACAAGTTACACAAGTAACAACAAGTGCACAAAGTCCTTTGTTGTGTTATTTATACTTAGGGGAGAGTAGAAGTAACAGCCAATATGTATTATCTTTGGGGAGGAGAAGAGCAGGACTCTAAGAAGAACAATGAATCAAAACTCTTAAACTCTTAAGAATGATGAATTGCCACTTGAAGTACACAGCAAGTTATCAGTAAGGCTGCACATTTATAGGTACTTTCTGCTATAAAAGCTTCAATTCACATTAAAGTCTCCAGTTCGCATCAAAACAATTTATATTTGTCTGGTTAAAGCTACTTTTCCTAAAGGAATAGAGCTGACAAAGTTGCAGTGGAGTAACAAATATTTATTGGAACACTAAACAACTCTGTAGCTTAAAAAATGATTGTTGGGGCATGCTTCCACCTGTGATTCAAGTGTGTGCTTTTGTCCTTCCCAGAATTCAGGTAAATTTCTAGCATGCTAATTACTGGGAACAGTGCAACCCATGTGTGTAAGTGGACCAGAATACATAGCCTGAGTAGCCTTAAAAATAAACTTACTTTAAGCCAAGTGATTGTATTTTCTTTTTCTTGCTGTGAATAGTCTCTGTAAAATTTCTAGCACAGTGAATGACTTGATTTTTGTCATTCATCACTGTTAAACTAGAATAGAAAGCAGAAGTAGATGTCCTAAATAACATCTCAGGTTACCATATGTAAACTACATTGGTTGGTCTGGGTTTTTTTAAACACTGTAATTGAAAGCGTGTATGTAGTGAATTAATCCTTTTCCTCTCTGTTGTTTTAAATCATGTCCTTGGATGTGGTCATTTAGAAAGTTATCTTTAGATCTCTTTTAATCCTTCTTGAATCATTCCTCATGGTAGCTCTTTAACATTCCTCACTTTGAGCTTCTGATTTTACTTCTGTTTAGAGCATTAAATATGATACTAGTAATGAACTGCTATCTTCTAACAGAAAACTGTATCATGTAGAGGATTTAATTGAACTTTGCAACAGCCCATGTGTTCAAGGAGCCCTTTGACCCTTTCCTTTCCCTCCCTTTATACTGATCATTCTTCCATTGTCTTTTAGATTGAATTTTTAATGTCATTACTGGTCTGCATTGAAAGCCAGACAGAATGTAAGAGTAAGATATCAGGAGAGGGAGGGAAGGGACAGAGATAAGAACTGCAGTGGGAAGATAAATTTCTGTGGTGAGAATACTTTTCTGCCCTCTGTAAGAATAGCCATGGTAATAAAGATATGTGCAAGAAAGACTAATATGGTTTGCCAAGAAGAAAGACAGTACCTTTCAAGCATTTGCACAGTTAATAATTTCACTGTTGTGCAGCTCTTGTTTCAAAACCTGTACTCCTGTCTCAGTCCCTCCCTCCTTACAGGATGGGTTGTACCATGACGTGCATGTGAGGCAATCCCTGATCAGTGTTGAACATTGCTGATGCTTTTGCCCAAATCACAGTGGGGAGGGTGCCTTTACTGTGGAATAACTGTAGTACTGATTTAGGGGGAAGCTTTGTTCTCAGTGACTTTGCAGCTGACTTGGTTAAATAAAAAACCAAGTCGTGCAAAACAGCTTTGTAAGGAAGTTAATTTCCATGGCTGTCCTGGTGTGGTGAGTAGGCTCTGATTGCTGTGGAGGTCAGAGGAGGAGAAATTGAAAGGAGCAACTTTTAAATAAAGAGGACCAGCTGTTTTAAATTGACTTCTCTGTTTTCCTGGTTTCTGAAGCTTGCACATTTGCATGCATGGCACGTTAAAGGTATACAGATTTACTACCTGCCATCTTCTCCTGGCACTAAATCTGCTGCAGTTTTTAGCTACTTGGAAATGTTCCCCCGGAACTATAAGTAAGGAATAGTACATTCTAGTGCTTCTTGAGTAGTTAAACCAAAAAGTTTGTGAGGGGAGGAATGCAAAATACAGATGTCAGTATATCTCTCTTGACAGCATAAATTGGAAATAGAAACTAATTTGTTTATGTTTTGACTTGCAGATTAAATAAACTTGAAAATATTATTACATTAGTCAAGGGAAGAATCGAGGAAGTTGATCTGCCTTTGGAAAAAGTGGACATAATTATATCTGAGTGGATGGTAAGGTGCATGGCTGTTCTTTTCAAGTTATTTTCAGGAAAAAGATGTGTTTTGTTTCATTTGAAAAGTTAATTCTATAAGTGATGTTGGGTTTTTTTAACCAAAGCATCTATCATGGTTCCAACTGTGTCTTTGACAATGTCAGAGGTGGAATGGCAGTCCTGATCATGTGGTACTTGGACACAGTTCCTGGTCCCTCTTGGTCAAACTCTTTCAAGCCAAGCTTCTCCAAGTACAGTTGAGCTGCCTTAGGTGCAGCAAGTTTCTGTTACGTAGTTGGTTTGGAAATCTATAAAGCACTCAGTCATACTGTTGTGGCTGCTCAGGTGAAAGTAATGGAGAAATATTGTATTAGTCATCTAGCCAGCTCATTCTGATGGGTAAAATACCTTCAGTCTGCAAATTCAGCTAAGGACTCTCCTGACTGTGCAGGAAAGGTGATAAGGAGGGGAGGCGCTGCGTCTGGAAATCTGCAAATACTGGGAGAGCTTGCAGATACTGGAAGAGCTTGAAAACAACATTGCTTTCCATTGCAGAGTTTTAGCATAACAGCAAAAACACTGATTTTGGAAGTACAAAGTGTGATGGGCAGCAGTGTCTAAATGAGCCATCTCATCAAATCCATTGGATTTCAGCTGTTGGCCTGTTAACCTTTTTCATGTGGTGGCTGATAACTGTTCCACACCTGTCCTTGCTACCTGTCATCAATCCTAATAAAGAAATCTTATAAAACCCAGTGCCAGCCTGAGTTTCATAGTGACATAGGAATGCCTGTTCCTTATCAAAAAAGTGCTAAGAAGCATCTCTTTGAACTGTTTTCTTTGTGAACTGCTGCTATTCAGTATCCTCATATTGCAGGCCTTCAAAAGGCACTTCCAAACCCAGGTTTTCTTCATGCTACTTCCAGCTATTGGGACTTAAAAATTCCTTTCTGCCTGAAATTTAAGATCAGTAATGAAAAACTATATTCAGTGTTAATTGTCTCTTTGTGGGATTTGTTTTGGTTTTTTACAAACTGTGGCTGTTCTGCTATATGTGATGGCCTTTGAGGGGGAGGTCACACACACACTGTGGGTCCATATGTTTCCCTGTTTTTCAGGGAAAGACGAAAATAAATCAGTTTGCCTTTTTAAAAAGATATTTATTTAATATCACATGTGTCAGTGAACTAGAAATCTGCAGTTTTTCCTCCACTGCTGTAGTGTACGTTATTTGAAGCATGAGCTTAATTTAGTGTTGAGGTCACTAGTTTCAAGGATTGTTTAAGCCATTGGCTTAAACCAGTGATTTAAAAATAGCACGTTATGGTTGGTGATTTCTGATAGTATGGTGGCTTCACTAGAATGTAATTATAGGTTTTTCAGGGAAACGTCTGATCAGGTGCCTAGTATGTGCACCAAGATTAATGTTCCCAAAATCACATTTCTCCTCCTGGAGCCCAAGATTTGGTTTTAAAGGGAACCTGGGCAGGTGAGCTGAAGTCATGTGAATAAGTGCCTCTAAGATGAACTAAAGGATTTCAAAACTCAGCTCTTGTAAGAAATGAAGTATTGAATGTTGGATGTTTTTCTTTTGTGTGCTAATTTACCTTTTTATGTTGTAATTACATAGCTATGTGTGCTTCACTTAATTAGGTGTTATAAATATTTAGGAATGTTAGGACTTTTATAGGTTGCTGCATGATAGAGATAAAGAGGACAATGCTGTGGAAGTAAGATTGATAACTGGACAGTGTACACACTGTTCCAACGCTGTCAAGAAAGGAACACTGTGTTGCCTAATGCAGATGAAGATTCCTCTTTGTCTGGCATTCTTGTGTGAATTTGCTTTTTCATTTCCTTCCCTACATGATACAGTATGAAATCTGTTCTTAATATGTGAATGTAAGTGCTTGGAAATGTTGGAAATGTTGAAGCATGAAAGCAAAAAAGAATTCAGCGTATGTCAGATTTTGCCACTTTTTATGCAGAGAATCTGTATGGACTGGCAGGAAGATTCTCATGTTTTTCTTTGTAACAAAAATATGGAAAGTTGCAGTTCTGTTTAGAAAACAAACTGCTTTTACATCAGTAAATGTCAAACCCTTTTGTGGAGCCATAGCTTTCTTTTGCTTGGTGCCGAATGTTGCTTAAGACCAGTACACAATAAGCTTTTTTTTTTTTTTT